>OX596263.1:8662208-8998132 GCA_951394255.1 Polyploca ridens | reverse complement strand
TTTGTACAGATCGTAATCTTACATTGTTCTGAAACCAGTTATCATATGAGCAGATTTGTGTCTGGATTACTTACATAACTGCCATGATCTAAATAACGGTAGTAAACCACAATGTACAATTATTCATTCGCGACAAATGGGGTCGAGGTAAATAAATGACGTTTGTTTTATTAATCACCCACTGGTGACGTTTAAATTGTTGCTACGAATTAATAAACATAAAAAGATGTTCATTTCTCTCTTCTTTTTTCTATCGTTTCTTAAATACCTTTTGTATTCATTTCGCAACTACAACATTACCATAGTGTTTTCAATTGATAAAACCTACGATGGGTTAAAAATTTTGAAAGAAGTAGCCAACAACCATCCGATAGTAGAACGAAATAGCACGTAAGAGGTTATCCAACCAACAATAGAAAAGCACAGATTGGAAGAAACTGCAGAACTGACAGCCAACCCACTTTTAATGTAGTGGTCGATAGAGAAGAAGATACTAATTAGGGTTTAAGTTACCAAGTTAAAGCCGGAACAAAATACCAGCGAACTGACTAATGTCTCAAAAACCTAACAAGCGCGTAGATAGCGGTATGTCATTGTTCAAGCAGTTTCACTTTTACCGTCAATGGCTTCGTTAGATTTATGACAGCCAGTCGATTTCGCTTCAGGCGTCAATTAATACGTCCACAGTAAGACAAGTTGTGTATTTAACTGTGCGTGAAACAGGTGATTATGGCCTGATTGCTTCCCAGTGAGGGCTAATGAGAAAAGGCCTTTGGGCTTCATATAGCTTCAATATCGATCCCGTCTTGATATTAACAGGAACAAAACAATTAAATACCAACTTAATCCTTGTATTAGTCGTGAGACTAATACAAGGATTAAGTTGGTATTTAATTGGATAGGTTGGTATTTATATTTTTTTCCTAAATGAGTGATCATTTAGGAAAAAAATATACAAAACCACACAATCAAGAATTTTGTCCCCAACTTTTTGCGATTGACATTCTGCGATTTCCACGACGTTTGCGAGAATAATCAGCATACAAAAAAGAAAGCTCTTCTTGTATCCTTTGAATGTACGCTCACGTTAGATACGTACTCTAATGAAAAAGACCTCCGAATCATCTACAAGTGAGTGGTGAGGTGATGGGTATAAAAATACCTTGAAGGGCGTGTATTATTAAGATTGATTGTGTATTTAAGAAGTGTTCGAGTGTTTCCAAAATAAAACAACGCAACAAAATAAAGGCCATGGATTTGGAGTTTATCTTTCATGATACATTATGTAATCATGTATCGGGTTATGGTGAAAAAACATTTTCTAAAAGGAGACCATGAAGACGATTTAGGTCAGGTTTTGCTTTATTATGAGTCATTCAATGAATAAACCAAGCATGAATGGAATAAATACGCAAGTTACGAAAATTCAAGTGGGTGTTTGGGAGTATTAAAACGCAATCTGTCATCTTTAACTGCCCACAGATACGAAATGTCATATGCGGTAATGAATAGCTGACAACATCAAAAGCTTAGAATGCGAAAATACTTAAGATTACAAGACTGGCATCAGCTACAATAAAAGTACCGTACCTAAATATAGAATGCGCTAAAAAGCATCTTCAAAGCTTGTCACAAATCCATGTGCTTCTTTTTATGTTTGAAAATTCGCCTGGAAGAATTCTACTGCGTGTACTGCGTGGATAGTGTTCAAATAAATTCTATTCGTCCACAATCACCAAACTACTAGTCTCTACAATTAGGTGACTCGAATGACAAAGCACGAGTTAAAATGAATATGTTACGAGCCGAAGACCACCCGGCTGGTCTGTTAGTAGTTAGGAAGTTGAGACGTGGTTCAATACCAACGAGCACTAGCAAACATTTGTAGCAAGAGTTATATGGTGCGTTCGGGTTTGGACCACGACTTAAGCTAGGAGCGTCTTTAATGGTTTCTAGAATTTTCCCTTCAATTTGAAGGGAGATGGTCACTGTTTAAGCTTTTCTGGTTAATGGTTTTGAGTTATTACAGGTATTTGAGGAATGTCCCAGGATATTTATTTATTATTATTTATTTATTATTTATTATTACAGCCAGTATTTTAGGTTATTATATTTAAATTACTTTACACGCGCAGTAACAAATTATATGAAATAGTATGATTGTGAGTTCCTTCATCTTCTTTGCGTTCGCATATTGTTCATCGATTGAGTTGAAACTTTCTACAGCTGTTATTGGCACTTGGGTGAAAGAGACATTGCATCGCATGTCCCTTTCATGAGGTCTTCTTTGAATACGACAATTTATCGATGTATCTCGCATATTGCTCCAATGTCTACTTGCCAAAATATGACATAATTTTTACTGTTACATTCTAATTCTTCTATTATTTTTTTAGCATGAACAAAGGAACGTACGCAATGGATAAATCGCTGACACCTTATATCTTGAGAAGCAAGGAGTGTCTTACCATTTAGTCGCCTTAGAACAAGATAAGAAGAATAAACACGACATCAGAGTGAGTGCTTTTAACACTGCCGACATACTTGCATGTGTAATGTGTAGAGTCAACGTTGCACAACAGTCCATAGATAACAGATGTTTATTTACATTTGTATCTGTTTATCTATGAAACAAAACATGTATTAAACAATCATTAAAGATTGCTAATTGTTGAACCAGATTTTTGCGATTGACATATCGCATATAATCAAGGAAAATTTTGGGCGGATATCTTGAGACACATTCCAGCAAAACATCTTTATTCCACTATTTATTCGGTCATCGACATATCGCCTTCCCCGAAAAACTAATAAATCCAAAACCACACAAAATATTATTCGCGTTACTCCGAGCCTGTATGAATTAACATAAATCGAGCCCACAGATAACGTTCAGTTAATAAAGGGATATTGAACAAACTCTTTACCTTTTACGGGCACCTAAGCAACCATTTATCTTTCGTTGAGCAATAGTATCATTAATTACTCTAAAAACTTTTAACTCCAGAACTTCGTATCTGTTTGAGAGGTTAAAAGTTCATGGACACATGACTTATTTTTCAGAGAACGTTTTTATCATAGCGCCGATAAGTAGCGGAGCCAATTGTTATTCTGATAACGGGCACTGAAAAAGCGATTTACAGCAAAACACCTAAAGTACATTACTCCACTCGCAGGATTAGTTTCCCTGTACTTGCCGTCACAAAGTCACAATAGAAAATTCCTTGAAAGGTCGTAGCGTCATAGCGTAGGTTTCGTACGTTAATATACTGAATCGGTAAGTAGATATTATATCTAATAACCAATATAGAAATCTTAAAATAACTTAATGCGTAGGTTCATTGAAAGATCTTTTGGTTCAATGGAATTTCGTAGGAGACAATCTAGGTGATTACGAGCGCAAGTACAGAATTCTCATTTTATTTACATGAGAAATGTTTATAAATCCTTTAGGCGTTGACTGTTTTATTTGTGTGAACGAGATTAATATTTTGGGTAGTGAATCGAGGCGACATCTGATGGTAGACCGTCAGGTCAAGTCAATGTTATCAAGTCTTATTCGTTACTCCAACTTAATTCAAAGGTGAAAGGTGATGAAGTCAATAAATAGTCAATTAGGTTATTGATAGAACATCGCCTTTACTTCGGATGAAATCATTTCAGTTTATATGAAAAATCTTAGCTAATAAGGTTATTAACTGTTTAGAATAAAAGGATAATCAAAGTAGTTTTATTTAACAATAAAGACTTTAAACGTAGTAAAAACTGTGATATATGTGATAACTTCTACGCAATAAAATATTTACTGATTATATATTTGTTATAAAAGTAGAAAGAATAAAATAAGTAACCGCTTATAAAGCAGATTCGTTTATTTCAAAAACATCTGAGCCAATTCTTGAAACCCAGACAGTCCAACTCCCATTTATACCATCTGTCAAAACCGACTACTACGAAATGTCTATATCATGCGAATAAGACATTTATAAGGTAATAGCTTGGAGAAAATAATATTATAAGTCTACTGATATTTTATTAACCCTATAATATGATCATAAGCATTAAAGCTAGCTAGATTTATATCATTCAAAGGAATTAAACGCTTCCCTGAAGGTTTAAATATACAAATAGGTACTTAATTTGATCTGTACTCGGCTAGAAGTCCGGAACGCCCATCTGTTAACCCGAACCGACTAAATGCATAGATAATCCATTTTCCACAACAGCGAAGACTTTTCAAACAATTCCGAAGCAGTAGGTACTTAAAGAATACGTTAACTGTATGTAAGACCTTAGTAATGAATCTGTTGAAGAGATAAACATTTTTATAGTTTCGAATTAATCTCAAGACTTTACGAGTGCTTAAAAATTTGATTGTGATGCATCGGCCTCTGGTGCAATGCAACGTGAGGTCGGCTAACTGTACATTTGAAGGTTTCAAACGATATATAAGGAGATACGTGAATTTCAGTAGTGGACGTTATTACAACCCTAAGATGAAAGCCTTCCTCATCGATTTCCACAACGAATGGTCGGATCCAAAGAATCTATAAGGAGTTTTCTACAAACGGAGTTGCTCTAAGGTTCAAATTAAAAGCCAGGGCCAGTAGACAAGATGGTTATCGACAATCGTCATCGTTAGTAAACGATCAACCTTTGTATGGCATTGACATAAGAGAAATAATCCCATACAAAGGTTGATCGTTTACTAACGATGACCATCTTGTCTAGGGGGGCAGATCTGAAATTAGCAAATCATCGATGCAAATCTAATTCTGCATTTAAACAACGCAAACTTAAACGAGCACAGGTACATTTGTCAACGGCACTGTTAAGTGCTCCCTAGCAAATAATGTAGCTGGCGTTACGTAATAATCTGACAACAAAGTACCGAGACGTTTGTAGTAAAACGCTTACTGCTTTGCCAAATATATATAGGAGACGACGCGACACAGCCGGATGCATTAATTGTACCCACTTTATAATCAACAACTATAGGAAACCTAATTAATCTAATGTGTTTACGTCCACAGCCAATGAAGATGAAGAGATTGGAAAAGGTTACTTTCCTAATAGGTAAGCACTATGTTAAATGTAGGTATTAAGTAGTTAATGCACTCGATCCGTAATTAAGATGCGTTTGAGTCTTAGGTTTAATCCAGTGACTTCTGTATAAGTTTGTATTTCACACAGTGTAGGCAGTGAATATTACTGGTACTAACCATTCTTTATTGTTAGTTATGCAGTTGGTTTTTTCTCTAAATAAATGAATATGGACGACTCTCGAGCCGACAGATCTACTCAGGCTTTGTGTGCGAGCAAGTATTGCTACTTACTAAACAATAGCCCTTAGATATTCCGCTAAAAAGTTGTTCCCACTGATTCGGATTCCCTTTTTCTTGATGAATATTGTAACAGTCTTCAAAAATTCATTAAACGAAACGTGCCTCAGTTCCTCGCATTCGTAAAATTTGATTTTGGAACGAAAGGAGCGTTATAGGTAATTTCTGGGAATTTAAATGGAGAATTTGGAATGTTTTTTTTATTAGACCTTGTATACAGAGTGTTATTTATATTTGCCCTGTCAATTGTGACCTGATATATCATTTACGCAATCCGACGATTGTTTATTTTATTTACATGTGTATTAATTACTAAGTTGTGGGCTACTATTGTCTGTTTGTGAGTCACTCAGCTGGATACATATTAAGTTACAGTGTGTGCTCATATACAGTACTAAGAAGGTTAATTCAAGCCACTTCCAATTCAGCTTATTGGATTATCGCGCGCTTGCCGCGCACCGTACAGTCAGTAACTAAAGTGGATTAACTGTTGCAATTATTTAAAACACACGTAACCGGCGGCACTATGTCGTTTTCGTAGAATATTTGTTGTCAGTTTCCCATATTCAGTTAAATAATTAATACAACGTGAAATTTTTTATGTTTGTAGAATTTGTCAATCAATAGTCACTTCTACTACTGATTATTATGAAACATAACAACAATATACTTTTTTATGCACAACAATTTGATAAATGATTTATATGAGCTTATAAAGCATATCGTAAAACGGTACTTGCTTAATTTAATACATACAATATCAACAACAATAATAATTTGATTCAGAATAGGCCAATCACAATTCATCATCATCAGCCTATAATGTCCCACTGCTGAGCACAGGCCTCCTTTCACAAATGAGGGTGAGAGGGAATGGGCAATACTCCACCACGCGTGCCCACTGCGGATCGGTGGAGATAGGCTAGTGGTCAAGCTACTGTTGGAATTTTTCAAGCCGCCTAGGAGGCATCCAACTAGCTTAACGACTATCACAATTAAGTGATAACCGGGACAAACGGCTTTACGTAATACCACTAGGCGGTCACCCAACCAGGTACCGACCACGACGGTGGTAGCTTAACTTTGCCGATCGATTAAGAACGGCTAATCATGCTACACCACGAGCGCTTCAACCACAATTATATCTACAAATATAAATAGGGATCAGATATCGCTGAGAACGTCAAATTCAGCCACCACGAAGCCACCAATACCAAATACCATTTTGCCTACATGGAGAGTTTAACAGGAAAATGACTTATAATCAATATACTATCATGATAATAACTTTGATAACAGATCGTTTAGAAAATTTAAAGTCAATTTGTATATTTGAATTTGTCATTTGACAGTACATATCCCCAGCTGCGGACCATAGTGTTATTTACCCAAGTCGCCACCGTGTTGACAGTGGCATGAGCGAAACGTCGTATTATGACATATAGTACTAATACTATGCAGCCTAATAGCAAACGCAAATGTTATGAGAGTTCACTGTTTGTAGTGACAGTATTAACAGCCGGCCCTTAATTGTTATCAATAGTAAGACGAAGTTATAGTAAAAAAAAAAGTTTTAGCTCGCATTTGGGACACGCGTTCTAGATTTCCAGTAACTGATATTCAAGTGACATATCTACCTATCTTATACATCTAGGTACCTATAATAAAAAAAATGGTATATTTTCCCGAAATTTCTGCCAAATCGACCGAACGGCTTTTTCTATCTATACACATTTTCCGGGGGTCCTTTGAATATACAGATGATTTTTTTTTCTAGTTATGGGCAAATTCTGAACAGCACGTCTGAGAGAAAAACGCTCACAAGAATGAGCTGAATTTTGACTAAAATAAAAGTGGTGGTAAATACAGGATTTAAATATAAATACTGAAACCTCCCTGTAAAACAGTTATTTTTCCTATTGATATAATAGTGCTAAATAATCGAGCATAAACCTGAGTAAAATAACTCAAAACGATTCCTAGCTTGCTATGTAGGTAATTGATTCTTTGGTCATATCGTATAGCATGGTTGCTGTACATTAAACAATCACTTCTAACATTAATGCATTAACAACATGCACTGAAATTAACTTATAATTTCTTTACTACACACATGTGTACGAATGTTTAGCATAACTATAAATTCATTCTTTCTTTTCTGTTCATTTATAACATTACGTGCTTTCCACCCCACAATTTCTCCAACTTTTACCACCCATTTGGGTAGAATTTTGAAAAAGTCCTACTTACTAGGATGCCTAAGTTATTTTTATGAAAGAACTTCCTGCTAACGTAATGTTATTCCAACTACAAATAGATTAACTTGCAGAATAAGTAACACATACACACATACATAAATCCTATCTGTGGTAAAACATGAGTATGGGGAAGTAGTGTTTGCTCCCTCATACGGTTAGGGGCTCTACCGCATATGTTTGGTGATAATCATAACGAACACCATCAATGAATTTCATCCAATCGGTGCCCACCAATAATCTTCGTCATACCGTGTCATTGGATGAAATCTTAACCCGTTGGTTTTCGCGAGGGACGCGCGTCCTATTATAACAATTGATGTCATTGTTATATTTTTAACCGCGAGCCAAGCGATTAATGGTGTTCGTTAGCTATATTTTTTGTGAATTACGGGTTCAGATAGCATTAAAGATCTTGTTCACATAATATAAAGAGATTAGTATAAGTACTAATATGATGAGCGGTGTGATAAGTCACACCGCTCTTCAATGATAACCTTGTAATGAATATAAAAACTGATTCAAGTACATATAAAACTGGTAGAGCAAGCGTCTTATGTCAATAAATACCTAATAAACACCTGGTCTCAACAATTCTTAAAGCTATGTATTCATTATGATCCTTACCCGACTCCGTTCAAGGGGGTGACCACACCGGGCCTTTCACAGCACATATGCATACCAGCTTTATCTGGTATTCTTTGTAATTACGTCCAGTTCACACAATAACAAGTTCACTGAGTTTTACACAAATTGCAAAGTTGAGTTAGTCTACACCACGCACAAACATTTTCGGCAGGAATTGAGTAGCATCAATCAAATTACCGTAGAGTTGAGCTGTGAAACAAACGCATTAGCCGACTGTTAATCGATTTAAACCGATAGTCAAAACTTGATGACAACGTGTCATGGTGCACTTGATTGCTTAACGTACCCAAAGGGTGCCAACGGGACCCTATTACTAAGCTTCTACTGTCCGTCCGTCTATCCGTCAGTTGGCTGTATCTCATGAACCGTAATAGGTAGACATTTGAAATTTTCACAGTATTGCCGTTGGTGCACGGGTTCCCATACAATATGTCTTTAGGAAACATTGTGCAAGTCCAACTCGCACTTGGCCGGTTTTTTACTTACTGCGAGAAAATAGGTAATTCTAGCATAATGCATAGAATGATCTAATATCCTCATACCAAATTGATTGAGTAAGGTTATGTTGACTGACGACGCCATATTTAAAAATATTGAGAGAAACCGGAATAAATATTTACGCAAAATTTTATAGAAGAAATAATCTCATCAAATGTAAATAAGATTCTAGCTCATGATTAAAATCTGTTGTAAGTCGTTTAACTGTAACCGGAGAAAAATAAGATACATTTTATAAAAAGGCGTGTTTAAAAGGAAAATAGTTTATTGCGAGAGGAAACTTCAATTCATATTTCCCTACGTGACGTCACATAATGTCAATAACAACGTTCGTCATCATAGCTCAAATCACACAAACGAACTACTATTCTACATCATAACTTCGTCAGTAATTAACTAAGCATAGTTGCACTATTAATTCACAATCTCAAACCCAGGAATGTTCTCACACATGCAAAATGTGTTGGAGAAAAACCGGAATGTTGTCAATTAAGATTGTCAGCTCAAATTAATGTTAGACTTTTTTTTTAATAAGTTACACAAATTCCTAAATCCGATGGATAGGTTAAACATTGATTAAAAGATTCTACGCAACACAATAACAGTATTCCGGTTCCAAAATAGCCGGACACCGAAATCACAGGAATCTTGACCTTAATCGAACGGTCGAGTGTTACTTTTCAAGTAGACACAGAGTTGTAATCTTAAATTAAAGAAACACTGTGTACTCCGATGATTAATTGCGACCTAACCGGATACTTTTTGCCTTATTTAGCACGGAACACGAAGTAAATAGGATGTGGCCGTTGGTTTTTTCTCTCTCGTAGGGTCATGAGGAGCCATTACGCGGGTGTTTTCCCTCGTGATTGATCTGTATTTCTCGCCCGCTCTTTTATAAGCGAAACCCAGACTTTATCATAAATTAGTTACTGTCGGCTTCGCTCGGTTTTGGGAATTGATACGAAGCTAACAGTTCGACACTTATATGAGAATGTATTAAATATGAGACCAAGAAGTTTCAGAACGAGTGGGAAGCCAGGTCCAGAAGAGAAAGTTTATTTATATTTCAGCACCAAACCCACACTGATTTACAAATTAAGATCGCATGAAGTTAAACTAAAACAACTTTGTCCTTATAGTCACAAGTCTATAATCATTTCTCATCTATAATAATGATTCCACAGACGAAGCTACGTACAATATTATCAAGATGGGGAGTCGATAGTTCCCTAACGTTACACTAAGCTTATTCAAAGCAACGCGTTTGATCTTCTACGTGTTTCGTGTGACAATAGAACAGATGGCCATACCTAACAGGTAATCACTATAAGCAAGTAATGCGGGTGCATAATAATAATCCGTCTTTATGAATGTCTGTCAAGGTCGATGACGATAAAAAAGAACTTCTGTGTGTGTACGTTTGAACGTATACATTTTTCATACGAGCCAAATAGTGTGCCCTACATCTCGGTCACATTAACCTAGTTTAAATCCGAGGTCATCGGTGACCACTCCGTCACTGGGATTTGCCGAAAATGAAACAACTCATTCAGTAATAAATAACTCGATCGTGCTCGTATTCTACGAGCCCCAACTCCCATGTCTAATTTCACAAATATCCCTTAAAGCCGGTAACTTTACTGACTGAGATAACAAATATTCAATTCCTTTATCTTTATCCCGTGACCGAAATGTGGTAAAATAAACGCACAGGATAAATAATGTTGTACGGATACATTCTCCGGGTAGTTATTCAGCTTCTACAAGACCATTAAAGATAACCCCCGAGATTTCGGAACCTTCGGGTCCCCCGTGGGAAGACCTAAGTTTAAGATAGTGCCCGACAATTGACCAGTTGAGTCGTTAAGTTTAAGAGCCATTAATATTCCATGTCCGTAGCTAGATCGACCAATTGATGTCGTGATTGTTTAAATTATTATAATTAAAATAATAGAATCAATTTGAGCATTTCAAATTGCAGCGGTGATGAAACAAAAAACATTAGTATGAATGAAGTTATCAATTCTAACCATGATTTTGATGGAAGTAATATATAACACAATTCGTTAATGTTGAATGTTTCTTTGTCCACTTTATGAAATAGTCAACCAGAAATTGGATTTACACTAAACCTTTTACAAAAGTGACTAATGTTGAAGCGCCATTGCGGCGGGTTTTGATACTACGGACTACATTGAGCATACTATGTATTATTAGAAATTATTGACAACTAAGTACATTAAGGAAAAATGTAATCAAGTAATAGTTTCTGACGTAAAACTAGTTAACATATGTTAAGTATTAATAGCAAATTATAATACATTCCATATTTATTTATATTAGATGTCGTTAACTCAAAAGCAATCAAATCTTAACTAATATTAGTATACCTCGATGATAATATTGTAATATATGATACTTATAAAGAGCATAGGAACGAATGACTATCGTTTGATTTTGAGTTGGGACATTTGAATACTGTCTGAGTTAATCTAGTTTATAATGCAAAAGATGCTTCAAACATCTGCGTTCCCTCCAGATATTTGAATGCAATTTCTAATAAAACGGCAATAAGTTTTAAATGGGTAACATAAATCATAAATCCCCAGTTGTAGCAATCAAGTGCGTCATGCATGAGTCAACATCATGGACATAACATCCGTCGATGCGATAGTTTCTTACAAAAAACAACGGTGTTCGCGGTAAGCGCTTCGCGTCCGACCGATTCGATCCTACAATCCAACACTGCAATCCAAGTGATCACTGTCGGTCCTCGCCACTGATTTCACTGTGACGCCGCGTGAACACATACAGTCGCCGATGGCGCTGACAACACGCACGCATTCCGTGTCCGAATGCAAAGCGCATCACGTTCACCGCTCACGTTCGTCGGTGCGAAAACCCGCCAAAAGCGAGTTCCCCGAGTACTGTCAGTGAGGTATCTGGTGGGGAACTGTGGAGGCATGCGAAGTGCACAGCGACACGACCAAACGGCAGGCGAGGACGCGCGCGACTGCCGTTCGAGGCGGGGCGGGAGCGACGAACGCCGCTCGCAGGTTATCGTGAGTCGACTACACAGATAATGATGTCAAAAGTGGATCGGACTAATGCTCTCTATTATGTTGTAAACGTTACGAATACCCAAAGCCGCTGCCCCGGTGCCCAATGTTGCACAGTCAGCTCCGTTTCCTTGTGCTCTATGAATTCTGTAACGGATCAATTGACTATTTGTACTTTTGAATGTCTAATCATCTCAGATGATGAACATTCCATTGTTATGGTAATGATAGAATCAATTACGCTGGTTTCCTTTCAATTAAGGTGAACGTTATATTAATATCTCAGATATGTGTTCTATGGATATGACTCTAATTATGCTGATCATTAAAATTTTTAAGCCATCTCGATACCAATCGACTACTTTAACTATTTGTTCAGATGAACTATAATGGAAAACTATACTTTCCTATGTACATTAAAATAATGGTCCTTCGAGCCGGATTTGACCTATTTTTTCAGTTTACGAATTTATATTTAATATAAGATATGACATGAATTTATTTACCATTTATCAACATAATACGACTTGCCACGCCTTGTAAAATTGTACCAACAAAGAAGAATTAGCGGAGAATATCACTCACTCATCGAAGTGAGCGCGCGCCCGACGCAAAACATCGGCCGTAATTTTTATTGTCCCACGCCGTTTCTCGCATCAAACCAAAGAGGTTCTTAATTCCAAACAACAAAACAACAATTCGCCTAACCGAATGACGAGCCCGTGAATTCTTAGTCAAATCGAATAATGTTGATATTTTGACGACCTTCCGAATTTGCACCGTATCGTGATTGTTTTGAAGTTGTTAACGCATTGCTCACGTTAATGCGGATGACACGTTTTGTATTGCTGGGTTTATCGTTTTATACACATTTTGTATAAGTGATCGTATTAAATCGGATGATAGGGTCGGTTTCAGTTCGTTTAGCGACGATAGCCGCCACGTATTTCCATTTAACAAGACGTGGGTCTATATTTTGGTCGTATTAAGAAGCGAGCTTCGTTTGATGGATGTTTCAGTCGGTTGAGGTTTTTGCGGTAGATTTCGTGAAAGAGCCAAGACTTGGAGAGCGGAAAAATGTGTTCTTTACGCTTATCAAGCTTCACTGTGAGCGTACTGAAATGCAAACTGAGACGACATTTTAAATATCAGCTATTAAATTCGTACGTAAAGTTTCGCTCATCATCATTAATAAACACGGCATTCGCTACGTAACGTTATTACTTGACATGACACTACTGAATCTCAGTACGAAAATAAACACCGACGCCAATTAGCACATACTAGTATGGGCTGTCCGTCCAGTGGTACTATTCCATGGCGACCAATTATAATTGACGTTCTAAGAGTTGTGTGTGCTAACTGAAAGTGGTATTGTGTGTACTAAGTAAATTGTACATAGATAACTAATTCGTAGTGACCCAAATTTCAGGTGACAAGTGGAGCGCGCTTGCGACGCGGACGCGACTCGAGCGGAAATAGGCGGAAAATCCCGAGGGAGCCGGGAGTGGAAAGTTTAGGGCCGCAAGGGGAACATACCTATGGATCCGATCGCACTTTCTACGAGGATCGCGTGACGATCATGAGCCTAAGGTTACAAACGTTTCTATCGCCCGTGCTGTCGATTCAATTTAATTATGCGCAAAGATTTGCCCGACGAAGAAAACACAAGATGATTAAAAAGCGAGACTTTTTATTTCTAAAGAGGGTTTTGCTTTTATACGTTTCCGATTCCGGTTTCAGGCTCGGATGGGTTATTTGAAACGGTTCCAAGAAACGACTACAGGTACCGCTTCGAACAGAATTCCGTTTTCTTGAATTAGATAATGAGATTTTTTTGGAAGCTATTAAGGGTAAAGATAGATATATTGTTTTGTGACAACAAAGCAGTTTGACAAAATTATACACTACGATGATAAATACTTATATTTATAAACACCTATATTTTAGAGACAAAGGAACCATAACATCCCATCTAAAGTGTACAAAACGTTTGGCTTCTCTTTGAACCAATCGATCACAATCACGCTGATTAGGAGCAATTACACTAAACCAGATTTATGATTAAAGCGGTGCATATTCAGAATAATTGTTTGTGAAGCGTTTTGCACGGGCCACCGATGCCGGAATCCGGAGCCGGCCGGCCGGAATCCCGGTTAAATATGCACGCAAACGACCCACCGCACCGGGAATTGGCAGTGCTAAAGAACGTTACCTGGTAGGTAGGTGCTCCTTAATGTGATTACGTCGCGTCGGTTTGTTCACGTACACGCGATGTTTGTCCGTACAGTGAATACACAATGTAACAGTTCATTGGAGATCAACCGGAGCACCGGGCCCGGAGGCTTTAGATCATCATGTATACGTGTCTCCATTTACTGTTATTATGTCGTTTTAATGACAAGTTGAGTGTTTCATCTATAGTCTATACCCATTTACAAAATCGCACATAAATATTTGAGCTATTAGAATAAATTATATAAAATAATATTAGTCGTTTTATAACCGTTCAATGGTGCCGATTCTGTTGTAAATCGCACTAAACTAATGTTAGTCACATCTCATCTCTTTCTTACGAACATGATTGAAAAAGGATAGAGCATAGTTTAAGTTGTCAAATTAATCTTTGCCGTCTTATTTTGCGTGTATTTAGACGTAACCGCGATAGATGGCGACTAAAATTATATTGAAAACAAGCATTGGACTAATTTGACAGGACTAAATTTCTTACATCCTTTTCTTATGTTCTTTGTTAGAAAGAGACATAGTGACATTAAAATTAGTTTAGTTGTGAACAACAGAATCAGGGCCAATAACGAACTATTTTAATCCCATTACAAACAAAAATTGTTAATCAACGCACCTATAGGGCCTTTGGGCTGTTTACACAGTGAAATTTTACGAAAACTTTTTCTCAACAGCAAAGAAGTACAAACTTTATCTATATGATCAATTTGAAATTAAAATTAATATTTTATTTCTAAAAGTCGAAGGTACCGAGACGCGGCGACGTGCCTAGAGAATACCTACGGTAAAGACAATTACAACATTTAATAACATTATCATTATCACGGTCGGAAATCAAATTTACAAATGTCACAATTATACTAACACACGCTTACACATCAAATGATTTATCAAACTCCACAAGCTTTTACAAATCTAATGCTGCAAACAATCGCGTTCGAACCATACCAATAATCTGATTATTATTCACAACTCGGCTAATTCCTAAAACGTTTCGTGAACAATAGGCGTAAATGAAATGAATATAATCAGTGGCGTAAAATTCGCAATATCATTTAGAGCGCGATGAGTGGAGTGTCGAACATTCGTATCCACCGCCCTTATCTCGTCTCTCGTTATCGCCGGCGACCGTCGGTTAAATGAAACGTTTCCGAATACCACCAGCAGTATTCAAGACCTTCACTGTGTCGGTGCGACTATAAAAACTGCTCAGTAAGATACTTTATAGCGCAACTAAGGTGTCGTCCGCGGCTCCGTTTGCACGGACCCTTATTTAATGCCTTGCTTTGTAGCGTTTAAACGGTTTATTTATTTTTAAGAAAATTGTTGAACTCCTCAAATGGAATTAGTATTTTCAAGCTGGTTTACTGAACGAGCCTCAAAGTCTAGAATATATCTAATAGTACGTTACGAAAATTATATATGACCAGGAATATCCAACATACAGTCTCAAATGTATCTTATCTCTAATCAGCTAATTTACAAAATATAGTAAGCTCAGAATAAACTGAGCATGCAGTCCGCAGTAGTCTGTGCATAAATTAATCATGCAAAGACTTATTATACCTTTCCAATAGCTATCAGTTAACTTAGATTTTCGCAATGAACATTGTTGAACGTCAAATGTGCTTGCACTGTCTGATAAAATAAACGATAACGTTATCTTTTCTATCGTAAGTATTACGCCCATGTCACTGATACGATACAATTTAATATGATATAGATTTATCAATAAAATCACACAATCACAACAATAACTCCGAATCAATTTGGAAGCCACGTGGTGTGATGAGCATTATTACAGTCTTACGAGGACTATTCGAATCCCGGGGCACAGATGAACATTTGTAAGCAAAGAATCGTGAATTGCACCTTGCCCAACTTAGAGAACGAGCCCAGGAGTCATCCCACGCTCGAGAGTCTCCTCATTGATAGATTTCAAACGATATAATTTATCCAACTGCTAAACTGCTTTTATTTTTATATCGAAAGTCGTTTAATATTCATAAGATATATGCCTGTCATAACCATCAAGATCGTATGTTTTATTTAAATTATACCAATCATCTTTCGTTGCATCGAATGAAATTATATCGCATTGCTAAACATTGGCTTATCATATAAATTTCTTAATGACAGTTCGATATGACATAATGTGTGGCGTAGAGTAGTTAATTCACCTAACTGGTTCTAACTATCTTTAACTTGTCCATCTATGATGAAAAGTAGGTCTTATCAATAAATCTACTATAGTTTTATTGCACGCTAGTAGACAAAGACAAACTATTGAATTTTAATAGGGCTACAAAAACATACGCCTATATTCTGTACATCTAACGAGATATCACAACAAAGACTGCATCTAGACATGCATTTATTAAGAGCTCACAGGAAAAAAAGCTCTACCATCCTTCCCCATCCAGCCAGACGGAAAAATACATCGTTGTCGATTGTTTCCGAGCCCGAACGCGAAATGCAAAGTATGAAATAATTATGACTGTGAGAGTGCGCGACATGTGCCTCCTCTTACCCCCCTAGACAGATCCGCACGGAATAGTAAGCGGATAGAAGGGCTATGGGTGTGGCAGGCACGCGTTGAGCAAATGCTCTTCTATGTTCTACAACATCCTTCGGTATCCAACAAATAAGGATCACTTGAATGTTGTGTGACTTTGAAGTGTGTACTGTTGCAATGAGAACTATGTTCATAATTGTTGGGCATGTAGTATCCATTATTTATAGAAATTCAATGGAACTGAAATAGACATGTACTGATAGATGACTATGATAACCTTTCCAATCTCTCCTTTTCCGTGGTTCGGTCTTCAAACTGCGAGCCCTTAGATCTGTGTGTAGGTGGCGAACGTCGACAAAGCGTTCGCCGCCACATATATGTGTTAAAAAGGGGACTTGTTGCTTTATCAGCGCCGTGTTTTTCGCGTGAAAATCTGTTGAATAAGTAACGCTACGTTACCAGAATTCTTTAAGGGTTGTATATTTTTTTTTAAATGAGGTAGGTGTTTGCATCTAAGATTATATTTTAAATATGTTTCTATTTTACCACTTTCATATTCATGGGCAAAATTATGTTAAGATCACTAATTTTAGTTGAGCAATGTAAGCACTTTTTTTATAAATTGGCTTCCTGTATATTTCAAATGCTAAACACTTGTATATAAAAAGGACAATAAAGTAGAAGTAAGAAAAAGGATTAAGTTTAGTTACGATATAAGCTAACTAACCGAGGTTTCACCCGCGTTCCCGGGATAAAAAGTAACCTATGTCCTTCTCCATACCATAGGCTATGTGCATTCAAAATTTCATGATGATCCGTTGAGTAATTGAGGCGTGAAGGCGTAACAAACAAACAAACTCACTTTCGCATTTATAATATTAGTTAGGAAGGATATTAACAAATAACCAATTTAAGTTTAGGTTCGTCGTCCTCATTGTTCACATAAACGCCAGGGTGACACAACAAGGAGTTTCAAAACACGGAATTTCCCGCAATCGATTCTTCAGAGCGGCCGTAGAAGGCGGCCATCGAGTCTCACAGAACGTCGGATAATTGAAATACTTGCCGCCAGAGACAAGATTGGGTGGCTCCAGACCACAGCGGTATGTAACGTTAACATTTTGATCCAACTTCTGTTGTGATTTAACGGTTATACTATTTTACTGGCGACTTTAAGATGAGTAATAAAAAGATAAATAATGTAACAAAGCAAGTTAAATCACACTCTTAAAATCAACATAAAAAAGCTGCACCAATTTATATTTTCTGCACAGGATAGTTAGTTTCCAGTTTTCCACCCCTCAGTTAATCAGTTAATTGCACCGCGTCTACACCAGCACTTGAAAAAGACACAATTTTAATATTAACGTGTATATTGTGAAACAAATCCTTTTAAGCTGTAGTGTACTACTTGAGCTTTGAAAGCTCGTAGTACTGCGATTGCGGCAAATAAGCTAAAATACGAGCGAGTCGACGATACGCGCCACGCCACGCCACGCCACGCCAGCGCCACTATAGGTCGGGAACGAGATGATATTTCATATGAGACGACTTTTCAAACATTTCTTGTTTTTATTACTCTGAATTCACTGGCAGCTCGACTTGGGAACGCAATGTACATAATATCGCAGCGTAATCCGATACACCCGCGACGATAATACCAAACGGAGTAATGTTTACACCGAAGCTACGACTTAATATGGGGGGCGATCCATTCAGATTCATTATTCAATTGGTAAAACAAAGAGGATTTTTCGTTTTGCAGACGTTTGAAATTAATACCCAAGTGGGAATAATTTGCCCGTAAACTTTAACATTTATTTGCACAATGTGCTCTCTTACTTTCTAATGGTAAAGGGAGTTCAATATGGGGTTCTTCAAGAGTTTAAAGAGATTTTTGCATGGTCGGCAACTCGTGAGTGATACCCGTAAGTTGTACGGGCCGTATACTTGTTTGATTTCGAACTACATCAAATACTTAGCTATCAAAAAGCTTCTTCTGTATAATCGGGAACATTAGCTTCAATTCCTAATAAAACTGTAAGGCCATCATTATCTAATCTAAAGACATTCAAGTCTAATATATAAAATTCTCGTGTCACAGTGTTTGTAACAAACCCCTCCGAAACGGCTTGACCGATTCTTATGAAGTTTTGTGTGTAGGTCTGAGAATAGGACGTACACAATTTTTTATTCCCCTGGTAGCGCCGGGCAGCTAGTTATAATATAAAACGCGATCCAACAAACATTAACAACGTATTAACAGGTGAAGTATTACTCAACATCTATTACGTTGGTGCTTAAACTGCTGAACATTTTAATGCTACATTTACATTGGACTTGAAAACGTTACGGTTTTGACAGATCTAACTAGCTGGATGACTTGGTTCCTACAACTACTACTCAATCTGATCCTAAGCTATCATGAGGGATTTAGGAGATTGAGGGATAATTTTTAACGTTATATGTGTTCACACGCTAACGCTATTTTACGTAGGGAGTCAAAGCGTTAGCGTGCGAACACGTATAGAGACGTCATAAGTTCTATTCATAACGTTAAAAATAACGCGCGTTGATAAGCATTCTTGCGAACGTAGACTTATATCTATGCAAAGCAAGTGTAAGGGTCGACAGCGCGCCAGTGAAACCCCTGACATTGCTTGAAACCGCTTACCATCTGGCGGGCCGTATGCAATTTTTCCTTGACCATTAAGTCAGAAGTTCATCACTTCTTGAACAGAATGTGCGAGTATTAGAGAACGCTCATAGATCGGTGTGTAAGCATCTTAACAGAAGCTGGGAGACTTGGGAGATTAATCAACTTGCTCGAATAGGAGCACGTTGGAGGTGAACTGAACTTCTACTGGAGGCTAAAGTAAAGGGCAACCTGTTGATTCCTTAACTCCCGTTGAATTTCTATTGTAGAATTCAGGTGAAGTTACATTTAATTGCTAGAAGTCTACGTGTACGCGGTAAGTAAAAGAAAAGAGCGTTGAATGCGAACTTTGTATCTGCAACTGCGATTGGCTACCGACCGAAACAATTGAAGAGAGCATTTTGAATGCATTAGCAAATATGTTACACAAATAATCAAAGATGAGAATGATGAACATAATTGGACTGTTTTATAAAAAACTTAAACTGACTTCAAAGTACACTAAGAAGTAATCAAATCCTGATCTGATGACAATGGGGCCAAACGAGAAGTGTACCCTTTGAAATAAAAAAAGAATTTTCCAATCGATTAAAAAATGACGGAGTTATTACCTCATAACTCCAACATAAAAAAAAACAACCGAATTGAGAACCTCCTCCTTTTTTTTAAGTCCGTTAAAAACAAAGTAGAATTTGATAAAAGCGCAGCTCACGTAGATATAAACATGTATCACGTAATAGAAAGAACATCACTCACTTCTTGGAAAAATAAAATAAAACGAGCACCAAGAAACTTTTCTAGATCCCGAACTGGTAATACAAAATTCACCCGAAGCAGGGATTTAACTAAATAAATGATTTCAGTTTACATAACTACGTGTTATGAAATGAAAGTTAAGTTCTATAATAATAAGAATTTATATTAAAGTAGCCTTGAATTTGCTGTAACTTTGTATTTTCTTTATGATAAATTGGTATTTTAAACATGCAATAGTAGAACTTTATCTTTAATGATGGTAACATTATGTGTGTAATACTTTCCTCTACCTACTCCTTCTCAGAATCGCAAACTGGTTAGTTCTTTACCAGTTATCTAAAAAGGTTATAATTTCAAACAAGGGTGCCTAGACAAGATGGTTGTCGACAATCGACATCGTTAGTAAACGATCGACCTTTGTATGAGATTGACATTTCGAATCGAAATATCACGTGGTTTTTACCAATCTCTTATGTCAATCCCATACAAAGGTAGATCGTTTAGTAACGATGACGATTGTCGACAACCATCTTGTCTAGGGGGGCAGTGCCCTTTTAAGTAAGGGCAAAGCTGAAAATTTTTAACAAATTGCCAATAACAAGTTTCCTCCTTTTTAAACAGTACATCATTATCGTATCAATCAGTATCAATATAAACGTAAAACAAGAGATTCTATGTGAAACGTATTGCAGGTTGTTGGAACTACTACTGTGTGTTTTGATCGGACACAGTCTTTAGGTTTCCATAAGTTTACATATTCTTACTTCGAGCATCTTTGGGCCTCAATAAGCCTCTTTGCATTGCTTATGAGAACCCGAAACGCATAAATTGGATATTCTACTATAATGTACCTACTAGTTTTCATTTTTAATAAATAGCAAGAGAACTTTAGTAACCCAACTTACGACTTTGCTTCGACGAAGTTTTAAAAAGTAAACAATAAAGATATTTGCACTTTTGTAAACCTAGATACCTTTTCTTAAAATACAATAATAATAAGCATTTATTTCGGATACATTGATTCCATAGTTGTTAGTAAAAACTTAATATTAGTGTTAGTAAAAACATAAACTTGTATAAATACACAATTTTGCCAATTGAAACATCCACAATACAATATTTTCAGTTTTTTTTTTTCTTCCTTTAATATATTTTCCCGAACAATAGTCCCATCATAACTCATTCATAACCCAATTGATTAAATTATCATCGTCTAAGAATTATCGGCTGTTACGCTGAACCAGTTCTTTTTGAAGTAGTCTAATTCATCTCGCCATCTCCGGCGGGGTCTACCACGGCGCCGCTTAACATTTTGTGGGGTCCACTCTGTAGTAATTTTCGCCCACATATCATTCGGCATGCGACACACGTGACCAGCCCAGTCCCACTTCAACGAAGGATGGAAAAAGGAAAGAGAGGCCTTTGCCCAGCAGTGGGACAGAACAGGCTAATATTATTATTATAAGAATTATCAAAACTCGCGAAAAATAATCATTCCAAGCAACTTATTATATTTCTAGGTCCCTAAATATTTCACCCAGCACGGCTCTACCACACCACACTACACCCTTGTGTTACCATACCAGCCATTAATCAAGAACCAAGATATTATTTATTTAATCCTCAAGTACCTACATTGTTATAACATGAAATTATCCGCTTACCGGAAATTCCTACCTAACCAGCAAGGTGTCGTATAACAAATGCAATACATCTCAAAGTAATCATTTAGCAGGTTTATAAAAGTTTCCGCAGCTGCTTGTCACAAAGTAGCGTTTGTTTGTATACAAACGCAACTATAGGTAACAACAGAGTAACTATAGGTAGTCTACAATACGGAATTGAGTTGTATCTGCGCCCTTTCCTATTTGAAAAAACGTTCTTCGACCTTTAGTTTTTCACAAACATTTAGAACAGTTATTTAACAGATCGTGAATTTGCTGGTCTCGCTCCATCATTTTCATAAACAATGATACCAAAAAAGCATTACTACAAAAAGTCAAAGACATGTGAAAACAAAATAAATTAATAACACGCCGACCGACACGGAGTTGAAGCTGGTTAATTTAGTACATGATGCATATTTTGATGCGCACGCGTCGCGGCGGATGCACTAATATTTGCGCAAGACAAACAGACATGGTGACATCACCACTTGACTGTACTGTAGCGATAAACGATGATAATAAATTGACGATATTTTTATTAATTATATAGTTTGATGCATACAGACATTGTCTGGAGACGGTACCTACCATTCTAGGTTGTGTATGCTTACATCCTTGGGCCAAGTTAAAGCAAGCCCTAATATCGTTTGATTTTCTTACTGTGTTTGTATGTGAGTTTGTTTGAGATTTGTTATCATTGTTGATTACAACGTTACACACGAATAAAGCATTTAGATATAATTTATTATGACATACGTATCACGTATGGCTTAGGTCATCAGCATTGAGCTATTATTACTACGTATAGAGAATAGATAGATAACTCTTTATTGTACACCAGAAAATCAATTAACAAAACAGTAGGAAAAGAACATAATATTAATAACTGTACAATGGGCGCTCTTATCGCTAAAAAGCGATCTCTTCCAGACAACCTTAGGATGGAGAGGAATTTATAGACATTATAAGTATTATATATTTATATTATTATAGAATATATCATAAGCAAAGGTTATGTACCATTTTTTTAGAGTCAACTAAAGTTCTCTTTAGCGCTGAAACAATAATAGTCATCTACACAGAAAGTAGAAACACGTAGCGCTATCAGAACGATTTTCGGAGTATTTTTCTCGCAAACACCGTGATTTTCACGGCGCTTACGCGTTTCCTTCATCGTTCTAAAACAACGAGTGTGGCCGGATGGCCCCACTTGAACTGAACATAGTTGTGATGTGTGGCGTCTTCTCTATACGTAGTAATAATAGCTCAATGGTCATCAGATGTAATCTTCGTTACTCCAATGAGTCCAGTCGGATAAGTTCGATCCAATTGGTGCAAAATTGACGATAAGATGAGCGTTGATGCGTTATCGGTAAATATTCATAAGCGTCCATAATGCGCGAGGATTGATGAATGTTCCATCATTTTCATCAATCCGTCATACACACGGTTGAAGCAATTCGGTAAAATGATGTTATTATGAGCGATCATGGTAAAGAATAAGTAATGGAATAAAATTACCTTTATTTACCACGTATGGGCATGCAAAAATTCAAGGCATTATTACGTCTTACAATTTTATATTATACAAGGTGCCCGGCGCAACTTCGTTCGCGTGGTGCTACCCTACCCTGTGGTGCTAGCCTACCCTACCCTATCTAAACCATCTAGGGAGTTTCGAATTCTAATGTACGTGTGTATGTCACAGAACTCCTAAACGGCTGGACCGATTTGAATGTTTTTTTTTTGTATGCATTTTGGTATGGCGCCCTGGATGGTTTAGATTCACAAATCAGCCCGGCAGATGGCGCTGCAATCGATATCTAGGTTATATTATCGTTTCGTTTAGGAGGAGTTCAGTGACATACGCACGTGCAGAAGACATATATATAAAGATGATAAATAACAGTACTTGAATACATTCAGAAAATAACAAGGATAAAAATACGTCCCTTCACAACAAAAAGATTAATGAAGTCGTAAGCAAAAGGTGTGTCTAAATATTTTACAACAAACATTATGTGTCATTAATTTTAATTGTTCCATGTACTGTCATTTTCATTATAGAGACGTTAACACGCGTATGCTACAAATAAGAAAGTGTATTGTGACTCTTAACTGCACATAGACCCTGATATATTATTACACTTGTTGCGCCAAACCCCATATAAAAAAAGAGATATTACACAGTTACGTCATAACCTCGCAGGAACCAAAGATAGAACAAGTAAAATAAAATAAATAAATAAATAAATATCCTGGGACATTCCTCACACACGGTCATCTGATCCCAAACTAAGCAGAGCTTGTACTATGGAAACCAGATAACTGATATAATACATATACTACTTTTTTGTTTGTAAATACATACTTAATATACATAATTACACTCAGACTCAGGACATACAGACATGTTCATGCACACAAATGTATGTCCTATGTGGGAGTCGAACCCACGACCTGCGGCGCGTAAGGTGAACCTTAACCAACTGCGCCAACTGGCCCGTCAAAGTCAAGTCAAGTAAAGAGGAAAATACACAATTACAATTATATTTACATTTATTATACTAATTACTTGTAATTTTATTATGAATAAATTTCCCACTAACGTGTAACATAATTCCGTACAGTTGATAGCAGTGTTAATTTGACCTTTAAGTGGTATAGTTGGGTTAATACGTATAAAGAGTAGCTTTCCTGTGCATTGTGTTGATCACCTTGACGCGTGTAGACATATAACAGCTAAACAAACTATAATCAAACTTTTTATCGCTTCATCTGTTTTCCATCTAACTATGCACCGTGTCGTCTAATTTACATTCTGTTTTACGACGCGGTTTATTATTGTCATATATTACATACGGTTAAAGGTAGAGGCGATAACACTGTACACTGTACTATGTCTTCGGCCTGCTTCGGCCTACTTGTCATTCATTATTATAACAGGAGTAGCTGTCTCTCCCGCGCGTTTCAAGGATATTCTATGTCCATCCCCAGGGTGAAAGCTGCCCCTCTGTCAATTTTCATTGCAATAGGATAGACAGTTTAAATCTACCAGACAGACAGACTCAGACTTATATTCAAGTTTTGATGCAAAATAAATTGTTTGTATACACAACAAGTCATAGTTGTATCGGTTGGGCATGCAAATTATTTAATAAATAATAAAGCACAGGCGTAAGGGGCAATATATTTTGTATGATTTTAATTTCTCAACAAATTGCCATTGAGCTATTATTACTACGTATAGAGAAGACACCACACATCACAACTATATTCCGTTCAATTGAGGCCATCCCACACTTGTTTTTGTAGAACGATAAACGAAACGCGTAAGCGCCGTGAAAATCATGGTGTTTGCGAGAAAAATACTCCTAAAAGCGTTTTTTTTTTTTTTTTCATACATATTTTCATATTTTTGGGTTTGTGCAGGTACTCCACACTTACATGGTAATGCACGTTCTGATAGCGCTACGTGTTTCTACTGTTGTTGTGACACTGTTGATGACTAATTAATTATTGTTTTAGCAGTAAAGAGTTGACTCTAAAAAAATGGGACATAATCTTTGCTTATGATAGCTTCTCTATACGTAGTAATAATAGCTCTATGCAAATTACAAAACTTTTGCATAAACAACTATTATTTTACTTAAATCACACTGTGTCCATGATGAGAAATCCATTTATGATGATAACCTGTCAAAAACGGCGCGTTTTTATCGTAGAGCATTTACGCACAGCATGACAACATCCGGCGGGCGTATAAATAACACAGTTTTATACCTTGGGGATATAAAAGCTGACGCTCGTACCGTACGTAGTGACATGTCGCGTCGCGTGCACCGACTTCGTGACGAACATAGGCCAACTTGTTTTATAATGATACAGTGCAAGCCATATTATCTCAGTTTTTATAACCATGTAGTATATTTATCATAATCTTAATAAACGCTACAAACGCAATATAAGCTTTTTCTGTTTGTACCTAGCTAATAATTAAGACCTTTTCTTAATTAGAAATCATATTAGAATTAAAATTTAAATGGCCGACATTTATGAGGTACGGTTTGGTTTAACAACGTTTTATGGGAGTTAATGTATGTATAGGCCTAAATAGGTTTTATCAAATTATTTAATTATAACTTGGAGGTATTATGGTACTCGGTCAACAAGTGTTTTATTTATTTATGTACCTATTTTCGATATCATTAGATCAAGCTCTCGAAATAATGTTCCTATAGCACAGAGTTATTTTAATGATCTCATTTGAAGTGTGAAAGAACAGGGAATCTTATTTGTAAATCTTTCGAGAGGACACAACGCCGTTTTGGAGTTATTAACATTGCGTTGGTTGGCAAGATAAGTAAACGATAATTTATAAAAGTAAATTGGACTATAATTTGAAATCTTGGTTGATATTGACGTCTAGACGATGTAAAAAGAAATTGAACCGCTGATAGTTCATGTTTTTACTGTGGAAGTAAACATATTTATCAATCCAGTCAGCATATTTATTATTTATCAACTTGTACTCACACTATTTAATAAATTAAAAGCAAATATAACATATAACGACAATTAACACAATTTAGATAAATTGCCCTACATTCAGAAATAATATACAAAACCTTGATTTTGTATAAAAATAAGATGAACTTATATCAAACAAAGAAAAAGCTTTAAATTGTACTGATTACAAATAACAATAAATTATGAAATCAGATTACAATATCGAGAGCTGAATGGCCGTACAAAAATTCCTTCTCACGGGCCACAACGGTACCGACGACGCACGCGCACGTTGCTAAGGTCACTGCGACATTACATGCGTCTCTCTCTAATGTACCGGTTAAACAAAGAAACGAGCGAGATAGGCTGCTATGCAAATGAACCGGCGTAAAAAGTAACCATTTGACTTACTGTGGCGAGTCACCGTGATTGATTAGATGCACCTTTTTCTGGTGGAAACGGCCTTTACGTGGAAACGGAATGGACAGGTCTGCGAGCTTCCATTGTATTTCTGTTTCGACATACCTCAGACACTATCACAATGATTCTCGTTTTACTGGAAGGTGGTGTAATAAATAGGTCGTAAACTTGCGGCGCGTACATAAATTCCCACTGTGCGAAGCGTTGTGACAATTTAATGATAACGCTAAGTCTGGAACACCACACTGTGTGCACGCATCGACCTAATAGTCATAGGGCGTAAAAATCCATTTTATGCCTGCCTGGGTATGTGTTACACGCATCTTTTACATAATTTTGATTCAAAGCCTATTATTTCTACAACTTCAGTTTTAATAATAAATTTATAAACCAAATAAGAAATATTTAACAAAACAAATCTCTACAAAATATAAACATCAGATATATCACGCATTCATTACGCGTAGCTCCATCTATCGTAAAAACAATGAACTTCCTAGTGCGAATGTTTTTACGTTGAGCAACCATATTAAAATTTACAGCACTTTTAATAAACACCGAGCTCTTAAACCCATTTACAAGAACAAAATTGTATCGCGATTGATATTATTAAGCAAAAGCTGAAAAATAATAGAGTGGTAAATAAATTAAAGTCCATAATACCCTATGTTTACTTTCACAGTTCACGGCCGCGATTGCGAGAGGTAACTCGGCCGATACTGTCGCGCTCTTTCTTGAGGAGTGAGTATTAGTACTCTCTCTTTCTAATGGTGATTTATAGTCCAGAAGCTTTACATAACTGCGGTGGCTACTTGCTACATGTGGTGCTAGTACCAGTTCGTTTATCATGATTATGACGCTATAAAGTCATTATTTTATCTCGTTTGTATTGCGTACGATAAACAATCTTCTCACTAAACGCTAATTTAGCTTAATGAGCGTATTTATAAATTATACGTGTCGTAAAGGTGGAATTCCTAAACGTATTGAGAACAAACGCATGCTCAATGCTGTATTTATTTTTTAAACAATTGCACAAAACATGAACTAAGTATAAGAATCTACATAACAAGAAGCCCGCGGTGGAATTGATAGCATCAATAACTCATTCATATCAATGGCGGCATATTGACATAAGCAGTTTGCGAAGAATATGGAGCACCGTTCATCAATAAATAATAACGTGTAATAAAATATAAAGACGCGTTATAAATAAATAGCAGCGGAGTATTAAGGGCAAGTAAACACGAGACCGGATCGTGCCGACGCTAGGAATACAAACATTCTTAAGCATTACGTTTAAGTATGAAAAGTAGATATATTTCTCAATAATAGCAATGTTTATGTCCATACAGATAAAACGTTAAACGCAAAACTACACGTGACATAAGTAAATAAATAACGTATCAACAATACAAATCATTCATATAGATACAAAAGTGTTGCAAGGTATAAAATTTGTAATTAGAAAACGTGCAACTTTCACGTAATTGATGCTACTGTAGTTGTAGTGCGAACACAGTGAATAGGCTGAACTAATTACCGACTATTGCTTGAATAGTCAGTCACTAAGAAAAAAAAACAATCGCAAATGAGAGTGTTTATCATCATTACCCTACATAAATCCTTCACTAACGATATCTTTGAATTCAAAAAGAGAATTCCAGGCTCATTTATCACCACAGAGGCCAAGACTTGGAGACATGTTTGTCATGATAGAGTATCGTATATATGCCACAAGACATGAATATTATTTAAACTGTTTTAAATGTGTTTTCCTAATGACACCTATAGCAATCTTCCGAGATCAGAGGCGAACCACACACAAGCTCTTAAAACAATATTATTATAACCTTATTTGACTTTTGTCTTGCTTTGACATCCGGCGTCAAAACGGGACAAAAGACAAATAAGGTTATTTTAACCTTGTTTTAAGAGCTTGTGGTAGGCCCTCTGATCTCGGAAGATTGCTATAGGTGTCATTAGGAAACTTTTCAGTTTCAGTACCTACATTGGACAAAAAAAAATTTGAATGGTATCAATTAATTATGACACGGGTTCACATAACGTTGTTCAATAATGGTTGGTATTATTTTTACTAGGTAATTGAGGTAATATCAACAACAGTAAGTATATTTTGTTCAGCAATTGACAACCAACCTAACATATTGATCAGTACTCAAAGCGGAATAGTTTTGATGCTCTAAAAATGGGTTCTCTAACGATAATACTTTTTACTTTTTATAATAAAACTGTTAATTTTTATCGATACGTTTTATTAAACACCACAACACTAGGAGCTACAAAACCGTCGGTGCTCAAAAGGGAATGATTTCATATTAAACTTTTGTTCCCATTTGAGCACCGATCCAAAATATGAATCGGTGCTGAAAAGGGAATAGAATCGGTGCTCAAAAAATCGGTGCGCAAATGGGAATACTTCGGTTCTTAACGTTGTTCTCTGGATTTTAAAGTTTTTGTCTAAAACTTTTTATAAAAATTTTAACGTTTCATTTGAATAATCTAGAATCACTAAACCGGTCTCTTACTAGCGAATGAGTGAAATTGGTAGGTATTAGGTATCCATAACTAATCACTAGGGTCATACGAGTAGCTATAACCTGGTTATTGTTATTTCAATGCCAAATATATCAACGTTCTACAATAAAAACTAGTGGCTTTGTGAGCTTTAGACTACGCGAATCTCAATAATAAAATTATAATGTAAGTTGTTCGTGGAATCCGTTTATTAGAACCTTTTCAATTTTTTTATTATTTTTTTTTAAATTAAATGGGCTTGCGTTTGGCGACTGACCCGCCCATAAGGGGCGATGACGAAGCCTAAGATGAAACACGCTTACCCAGAAGAAACCTATTCACTCTGGCCTTGAAAGTACCTAGATTATAAGCGTCAGGAAACACAGACGCCGGAAGCAAGTTCCACTCCCTTGCTGTCCGCATTATAAATTATAATTATCAATCATTTCCAATAAACCGAATCGACAAATATATCCATATAATTACCGAACCAGGGCCCGTAGACAAGATGGTTGTCGACAATCGTCATCGTTAGTAAACGATCAACCTTTGTATGGGATTGACATTTCAAATCGAAATATCACGTGATTTTTAACAATCTCTTAGGTACCTATGTCAATCCCATACAAAAGTTGATCGTTTACTAACGATGACGATTGTCGACAACCATCATGTCTAGAGGCTCGCTCACAAAATTTCACGAGTATCGGTTGCGAAATGCGACCTATAGAGACGACAGACATATGAAAGCATTTTTGTTCAAGCTGAAACGCTCGCTCGGTCAAAAAGGTGTAAAAGTTGCGAATATCCACCTTTTCACCACGGATATGGATAGTGTTATGTGGAAAAATAATACTCCAGAATAATTAATGTAGTCATTGGTATTAATAATTTAATTGACAAACATTCGGGCCATCGAGTACGCCAAGCACGCACGGATCCATCCGCAAATCAAATAGGTAATGAGTAGGCATAATGTCAACTCACCGGCTCGACTCCAGCATCATTTTGTGCGGCCTGCAATCAAAAACAAACATATCAATAATAATTGAAAATCAAATATTTGTATCACTTCATTAATAAAACAAAATATGGATGTATTAAAAGTAAAAATATCTACTCATATTATAATGTTGATGAGTTTGTTTGTTTGACAGTTTGAAAGCGATAATCGCATGAACTACCAGACGTTAAAATAATCGTTTTGCCTTAGATAGGCGTTTATAGAGGAAGTACATATCTAATATATATTTATTTTATTGTTTATCATTTTTAGCTTTTTTTTTATTTTTTATTCGTGTACTTACGACCGTGACATCACTAAGGGCGTCAGCTGAAAATCAGCGCTGCTGACAGTAGTCAGTAGCACTATGCTGAGCTGTGTCCTATTTGACGGCACAGACGTTCTGATTTATTTATAATTTTTAATATTGTTATGTTAATGTGTTCGTCAAATAAATAAGTTTCTTTCTTTCTTTTCTTTCTTTCTTTTAATTTACCTAACGCGTGTAACCGCGGGGTACAGCTAGTAAACCTATATACATAATATTATTAACGATTAATTCAAAATAGAAAAAAACTAAAATGTTTATAAATAAATCTAGGGTTGTCTTATAAAACAAACTACATAAAACCAATACATTATTTAAAACACCCAGAACCGGGGGAGCATAATCTTCAAAGGATCGTAGACATTCAACCATTAGGTATTAAGCGATCACCTCGGGGAAAATATTTATTACATTTTGTATAACCATAAGAGGATTGTACGCAAAAGCAATCTTTCAGGTGGATTATTTTATCGACTGCATTATTATTCTGATTTACCGAATTGCGCTATAAAAGTAAACTATCGAATTAAATATCTGCACACGTTTTCATATAATGTTTTACTGTATAAATTCTACTAAACTAGAAAAACAAGTAAGTACCTGCTAAGTATATGACCCGCATGGTGGTAAGCGGTTTCCGTAGCCCTATGGATGCTGGCGATACCTCTTCCCCTCGCCCCGATGAACTCAGGCAGTCTTACTCATTCTTAAGTATTTTAATCGACTTCAAAAAAAGGAGGAGGTTCTCAATTCAGTTGTATTTTTTTTAATGTTTGCTACCTCATAACTCTGACATTTATTAACCGATATGGAACATTATTTTTTATTTGAAAGGGCACACTTCCCGTTTGGTCCCATTGTCAACAGATCAAGATTTGATTACTTCTTAGTGTACTTTGAAGTCGGTTTAAGTTTTTTGTAAAACAGTTCAATTATTTCTGTCAAAAATGGAACATAAACTGCCTCATTAGTTTAAAATTTCATAATTATATTTTTATGACCCAGTTCATAAAGCCATTATGCATAATGTTTGCCAAAACTATTACATAAACATCTTTCTCCACTGTCAAAATTGACCTCGGCCATCTTTGATTACGATCGATTTCCATTTATCGTGTTATTAAATCTAGATTGGAGCTATAGGACATCCAATAACTTTTCCTTTTTATCTACTTACAAAACCTGTTAATCTAAAAAAAGCTTAAATAAAACTTGTAGTAGTCCAATCCATTTCGATATTATATTGAATTTCAAATAATTATAGATTTTCTTTGGTCGGGTAACAGTAGTAACTAACTTTACCAATATGTTATAGAAGGTTTTATATGTGTACCTACTTTGTGAGTAATTCGGGTAGGACAAACAAAGGATATAACAACAATTGATCATATACAGGTATATGACCTCTTGTTACTCGATAAGGATTCCTATTCGAACACCAAGGTCGACTCGGAAACCTAAGGTTTGAAAGAAACTATGTAATTGTATGGTAAACTTGATTTTTATGTAGTGGTGACTGGTGACATTAAACAACGAAGAAAACTAACTTCCCAATTGTCAAGGATTGGAATACAACATTGATCTTTAGCTTTCAGCGAAGGAAAATATGATACCCGCCTTTGAAAATCGGCCCAAGTGCATTCCGGCAATTGCTAAGCCTTATCACTTACCATAGAGAGATAGTGGTCAAACCCAGAGCAATACATAAAAAAAAAAAACATATTTTAATTATCGAGTCAATTAATTAACCACACAATTATCAGCCAACATTATGACAAATAACATTTCAACAACCAATCATGATAAATACAATACAAAGATCCGAAATGGCATGCAAAGCGGACGTGATTAGAAATTCATATCACAATGTACAATATTCCTTTTGTCACGCACTCTGGTATATTAATGGTATATTCCACTCACCATAGCTTTGCGAACAGCACACCAAGGTCATCGAGGTCATTGTTTCCATGACTCCACCTCTTGCTGCGCCATCCCATAGTTATCACTGACACATTTTCAACCCTTACACACTATTTGGGTATCATGTCTAATTGAAACGGATTCACGGACATAATTCTGACTCGGCAGCCAGACTCGGCAACACGACTCGGCTTAAATGATGAGCTCTTGATATGAGTACAATCGATTAATCGTCTCAATCTGTCGGAGATTTATATTAAGAAGTGAGAATAATAATTATGGTACATAATTAACACGGACTTAACACATTATTATAGCATGAAGAATAATGCGAATGTTAAGGAAATCAGTTCTTATGATTATTTAAAGTAACTTCAATTTCGCATAAATTGAGTATACTAGATTACCATATTAGACTTATAACAACGGAGGTTAAATAATCTATTGCATTGTCTGCATATTATATTATATAATTTTATTGAATCTAATAAGGCACTTACGATAGAATAGACAGTTGATCTAACAACTGTTAGTATGAAAAGTTATAGAAATTACGTACATACCTAACTGGCAACCCCACAAGTATTGCGGCGTGAATATTGACTGACGTAACTAACTTACGAGCCGAGCTTTCAAATAAACAATACTCCGACACAAAGTTAATAGAACACCGCCGTGGCTGTGACAGCTATCAACGATACAATTTGATCCTGGGAAATAGGCGATGCCTATCACTTTTTGACCGCATCCTGTCATCCTGTACTGCGGTCTACTCACAAATATTCCATCACAAGGCGTTTACTTCATCATTTTACATTTAACGATCTACTGTGACTATAAAAGCCGTGCATGAGTAATAAAATTGAAATAAAATAAACCGATGAAACACAATAGGGCAATTTTATTATAAATAACAATAATAATCTCCATACCGAGGTAATGGGATAATGTCATTTATACACGAGCGGATTGGAGCGGAGCGAGCATGACAAACTCACGACCGAGCATCACTCATCACTTATTGAGATAACATTAGTCAATACATTTTTAAAGCACTTTTTTATCGGTCCACTAGAAATTATCTTATTACAACTCAGCAATTTATGGTGATAAAATGAATGCAATAAATCACTGCACCGATACAATTCTCACAAATAGAAATACACGCGGAGACCACCACTGACTGTCTGACATCCTATTCCTTGGAGCAGGTAAATTTGCAATTGCCTGAACTCTCTACGGACGTGTTAGGAAAAAATACAAGCAACATTCAACCCAAACAGCTATACAATAGTGATAAAAACTATAATAACGAGGAACGGAAAATATTGACAACGTAATCTGTGCTCTACAATATAAAAGATAAAGCGTATTATACTTTAAGAATGAACGATTGAACGATTTCGTCGGTATTCCTCAAAGATTGAAGAGAAAAAACTATTTGAAAGACGGACAAAATTGGGGATATAGAAAAAATATGAAGTACCATTGAACAGGACGTTGTTTTGAAATTAGTTTTATTTACATAAATACTGTCTCTTTAAAGCCACCGGATATTCTGTGAGCTACAAAAGCGCTACCTGTATAAATCTTGCCAACTATAGTGATCAAAATACTTATTTTTCCTATCAAGAAGGCTATTCATAGAGATAAACTGAATCAACACGATAGAGAATTGCAAATGAGCGATTTATAGCCCACCGATAGTGATTTAATACTACCTTTACGACCAAAGTTTTTATTAGAAATAGTTGAAATTCACATATTGAAATGATAGACGTAATACTAAATAAGCCTCCTTTCTCAGTAATAGTATGAAATATTAACTTCATTCGCCATGATTTTTATTATCCATATTCTTGCATAAACCTTGAGCTTCGAATATTTAAACTCGAAAATTGAGACTTCACAAGAAATTGTTTTCAACCTAAGGTTTAAAAAATTTGGGAAATCACTTTTTAAGCATTATAATAGGTAATTGCTAAATAAGGTGCTAATGGTAGTCTCCCAAAGGCTGCTTATTAATTGCTACTAACATTAAAGATTTAGCAAATATAATAAATTACGTTAATTAGAATAACTAAAAAAGTTACGTTAATTAGAATAACTAAAAAAGTTATAATGTTCGTAAGGAACACTTCCGCTATTTAACTATCCTTTAATTTACCATCGCCTCCCTATCAACTCTCCATTTACAAATTTTATGATCATCTCCACGATTTAAGCGCCTTTTTACTCCAGCGGCCGGCCAAATGGTCTGTAATTTTGTTTTGATGAATTAGCCAAACGGCGGGATACTAATAATTGAGGACGGACGGACAACGCAAAGGCCGTTTGAGCCCACCAATTTATGGTGGATGTATCGAAAGCTTTTTGCAAATAAAAAATATAATTTCTCGGAAGGGGAGTTCATTGTACGGTTGATCGTACCTCCGACCTTGACGGCTGCCATGTCAGAAATCTGTAACTGTAACATATCTGAATAACAAATTTCTAACGAATCATTATAACAATCTTGAGCATTACTTTTACACTAAATATTATTTCGTTTGCAGATGCAATGTTTAAACGGAACGGAATACAGTTTTTAATATGACAGAAGCCCTTGTTCGCTCTCCTTAACAGTTTATCTGAATGATATATTGAATTGTTATTGAATTGATCATGTTGAATGAATTATAATGAATACCTTATCAAGTTGTCATGATCATAGCGTTCGAATAAATTAAACAAGATTCACAAATACACTGCACGCCATAAATAAACTCAACGGATGGGGAAAATAAAAATCATGCACGGGATGCAAATAGTCGACACTTAGAAGTACTGAGACAGAAAGAATGCCTGTAGGATCTCATTAGCAGAACGAGCGAGGCATTCTGCGGTTAGGAAGAGCAGGGTGTATCTACTGAGCACGACCAATCTTAGACAAAGAGCCTTATTAGTACAGGGACGACGGCGTTTCGTCATTTGTTAATGTTGAAGTACACTACAACGCCAAGTGCTTTTCATGCACTCCACGATGATGTCGCATAGCTATTAAAATAAACCGCAACAACCGTAATTTACGGATTAAATTAGCTTGCCGTACGTAGTATCTGTGCATGGATAGAGGTATTTCACCGCGCCAGACAACAATCTGAAGTTACGGTGCAAACAAAAGTCGTTCCTCGTAACATAGCCACACAAACATGAAGTCCGGCACTTAAATCTGCGATCGTGATAAGAAAGCATATCTTCAACTGTAACTTTTAAAGATAAACGGTAATTCACGCTGGAGACTCACTTACAAGAGTTGCAAGTAGTTATATCTATCCACATTTGAAACTGGTAAGGATAATTATTTATGCAGGCATAATAGTTAAACAAAAAACAAATTTGCAACTGGAGATTTGTACAGAGCGTTGGATGGAACTGTAATGCAAGCCAATTATTTAAAGCCTGTAAATACATCAAACTTGTATCGTAATGGATATGACAATTCTATACATATAACCGTTATGGATGCGAAGCAAAGCGATACTCCCACGCTTGGCTGAACACGGGTGTGCATTCGGTACTTCGCTCGGCACGGGTTATGACGAACTTCGCTAATTTCATATCCGACTCTGGAGAGAAGTAATTAACTCTTATGTGTACACGCAACCGATTGGTTGCTGCCTCCTCAGACGGAAAGACTTCAGGTGAATCAAAGCTCAAGCTGTAATAACTTGGATGTTATTACTTTTAGAAACGTTCTCGTTGAGCAGCCATTAGAGTAACAAATTGTAATAGCTAAACGTACGCTTTACTAATCAATGTTGACACAACGTAAATCGTGATACCAATTGTTGAAGAAATACTGTTCGGTAAATTGCATTGGATATAACAAAAGTGAGCATGACAATTAATTAATGAGAGACGCAGCTGGACAAACGGGTGCGCGCGCGTGGATTGCTCAAACTGGTAGCAGTTGAAGCGGCCACCCAGCCCGCCCAGACTGGTTGCCGTCGACGACCTTGCGCAGCTTTCGATTCCGCACACTATCGACGAGCTCTATTATAATATACTGCTATCATTCCGCGTTTACGATAGGTTATATTTACCACCTAATAGATGTTGCCGAAAACTTTCACCCGCACGCCGACACCATCTGACGAAATCGTCATAATTTATATGTTAGCGAAATCCATCGAGACGGTTAAATATAGACAATATTATATTAGTTTTTCTTGAGGTAAAGCGCATCTTTGCTACATACATTGTCGGTAAGTAAGTATATGTTATAATTTCCGATGATAAGATAAGCCAGAATATAAATTTGTACAAGTAATTGTCATATACTAATTTAGAATATGATAATGAAGTAATTGGAAACCCGACTGATACATTATGCTGAAGATGAAGAAAAATAATATTATATACCTTCTCATAGAAAACAAACCCATGATGCCGATATAAATATGGTAAAAATGTATTCAAAGATAGCGTGCATCGATTATTAAGATCAAGAATTCAAGATAGTACGTCAAATAAGTTGTTCATATACATAATCAATGTGACATTGGGATTCAAATGAATTCTTAATCATCCTGGTTGCAAAACTACTTTGAGCATCATAGTAATAGCTACAAAGCTGTCGGGAATAGTCTCGTTGATTGAAATTATCTCGGTATCATACACGACCACGTACAAAACACAATCTGCAGAGGCAGAAAGGCTATCGATTCCCATCTTATTACCACGTCCCTTCAGTGAATCAACTTTTCCTCGGCTCGCCACGCGAGCTCAATCGAGGAACAGATTCCTAGTTTCCAATCAAAATGCAAATTCGAGTCCAACTATTTTACATTTATTCATTTGTCACTAGAAACTGACTGGAGGTGAAACGTATTGTTTCGTTTGTTTAGCTTCATTACAATTTTTCACGATTATACAGGACAATCGCACGACAAACGTAGCAACATTTTTAACTTGCTAAGTAACTTCTGAAGCCGTTATTGCCATAACAAGAGCCATTTGTCAAATTTATTGCTGTTCTGTGTTCCGCCGCTCCAAGTACCTATTTAATAGCTTATATACACATTTCATCGTTGAAAATATTAAAGTCTGAATGCAATTTATTTTCTTCATCAAATGTAAATATTACTTGTACTTTTAATTATTCTGTTATATTAGAAGCAGTAGAATAATAAACTATGTTCCCGAAATGATATGATATACAACCTGTAACGGAATGGGTAGTTTATTAACGTACACGACTTCTTTGGTACTAGGCCCACAAATCGCAAAAGTGATAAACGTATATATATAAATAACCCTCATATAGCGGTGACACGGTATGATTTAATTCATAATAAACAATAAACTTAGAAGCAAAAATTATTATGAATTATTGAGTAATTTATTTTGAGCTGAAACTTTTTATACGAGTCTATTATTGTTATTTTGTTGTGTTGTGTGATTTTTGTAGTGGTATTGATGTATAAATCGTCATTTATTTGTCGTGAGGCGGAGATAACATAGCAGACACCCAACGTAGCTTCCATATTATCATATTTGTGCCGAGTTTTATCCGAGTTCTGTATGGCTCTCTCAAATCTAGTACGAATGAGTGAGATGCAACGATTCTTATGTAGCAATTATTTGTTCCATCCTCATTTCATTTGCACATTGGTATTTATGATAGGAATGCATGTCATCATATAGACAGACAGTGGATCATTAGACCGATCGGAGCCTCCTATAAAGTAAAGATATCGACGCCAATATCTTATATATTAAAGGCACACTGGCGACATCACCGGGAAATTTTGAACAAACAAGGAAAAAACAGGATTACCAAAGTTAATTTTGTCTAAGTAACAACCGTCATTATACTACATTATCTGTATATGAAATGTGTAGAAAATCATCAGATTAAGTTACTTTCTTATTAAATCTGTGTATGTGGGCAATACATTCCCCATTACCTTACAAATAATAATGATTGTGGTATGTAATTGTGAAGTCAGTCAATCATAACGATCGAAGGCCGCGGCACTGAAGAGGTTTATTAAACATATTGCAAATTCGCAACGCTTTCAAATTTTGTACATGACGCCTCTTCCGAGCTGACTTGGACGCCAGCCAATATACTACCTACCTACACTTCATTCTTTAATGCATTCTAAAACACTTTGTTGCACGACTGTCTACAATCACGCAATGTACTTAATCAGGTCTTGAACCAATTAACACTTAACCGAGATGATCAATGATATAATTATCAATGGATTGGTTGTAAGGCTCGGTACTTATACCCCATGACGATCGACCGCATTGAAGATCTCGGAAATTACGACAACAGTTATACAAATAAATGTCACTGTACTCTATTTATTGAATAAACATCTAATAAATAATTGTATCAAAGATTTATTCAATGTAGCACTTGTGTTCCATCTGCATCGTCGAGTAAGTGATGATGTCATCCAGATACATAGCGAAATAACCGCGAAGTATATAAAACACTAAAATTACCATAAAATCAGCACAAAGCAACCACTAAACATGGTATTTTAATAATTATCATTCCGACTCCGGTTATTATTGTGCTCATAGCAGACCGGCTGCGTTCTCACTAAAAGTTACGTAAATGTTGCAAGTAAAATTACTGAGTCGCCCGAGATTTGTAAATATATTTTTTTACGTCTATGAAAAGTATGGATTAATTTATAATTAAAATTCGTCATAAAAGTACTCGGCGACTGAATGAAATTAATGGCTGTGAACGTTAACAATTTTCCATGGCGCGGCAGTTTGGTCGCGAGTCGTGCTGTCAGCGGCGATATTTCAAGATAAGCTACTTCGCTGAACGCTTCGCTTCTGTGTTCCGTTCCCACGCGGACACGCAACAAAACACACACATAAACACCCCACTCTACACAGTATTATATAATTATATAATATATGCTATTAACATGTTTCTTAAGTTAATGAAATTACAGAGGAACTTGAAGTATCGAAATCATTAAACTAGTGTTGTTGTTGATCATTATGAGAAAAGAGAATTACCTGTTCATATAGTAAATATGCCAATCCGATTTTTAATTGCCACATAAATGCATACATTGATCGCTCCATTTAAAATACAAATTGAATGAGACAGGAGGAGTAACGGGACCAACCTGCGCGGCTGTGGTCGCCTGTTTGATGTGGTCCTCGACCCGCGCGACATCGACAGCGGCGCGGGCGAGGACCGCCTTGACCTGCGAACTGCAGGCCTCCTATGGCTCGATGGTATCCTGGTACTTCTACAACTTCTAGATCGTTCCCGAAACAAACGCGAGCGACTACTGCTATCATTCTTCCTCTTATGACGCATGTTTTATTAGCGTGTCTCTCTCTTAGCTATCACACAAATACTAATCGTGTTGTTAGAAAATATACAAATACGGTGATTATGTTAACCATAGCTCATCAATTTTAGCAATCGCAGTTCATATTACATTCAAATAATGAATGTGTATGCATCGTGCACCAAATTAAATGAGCTGATTGATCACAAAGTTACTTGATACATTATTGCGCACGGGCATTGCTTGTGAAACAATAGACATGCTCACTACCGCTTTACGACCGACTTTAGACATCGAATGATAAACAGATGTCGAAACAAATTGTGAATTCATGACACCGGAGACGAATTGTTAACTATGATTGTATTTTACATGTCTTATATATTGACATTATTCAGTTTTGGAGTCGTAAGACGTGAGTTATCCCTCATTATGCATTCAATACGTGAGCGTGATTCCTTATCATGATTTAGTTCGGAGAACAATAAAAAATTTCCAACACACAATTGGCTTCTGCAAAATCAAAACATGGGTACGATAAAAATGAAGAAGCGGAGTAGCTGGAAAAATGTTTCTGATTAAGAAGTGAGCTCATCACTAGATTACCAAACGGGAAAAATGACACCGTTCTTATTGATATGCTCCGCAAGGTTATGGGAAAATTACTGAGTATCCTTCAATATAAGGTAAAATTCAATTTTGATCGGTTTAATTAGCTACTAAACTGGGCAAGAATAACCCGGAAGACGTAAGATATAATAGACATAACATAGATCTAACTACGACAAAAAAAAACACTATTCCATAGAGTTCATTAAAAATTCACAAGGAACATGTCATCGCTGTCGTACATAATGTGAGTAAAGTAACACACAACATAAACGTCTCGGCATCCACACCGCACGATCGCATAAGCACGCATAACGGTACGTCGCGGAGGCGACAGAACGAACCGGATACGCTTCGCGTCATCCGGTCACCTCGACCGTGTGTCGTGCTATAGTATATGTTTACAAACGAGATCAATCACCAACGACCAATTGTTTAGGCGCCGCGTGCTGAATGATGCCTTCTTTCCTTGTTTTGCTATTAGCTGACGATTTTTTGTAGGGAATAAATCTATCTGGACGTATTTTCGTTAGTTGAGTTGCCCTTTTAAGCTACTTAAGCAATATTGAATTCATTTCTCAAATTAGAGAAGATCCTACGCAATTAAATTTATAAAATATGTGTCGTCGATACGTATTCCTTATTTTATTAGTAATAAACATATACAATACAAAAGGTAATAAAGTGTTGATATCTTATTAATCTTATTTTTTTTTATTTTTTTTTTTAATTCGAATTTTATTGACAACAAATATGTACAAAATACAATCTATATATAGAAAATTTCCTCAAGCCTGCCGCTGCTTCCGATTAACGGCAGGGTTCCCAGAAGGCTGGCAGCGTTTCCTCTTTGGATAGCCAAGCTGACGCGTTGGCGGAAAAAGCTCCCCGCCCGCTGGTCTCCGGAGGTCTCGATCAATTTTGATGACAAGGTGCGAGCAAAACGGCGAGCTTCTGACCCCCACGGTCCCATGGTCTCGACCGCAAAAGGTACAAAAATATAGTTGGGTCCAATCGATGCATATTTTTTGAATTTTGAATTTTCCGCACTGGCCGCAGCTGCCCCTGCAGCTTTACAAGTCGCCGGTAAGTGAGATGGCGCGAGTGTATCGACACATGTGGCATCCCACACCAGCGACTTGCCGACACTCCAAGGGATCAAAGACATACCATCCGGTCTCCTGCCATCGCCCCGCGCAATACCGACTGGTTCCAGTACGGAAGGCACGTTAGCGACAACAAGAGCCCTGCGGATAATGTCATTAATCGCCGAGTGTCGTGATATTCGACTAGCACTTAGAGAGCACGAAAGCCCATGGTGGCCGAGCTCGTTGACGAGATCTCCGCAGCGGCAGCGATGAGGTTGATTGGTCCTGCAACCAAGACGAAGACAAATACACAGACTTAATGTTATACGGTCTAACATTGTTCCAGTATTTGTTGATGGAATAGCTTGTAGCCAGTGACCTGAGTCACTCTGAGAGACAGCTAACAAGCGCGCGCGGTCTGTATCTATAGAAAAGTTAGTAAATAAATTTTGCCAGGTTTTTTCACAAAGAGGCTTGTCCCACGCTCTCTGAGAGTGACTCAAGGTCGGAATATTTGTGCCTGGACAAGCTGCCTGCCAGGCGTCTCTAGCATCGGACAGGTAAGAAACCTCAACAGATCCAATAGAAGGGTCCAAAACAGAACTGACGAGGTTGCTCACACTGTATACCGAGGATAGAAACGCCGGTACTGATATGCTTGAAATTTTCCGCACTCCTAGGCCACCATAACACACGGGTAGGGTGGCCTGAGACCACACTTTGTTTTCATAAAAACTGCAATTTAGAATTTTGGAAAAGAGACGTTTTGATCATATTATCCAAAGTATCTAATATGTGATGGAATTTAAATAAGTGCGTACTGCGGAGCAAATAGGTAAACTTCGGCACGAAAAGGCAGAGTCGAACAATAAAAAATGCATAATGAGCATTAATTTCATAAAGTCTATTTGAAGAGTCATTAAAATTTTGAATCTTTTTCTCAAAGAAACTAGGAATGGATTCGTCTAAGACTGGGGCTCCAAGAAGATGAAGCGACTCCTTTGACAGTAACTTAATATTGGGAGCCAAAACATTAAAATTTTGAATTAATTCTGGTTTTTCAGATTCTGGGAAAGAATCTAAAATAAGGAGCTCACATTTGGAGCTATTGAATTCTAGGCCAATCTTTTTAAAATTTTCTGTCAATGTTTTGAAATCACTGAGAACGGAAGCCGCATCACCCCCCAGCGTACCGTCGTCTAGATACCATACATTAAATTTAGATTGTAACCCGGAAATAATTGGATGAATGGCCAAACTGAAGATAGCTGGACCGAGAGGGTCGCCCTGTTGACAACCCATGGCGGAAATAAGTGGGTGTTCTCTGAAAAAAAGTTTTGATGGATGCCCATAGCATTGCCAAAGGTAAGGATATATGTCAGGACAGATATCCCGAATTTGGGTCAATAAAGCACCCCTATCGACAGAGTTAAATGCATTTTTTATGTCAACTTTAAGCAGCACTTCACCTCCGTTATTTAAAAGAAAGGTCCGAGCCGCATGAACAGCTGCCTCACAACCTCCCTTTGAGCCAAAACCGAGTTGAATGGGCTGAAATATTTCTGAAAGTTTCGGGAGAATGTGACGACAACAAATTTTGGAAGCCATACGACGGATAGTATTACCCACAGCGATGGGTCTTACTCCACCATCTTTTTTGGATAGCGCGCAAAGGTTGGCCCCATAAATGATCTCAGTGAATGGGCTTGGCACCTTTCCTGCCAACATTAAATTTATAAGAGAGGTTAATTTTGATAATAATTTGGTACCAGCGTCTCCGGCGGCACCACAGACAAGATCTTTGTAATGCTGTGGTGTAAAACCGTCGAGGCCGCCAGCAGAACCAGGTTTAAATGACATAATGACACTCAAAAGATCTTGGGCGTTACAATTTAGACAATTTTGGTCTAAAGATGGGGGATCCGGGAGGTTTATATTTGAAAGCGGAGAAGGATGTTTTGATTCTAAAGCAGACAGGGTTTCAGGTGTGTCTGAAGCGACAACATCACTCGAAAATAGCAGATGTGCTGCCCCCTTGAAATCGCCATCGTTCGCTTTAGTTTCGATTTTCCTGATAGTGTTTGCCTGATTATATTTTTTTTGAATTTTGGGAAAATTGGGAATAATATTATCAATTGAGTCTAATATTGAGCAGTTATTTTTAATTTGTTGTGTGAGAGAAATCTCATTTTTTTGGCGACTAGGGACATGCAGCACTCTGTACGAAAAAGTAAGCAGGTCTTCCCAAGCACTTAGTGAATTTATACTGAGAATTTTGTCTATACATACACTTAAAGCTGAAGCCACGCAGATACGTGCTCCGCGTGGGATTCGCTTTAATACCGGAACATATATATAATAACTGAACATAATCTTATTATATAATAACTGAACATAACAACAAACATTAATTCATGTACCTGGGGTGCACGATGCACTGAGCACACTGTGCACAGATGGCACAGTCAGGTTCCTCGGTAATGACCTTCAAAATGCCGTTGGCGCTCCCACGCACCCTGTGAATCATTGACGCGATTCTTTTGCATTGGACTGTATAAAAGTCGTCTCTGTCTGCATATGCAAACATACCTGTTTCACTTTTATATCGAGGGAGCCCCAGCAGCATCCAAGAAGTATAGAATTCTTAGATCGTTGGATACCGGCTGCGTATATCTGACCCACAAAGTGCACGTGTACAGAGTCTGGCAAATTCCTTGATAAGGGTGATTATCACCATAGTTGTACAGTGTGAAAACCTGAGGGCGAGCATATTGCATCGAACAGCAAACGCCCTCTCACTTTCATACAATCCGAATCACCTTTCAAGTCTTCAGTTACTATGCCCCAGGTACTTGAACTCCAGCAGGGCTATTTTAAAACGTCGGATTCGATATCGGAAACGGATTCAATTTCCGAGGCGAATTTCAGCAATTGCTATTTTAATTTCCGAAAACTTTTCGATGAATCGAATTGATATTCCCATAAAGAAACATCAAAAATATTCAAATTCGGAAATTATAAAAGCAATTGCGGAATATCGCCTCGATAGTTTTTGAATCCGTTTACGATATCGAATCCGAGCGTTTTAAAATAGCCCTGCAGTACTCTATCAAGAGCAATACCCCCCATCCCAACATCACAGGTGGAACATGCTCAGGCTTTTTGTAACAATCCTAAACGCACGGTAGTTCCGTATACCAAGGAGTACCTTTACGTCCTGTGGAATATACCTAGCATATAAACAGCAGTCTTCTAAGTATCAAATTATATTCAATACAATATTATTATGAATCAAAACAGAACCAGCTAATGTACTGACTATATAAAATAATGGAATTACATAGTATCCGCTGTAAATTCGGGTAATGAATTCCATTCAGCAAAACTGAATAAGTGGCCCGGACCTTTTTAGACATGGTATCGTTAGCCTTTGCTAATCCATGACAAGTATCGTTATATCATATTTTAGTAATCAAATAAAATTTAAATAAACTCAATTTCTAGCTAGTAATCAACCTTGTAACTTCTCCCTAAGATAACACCGGTGGAATATAATATAAGACATTACGGAATGGAACTATAGATAAACCCAGATAAAATCTTATATCCTCATAAATATTGTATTAAAACGCTACGAGCATTAACACTCGATCTGGAACCTTCTATTTTTAGACATTCATTTATAACTAAACATTTAGATTCCTTGAGAACATAAAATTTTATTTTGCAAATAGCGAATATACGCATTTGTAAATCGAAAGTAGGTATTAGTAGTACTTCTTAATAATAGCCTTGCATATTAAATAAGCGATACACCTGGCTAATGAGATCATTCAGACTAAATATTTTAAAATAAAATCAACCTTAAACTTTTAGTCGCAATTTGAAGATATCAATTTGAAGGTATAAGATATCAGACTTTTATGAACTGGTTTCCCAATGCTCTATAAGTTTTCTTGGAATAGACAAGTAATCTTGAAGCAGCTAAATGTAGATATTCAGCTGCTGTTTATTCTAAACATAGGTTGATTCTAATGATCAAGGCAAATTAGTGCACGGTCATGCATGCAACATTGTTCGAAGATTTGCTTCAAACGATTGCCTTAATAGTTGAATATAATAGCATGCAATAGGGGTATGCACTTAGTCAATAAATTATTGGTAACTAGACTGTTACTGTAGATGCTTGTTTACTCAATCAAGTCGTAATGACTTTGCAGATTTGGGAAAAAGTACTTATACATCATACCCTGGATTAAATTTAGACTGTGGATGAATCTGCACATCAAAAGCTAGTTTAGAACATGAGTTAAAAGCAAAACATAGAATAGATTCGTTAAATCGAACAGTAACAGAAACTGCCATTAATGATTAGTCCGACCAAAATTAAGTGATGTTAACGCAAAAATAAAAAAGAGTGATTGAGCAAACGATTACTAGCGAGTAAAAGACCCGAGTAGCGATATTAGGGCAGACACCAAGCGACAGACTAGACGTTTATTGATGAGTGGCGGGAGACGGGCGTCACACAAAACTCCTAGACAGTTGCTTGTCTACGCTGGATCCGGTGGTGGCAAGTTGTGAAGCGTAACAATGTCCCTATTATTTAATAGTTGCTGCTTTAATGTAGCTGTTTTACAGAAAGTCAAGGATACTGAATAAATATGTAGGTCACGGTTGAAGTCACCATTGCTGATACCGAGTATTGGAAAAAGCTGTACAAGCGGTATTGACGGTATTGGTAGGATTTGATTCAATCAAACCGATTAGGTATGAAGATGAGCTTTATAAAATTTTATAGCAATTATCTAATTCTGCCGTCAAATTTATGTAAGAAAATCATTGTCAAAGCCAAAGTCAAAGCGACTTATACAATTTAGGTCATATTAGGGCACTTATGAAGGTCAAAGCTACTGAAGTAACCACTGACGATAGTAAGTTACAATCTAAAAGACATGATAATCCATCCAACGAATAACGTTCATTATATCTCCTTCATTTCGATTAAAATCTACACAATAAATAGTGAAGTAGAAACTAAATAAAACACTGGGTAGTTAAATAAGACACACGACACCATCTAACGTATTTCTCAAGAACTAAACAAGTTTCCGAGTCGGTGCTCGCAACAAGTCGTGGAATGAAATCTGAGAGCACCTCAATAAATGGGTAAACATTATCTATAGTTGAGCGGTTAATGCCAGACTAGGCGTCGCCTAGATAGAGGGATTAATAGGCTTAATATCTTGTTTAATTAGCGCCGCAAAAATTTCAGCATAAACTACTAATCTGGCCTATTTAAAATTTATTTTTTATTATTTTCTTAAATTGTTTCTAACAGCATATTTTTAATTTTAGTTACCTATCTTACTACTGGGTCTTTTCGTAATTGTCTGTTATGAACTTTGGTTTTCCTCTAGTTGGTTTACACAGCTATTGTCTTTTCAATTCACATGGCCTTGTGTAAAATGGGGCACTACATTATTTTAATTTATTATCAATATTACATGCGTTTTGCACATGCAGACGGTATTAGCATGAGAATTGCATATAATAATAAAAATTGCACTCCGAACTGGTGGTAGAGTCAGCTGTAAGTGCACAATAAATGACTTTTGTTTTTGAATACAAGATAATTTATGTTTTCAGTATCAATATAATTTCCGAGTTGCATTAGGTTTGAGACTTATCTGCACGCTTTTTCAAAGTACAATGAAAATCAAAATCCCACCTAGCCCATATACAAACAAAGATACAGCGGCGGCGCACTCATATTTGTGGGGATAGCGTTCGACAACCGTATTTGATCGTTTCCTCAGAAACCGTAACAAGGGCCAAGCTACACAGATCCGGAGATATATCGCCGAGAGTCGAAATATTCCAAAGTGAGTTAAGCTTTTCCGAGAACCTTACCGTCTTGTGTATTCTTTTATAATCGCGCCGGAATGCATTCTTATGTAGTAAAGATAATCGTGAACAAATCCGATAGCACTGATCTTGTATATAGTCGTGATCTGTTCAGATAACGAAACGGTTATCGTTCAGAAGCTCACTATCATTTAACTGAGATACAAAAGTAACGGAAATATTGTAGATAGTGATTACCACTTTGTTTAGAATATCAATTTCAAAAAGTTTGAATATTATTCTTTTTTTTTTGTATTTTATTCAAATAATACATTTTGTACACAAATGGATGGAACGGAAACCTTATAAGGAGTGCTCCTTTGCTTGCACGATAAAGCGCATTCTTTTTCAAACTCACTTCGCGCTGTTTGATAACGATAATACAAAATAACAACGGAACTAGTACTCAGTAAAATATTAAATAAGTTATAAAAAAATTATAGGTTTTATGAGCATTCTGCTTAATTATGTTATAGCAAATAACAAAAAATATAGTCATATTACTTAACGTGATATTAAAACTTGAGAGGAAATGATAGGTCGGAGTCCTCTAAATGTCTTAAGAGTGTAGTCCTTGAAAACTGCCAAAACGACTGTTACGGTTTGTAAGAAAAATCTTCGATATCGTACGTTTAAAAACGTTTAAAAAGCATTTTACAATCTTAAAAGGTATACCTACAATGCTATCACGTTATATTTGTGAAATAATCCTTCATTTCCAACAAAAAAACTCGATAAAATCTCTCAAAACCACAAAATATACCTTTGCTGTTTGCAACATTTATAGTATTTCGAATGAATTGACTAAAATCTTAGTGGTTAAATAAAAACACAAAAGGGTTGAACCCCAACGCTACCTTTTCAGTTTTTTACAATATCAATCCATAAAATATTAAAATATTCTTTGCTTTTGCATGAAAACCGTGCGCCATTTTCCATAGTAATTACTATGGAGCGGTTGTCATATTTTGAATTTGTATAAATTCGAATGCGCGCATAAAAATCATCCAGTGTCCTCCTCGAGTCCAAAGTGAGAGCACGTCGCTTTGATGCTCGCTGAAGGTCGCCACCGTCTTGTGTCATTGACATAAAGGTAGGTCGTGACTGCTGAGGTAAAATAAAGAAAGAAAATACATTTATTGATTTATCAAGGTACGAGATTTTATTTAATTTAGGTATTTGTACTAACTTATTCAATGTTTTTACATTTCTTATTAATTATTATTATTAAAGCCCGACCGGAAATATATGATGATACATAATAAAATTCTAAAAGGTATTTGATAGAACTCGGGATCACAAAACATGAATCTTCTCAAAATTTTGAAAACGTGTCCGCCATGTTGAACTTTTTAGACACTGCACCGATTGCTTTCAAAATCGATATTTGAGAGACCTTGGGGTCACAAAACAAGAATATTTTCTCAGAAGTTTGAAAAAGTGTCCGCCATGTTGAACTTTTTAGATACTGGTCCGATTGCTCTCAAAATCGATATTAGAGAAACCTTGGTGTCACAAAACAAGAATCTCTTCTCAAAATTTTGAAAAAGTGTCCGCCATTTTCAACTTTTTAGATACTGGTCCGACTGCTCTCAAAATCGATATTTGAGAGACCTTGGGGTCACAAAACAAGAATCTTTTCTCAGAATATTGAAAAAGGGTCCGCCATGTTGAACTTTTTAGACACTGCACCGATTGCTTTCAAAATCGATATTTGAGAGACCTTGGGGTCACAAAACAAGAATCTTTTCTCAGAATATTGAAAAAGGGTCCGCCATGTTGAACTTTTTAGACACTGCACCGATTGCTTTCAAAATCGATATTTGAGAGACCTTGGGGTCACAAAACAAGAATCTTTTTTCAGAATTTTGAAAAAGTGTCCGCCATGTTGAACTTTTTAGATACTGGTCCGATTGCTATCAAAATCGATATTTGAGAAACCTTGGCGTCACAAAACAAGAAACTCTTCTCAAAATTTTGAAAACGTGTCCGCCATGTTGAACTTTTTAGATACTGGTCCGATTGCTCTCAAAATCGATATTTGAGAGACCTTGGGGTCACACAACAAGAATCTTTTCTCAGAATTTTGAAAAAGTGTCCGCCATGTTGAACTTTTTAGATACTGGTCCGATTGCTCTCAAAATCGATATTTGAGAGTCATCGGGGTCACAAAACAAGAATCTATTCTCAAAATTTTGATAAAAAAAAATAAAAAAAATATACAGGATGTTGTTTTGGTCGGCGACAAGCGACCCAGGAGCGGTAGTACAAAATATATATTCCCCAAAAATGGACTTAATTCCATTAAATACTGTAAATATGTTGAGAAATACCTTATTCAATTTGAAATAAAATAACCACAAAGTATGGTTACTAGTAGGGAATGCAAACCGGTTTCACCGAAAATCGAAAAACCGGTTATTCGGTACGGTTTTGACCAACAAAAAACCGGTTTTACATAAAACCAAAACCGGTTTTTTGGTTATTTTCGGTTTTTATTTCAATGTTTGGAAATACTAAAAAAAGGAAGATTTGCCGCCGTTTTGTAAACTGAGTGCAAAACAGTGAGTATTTTTGTGATGAACTGAAGTGTATTGATGTGTAGTGTGTTGAGCTGGTAAGAAAATAACTTATAATGATTATTGTTTTTATGATATAAAATATGTTAAACTTTGTTTTACAATACATATGCAAACTAGCGTACGGCCCGCGCCTGATGATAACCAGTTACCGTAGCCTATGGATGCTTGCACTGGCAACATAACGGTTATAACTCGCACGTTGCCAACCCTCAACCTTTTTGAAGCGGGGAGCTCATTCCACAGCCTGAGCGTCCACGATAGGAAGCTTCTTTGAAACCGCACAGTACGAGACCATTTTGGTTCCAATGTGTGTGGATGGACTCCCCGTCGGTGACTACGATGGTAGAAGGTAACTGGGCCTGATGGTCAAACAATTCTTCAGACCACTGCCCGTTGGAAAAGTGGTATAACACACATAAGAAGGCAGTGTCTCCTCAGACTAAGGGGCTTTAAAACACTTGTGAGCGCGGGATCGTCGACAATTCTAACGGCACGTCGCTGAACTGAGTTTAAATACCCAAGCTGGTATCCAGGTGCCCACAGAAGTCAGAAATACTCCATTTGGGCCAGACTTGCGACTTATATAGTTGCTGTCTTTGTCTCGATAAGAAGTACTGCTTCGCTCTATTAATCACACCGAGTTTTTTGGATACCTTGTAGATGACTTTGGAACAGAACGTCTCGCTATAAATATTAATGCGAAGGATCCCAATGCTTTTCGTGACATGTTCTAGAAATGAAGAGCCACAGAAAATGGACTTTTCTAAACGGTGAATGCGCAGGCTTGTGTGTGACTTAGTGGTGTTGAAATAGACTAGGTTTAGTCGACCCCAATCGAATCCACTAGTTTGTGTACTCTCGTTTTAAGACGTAAGTTCTTCGCGCCTTTTCTCCAATATAGAACGAGGGATATTTGCACGGCTCGTGTAATGAGCTTCCCCTGTAATTTCATCTGCATAGCAATTAATGCTGGCAATCGAGAGTATATCATTGATATGCTGGAGGAATAGTGTTGGGGATAATTCAGAGCCTTGCGGGACGCCAGCATTAATGTCATGCTATCGGAGCAACTACTGTCAATGAAGGCTCTTATGTATCTGCCAGAAAGCAAGCTGATTGATTGGTGTTATTTTTTACCCGTCTGCACGACAACAAAGAATGGGTAGTGTTTTTATTTTATCTAAAGACAACATTCGTATAGTAATATACACGTTTTTGTGTACACGCAAGTTGCTGTGCCGCTATAATAAGCCATGTTCATAATATTACGTGTGAAATGAATATTATAACGTACGAAACATAATTTAATAAATGTTTAAATAAGTACTTCTTAATTACTGATCTATTTTTTAACATAAAGTCATCATATCTCATAGCAATTAAAAACCAAGCAAACGTGATATGTTTTTATGATTTCATTCGTATAAAATAAAATCAAAAGCAACGAACCGAGTAGTCTATATAAACGAGTCTCTGATGAAAACGAATCTACAGAGTTAAATAAACTATTATGTCCATCAGTTTGATGAAAAAGAGATGGATGAATTGTATGAAAGATGATAATGGATAGAAGGGACGAATGGAAGAAGCGTACATATTGCGCCGATCCCAAATGATTGGAAACAGGGCAGGCAGATGGTGATGATGTTTCTTTTATACCCACTTCATTACCTTTAACTGATAATAATTCCTCAGTTTGCGATTTTTACATCTTAAGCACGGTTAGTATCTATAATTCAAGCTATAGAAATAACGTCCCGAGCTCACAAGCGGTTTAGAGTCACTCAGTCTGAGGAGAGACTTTGCCTCGTTATGTGTGTTCTACCGCTTGTACAACGGAGAGTGTTCTAAGGAATTATTCGACTTGATGCCCACAGCTACCTTTCACCATCGCAACTCTCGCCATCGACAGGGAGTCCATTCACACACATTGAAACCAGAATTGTTTCGAACTGTGCGGGCTACAAGGAGTTTTCTTCCGCGGACGCTCGGACTGTGGAATGAGCTCCCTGCCGTGGTTTTCCCAATGGAGTACAGCATGGGGTTCTTCAAAAAGGGTGTGAAGTGGTTTCTTCAGGGTCGGCAACGCGCGAGTGCGATACCCTTGGTGTTGCAAGTCCATAGGCTACGGTAACTGTTTACCATCAGGCGGGCCGTATGCTTGTTTGCCACCTAAGTGGTATAAAAGAAAAAAAAAAAAACGTGAAAGAAAAAAACGAGCGAACATTAAAAAAACCGGTTTAAAACCGGTTAACCGGTTTTTACATCTCATAACCGAAATAAAAACCGGTTTTCATTTTGCCACGGTTTTGCATTCCCTAGTTACTAGGCACGTGCACAGTCTAGAGCTAGGCGCAAGCCGCCATCGGCCCACCCCTTTACTCCCTCGTACTCCCGTTGAGTATTATGTCTACACTTTAGCTTATTACATGATTTTGAAAATTATATTTTTTTTATTTTTATTATTAAAAAAAAAAATAAAGTATTTTTTTTATATTTTTTTTAGCACCAGTAACATTTGTATTATCGACCCTGAGTCGCTCGTCGCTGACCAAAACAACGACCTGTATACATATATAGTTATGTAATAAATCTAAAATGTTAAAAATAGTAATTGCTGAGTTTATTACCGGCATTTCTCAGCAAATGCAACTTTCCAAACCGGTATTGATGATTTTGATTTGATTTACTACCATGACTTTTTATTTCAATAGAAAAAACCAAAAAGTAAAAGACACGTAAAAAATATATGGAATAGTCTATTTACAAGCTTTCATTTGATACCCATATTGTTATAATAACGAAACTTTTATTTTTAATACCCCCCCCCTATTTTTTTATTCTTAGGTGCCATATAAAAATAATATACCCTATGACACTCCCCCAGTCAAGACGAATCTAACGACACCTCATATGCTTAAATCCATCAAGCCGTTTAGGCTGCAGAGCGGCACAAAGAAATAGACATACATACATACATACATACACTCGAAAAACATAACCCTCCTTCCGGGTCAGTCGGGTAATTAGGTACCAAAAATAGTATTCGCCATACCGTGCTCGTGCGGCGGGCGGGGCGGCGCGCGTGCAATGTCACCACACAGCATAGTACCTAGTTAACTTATTACTACTTAGTACTAAAACAAAATTATTAAAAAATAATTTTGTTTTAGTACTTGAAATTGGACATAATAGATTTTTAAATACATTGGAATTAAACAATCTAATGAAGTTAACATGTAAAAACTTTGCGAATTGTAAATTTTTAAACTGGAATTATGACAACGAACATTATTATTATTGTAGCGACAAAATGTGTAAAGTATTGAATAATGGAATTGATCAACATAACTACGATACTACATTTTTAAACTTTAAAAATATAAGAAATCTTCTGAAACAATCTGCAAGGCATCTACATGGAAAATATCGGTCAAACGGAGAAAATGTCATGAATGAATCACAACAGATTAAGAAAGGGACTATACCATTTTATTTTAAAAAAATACCAAAATCGTCTAATTTAATTCAAAATAATCACAATAATTTGGGAACACCACAAATAACAAACAACATAAAGTTTTTTCGCGACGAACAATCAGTTATTTAAAATTCTTCACCAAAATATTGCTAGTATTTTAGCAAAAAAAGATATGATAAATATCTCCTTATGTGATCTCAAGAGTAAAGACCTAGAGCCCGATGTACTATGTTTTACTGAGACGTTTGTGAAATCCGGCGAGGAAGAAAATATTTTGATTGATGGTTACGAACTCGCCTCCCAATTTTCTAGACACAACATAAAAAGAGGTGGTGTATGCATTTTAGTAAAGAGAGGTACAAACTTTAGAATTATTCCTTCGCTTAAAAGTTTGTCTAAATCTGAGCAATTTGAATGCTGCGGTATTACTATTCCTGAATATAATTTATATATTATTTCCTTATATAGAACACCAAGTTCAAATGTAGATAATTTCTTTAAAAAATTACACGAACTTCTTCATAAACTTTTTTGTAAAAATAAAATAAATTTAGTACTTACGGGCGATTTCAACATAGATACTCTAAAAACCACTAAAACAGTTCATGATTTTATTAATATTTTACATAATTTTAATCTTACTATGCATATCAAGGAACCAACAAGACAGGGTTCATGCTTAGACCAGATCATAAGTAATATTTCAAATGTAAACAGCACTCTGCTTCCTTTGGGTTTGTCAGATCATGAGACTGCACAGATGGGTTTAATACCAATAGAAAAAAAACAAAAGCCTGTAGAAAAAATTTATATATACAAAAGAGATTATAGTAGTGAAAATGTCCAGAAATTCAAAAAATATTTACAAAATTTGTCGTTCAGTGATGTGTATAACTCCGACAATTTGAATAGCGCGTTTAGTAATTTTTACGACGTTTTTACATTACTATATAAACTTTGTTTCCCTAAAATTAAAATCACGATAAGAAACACGCGAAAACCAACTTGGCTTACTAAAGGTATTAAAATTAGCTCAAAAATCAAACGGAATCTACGCTTTCTATACTACAAACATAAAAGTATCAATAACAAAAATAAATTTCATACTTATTCTAAGATATTTAAATCATGTATAGATTCCTCCCAAAAAATTAATAACCACAAAATAATTATAAATAGTAAAAATAAAGGCAAAAGTTCATGGAATATAATAAAAAAAGAGACTGGAAATACCATATTAAACTCCTATATACCACATATAAGAGCAAATAATACATTTATTACTGATCCACTCGCCATAGCACATGAATTTAATAAACATTTCATAGATTTCATTGAAGAAGGTAAAAAAGGGGCTAAAAATAACAATTGCATGAGTATTCCTCATCAAAGCTCTAGTATTTTTCTAGTGCCTACGGATGAAAAAGAAGTAAAAAGCATTATTCATCTGCTGAAAAATAGTAAAGCTGAGGGATATGATGGTATATGTACAAAGGTTCTGAAGGCTTGTTCTGATGAAATAGCACCTTTGTTGACATTTTTAATTAATCTTTCATACGAAGAAGGTACATTTCCAAATTTAATGAAAAAATCTATTGTCAAACCATTATATAAGAGAAAAGGAAATAAATCCGAAATAACAAATTACCGCCCCATAACTTTAATTCCCGTTATATCCAAGGTTTTTGAGAAGTCGATGCATAATAGGTTAACTAGTTTTTTTCAAAAAAACATGATACTCGCCGAGGAACAATACGGCTTTCAAAAAAATAAGTCCACAACCTCCGCAATGTTTGACTTAATCACAAAAATTGTTAACTCGCTCGATTCCAAACAATTAGTAACAACTGTATATTTCGATATGACCAAGGCTTTCGATTTTGTTGTACACAAAATACTGTTGCGTAAATTGGAATTAGCTGGCATTCGGGGCCCAGCATTGGAATGGATTGAGAGCTACTTATCTGAGAGACGGCAATGTGTTGAAATTACAAGTCTGGATAATAATAATACATCTAAATCATATAAGTCAGATTATCAAAAAAATGTAAGGGGAGTACCACAAGGAAGTGTACTCGGGCCACTTTTATTCATTTTATATATTAATGATCTTCCTAAGGTGACAAAACATCCATGTATTTTATTCGCTGATGACATATCTTTAGTAATAAGTTCCAATAAAAATGACATACATAGACATGAATTTGACATAAATGAATCAGTAAATAATATTATAGATTGGTTGGATAACAATTGTTTAGAAATAAATTTAAGTAAAACTAGTTACATGAATTTTTGTATTAAAAATGGGAAAAGTCTAAATTTAAATGTACATTATAAAGATCAAATAATTAATGAAGTAAATGAAGTTAAATTCCTAGGACTAAATGTTGACAAGTCCCTGAACTGGAAACCGCATATTGACAAAGTAAATATTGGCATAAATAGATTCGTTTATGTCTTAAACAGATTAAGACGAACTGCAGCTACTGAAACAGTACTAGCTGCGTATCACGGGTATGTCTCCTCTCTCTTGAAATATGGATTACTAATATTCGGTAATAGCGTAGACATAAACAAAGCATTTATTACCCAGAAAAAATGTGTCCGAGCAATCTGCGGTGTACCACCGTGGTTTTCATGTAGGCCACTATTCAAAAAACTTAATATAATGCCATTAGCTTGTATTTACATTGCTGAAGTGTGTAAATTTGTGAAATGTAACAAGCATTTATTCAGTACGGCGAAGGACGTTTATCCTAGAAACACTAGACATGCTAACAGATTGGTCTTGGCGCACAAAGCCTCCACAGTATTTTTACAAAGGAGCTGCTACGCAATGTGTATTCAAATTTTTAATAGTCTTCCAGAACACTTAAAAACATTGCCATTAATTAAGTTTAACGTTCAGATCCGAAAATGGCTCCTGTTCCATAGTTTTTATTCCATTACTGAATACTTTACACATTGCAAGAAACATAGTTAGTAGCCATTTTAGATTATATTGTTAGTTATATTATTTTTGACATATTGTTTGACATATTATTATTATATCCAACATGTTATAGATTAATGAATTATTCCAGAATATTGTTATGGTTATTAAATTGAAAGTTGTATTTTTAAATTTTTGCATGCCTATATAATGATGGCTCATGTGACCACTCAATATTATTTTTTAACATCCTCTGTACCTACACATGATTGCAATAAATGATGATTTGATTTGATTTGATAACTACATTGTACGCGTGTGAAGCCGAGGCGGGTCGCTAGTAAGTTATAAGAATAATCTGTGGCAAAAATTTCAAGATTCTGGACCTTACGATCTAGCTGTGTGTGGATCAGTCATTACGCCATTTTCTCTTTGTATATACCTATATGGATTTAAATAAGTAAAGGTAAAGCAGTTGTTAAGATTGATATAAAAATAACACAGTTAATCAATATTCTCAATAAAGAAAAATATCAAGAATGATCCGGTACTGCTTACCTAATTAGCACGAATCACGCGAACACTGTGGCTCCAACCTTTTCTATTGCCAATATTGCCATCTCTTTTACCACGGCTACTCGCAAACTGCGGGGCGGCGAGTGAATAGCTAATACATTGCGCTGTTTCTATAACATGCTTACTAATCTTACAGGCGCGAACTCGCACTGTATAAATAATTATTCCATTGCGCCGTAAATCATAGTTGTCTGTCTCAAAGCAATGTGTAATATAACTGTGAGACGCATCTGTGTAGGCAGAATGTGTCGATGTGTGAGCTCTATGAGAAATTACCACGCTCGAGGACTAGGCTCTTAACTGAAAAGGATAGCGGTCCTAAATCTAACATTACTGAAACCGAGGTAGAACCGATGATTACCGTAACATGTAGGCGTTTGTGTGGGCGACGATGTCTACCGATTGCGTAGTGAAAATGTACCCTTAACGTATTTTTACCATCAAAGACTCTAAAAAGACGAGTGTCGGTTCACGTGAGTGAATTAGGTGATTAATGTTCGGATTTATTTCAGTCTAGACCTCAAAAAGACTTGGGTTTGGTTGTTCTATACCTACTAATAGTGGGTCTTTAGCAGCGTTGCCAGTTTTTTTTTCGAGCAAAGCGGGATTTTGTAACCTCTTGAGTAAAAAAAGCGGGATTCTATCACCGAAAGCGGGACATAATAAAAAAAACCGACCAAATGCGAGTCGGACTTGCGCACCGAGGGTTCCGTAGAAACTTGTAGGTATGTAAATAGTTCATTCATCACGGGAATCGATTCTCAAAGATATTTCCTCTTTTTTTCAATCAGGTATGTTGTAGTGGTGTCTTTCTAATTTCCCACTTCTACGTCCAACGATATTCCTCGAAAAGCGGGACTGAGCTTGTCCCGTGCGGGACACTTAATTTTGGGCTAAAAATCGGGACATCCCGCCATAATCGGGACGTCTGGCAAAGCTGGTCTTTAGGCAACTCTGAGCTGCCCCAAGCTCTTATTCCATTAGTATTTTTGTCATTTTTGCTCTTCTGTCAAATCGATCAATAAGACCTAATGACCTTTTTTTTGGTACTACCGGTCGGTAGCGTAATTTAATCTTTATATCAAGCGTGACTTTATGGGCGTACACGAGTAGCTGTGTTGCTGCGTGTAAATATTTAATTAAATAATTAACAACATCCATTACCAAAATTTACATATTAAGTACCTAGTTATGTAAAGATTCAGAAAAGTATTGTCTGTTTTTCAATACCTTATTACTATTACATAAATCTGAAAGCTAGTACCTAATGTTGAAAGTCAGATGCTTTAGTGATCTCTTTTTTGCTATATCATTATTTTAAGTGAAATAGTGAAATTAACAGGTTGACTATCCGACCTACTTTAATCCTTTGACTGTTTGACGATCCGCGCGGGCGAGGAAAACAATAGAAATATATTGTTATTTTTTAACCGCAAGTCAAGGGATTAAATAATCGGTGTGATTCCGGTCGGTCTGATCCCATTGACAAGTCTCATAAGAATAAAATTTCCTACCTGACCCCATTTTTGTAATTTGTAAACAAAGGTATTTTTTGTTTTATTAATGTGGTGGACATAATAATTAATACAGAGATCATTTAAATAATAATATAATCATTATGTATCTGTAACAGAATATTAACATACCGAACAATTAATAATTTAAAATTATTATCAACAATAAGGCGCCGAACCCACAGAGAGAGTTCTAGAGTTACAAGTTCCGAGTTCTGCATTCCGTGTTGACTATTGTGCGCACAGCATAGAGTTCTGCAATATTCGCTACTGATCGCACATCATACACTTTTTTTACTTTCAAAGGCCCCACATAGCTTACAGTCAATGCCGAACTCGGAACTCGGAACGCGGAACTCTAGAACTCTTTTCTGTGGGATCGGCGCCTAATTATTGATCGATTTAATCGACCACACAAAAACACGAAAACAAGTAAGGACCTACCTACTTATCTAATATTACATCCTTACTGTTTTCTATAACTGAACCGCGAACGCGTTAATGAGTTATTGGGACTGAAATAAAATATTAATATTTGTTGTGGTAAATATTTGACCTTTAATACATTGTTCCCGGTTATTCCGGTTAAAAAAATATCAATTACATCAATTGTATACGAGTTAGGACGTCTCTCGCGATTACCAACGGGTTAAAATACGACGATACTCAAGTGGGATTTCTTTGAGACCAGAATCACCCAATAGCCTATTAACGTCCCTTTGCACAACCTAGGGTTGATTATTTAAGCTTAAATCAGCCCAACAAAGGAACTTAAAAGCAGTCATCACGCTATACTTTTCATACAAAAACTCTGTACTTATTATGGTGTTGTTAAACATTTTTCGTTGGATGTTTTGAACAAATTAGTATCTTGTGCACTATATCTAGCCGTGTATCTAAGCGAAATTAAAAAAAAGTGTGAAAAAAATTCAGTAAAAGCCTCCGAAAAACAGCGTTTTTGCACAAATTTTACCTGAACTTTGGTATGTACCTATAAATTTTAAAAGTAAAGAAAACATTTAGATTCCAGGCTTGCAAATGTATTGGAGATTATAAATAACTAACTTTTTTTTCACAAACTTGTAAGATTTTTTCACAAGAAGTATACTCTTGGAACAAGTTTTATGATATGCGAAATCATTAATTACGACCTAGCGAAGCGGCCGCGAGTGATCAGCGGAATTTACCGACTGATAACCGATGGCTCTGATGCTATCTCTCTTTTTTCGCAGTCAAACATTACGTTGGATGAAAGTACAAGCTTTTAGGCTATGCGTGCGTTGAAGTTGCGTTGGCCATTAAGGGCCCCCATAATCACAAAGATAATCACGACAAGACTTTTTTAAACCTTAAAGATACCTATTTTCGGTAATCAAAATCGACTACCTAATGTATTAATTATAAATAATTATAAATAGGTAGGTACATTACACAACCATTTAGCGGCATAGAGTTGATACCACGTTGATACATTTATAACATATTCTGTGGCTCGTGTCGCGGCGATATTTACCTACATCGATAGGTACGTAGTTAATCACCGTGAACGCAGGTCCGCGGGTTTGTCACACCGGGGGAGACACGTTTGTAACAGGGTTGTCAAACGTTGTTACTTATGATGACCCTACAGAGCTATGCTACTGCGTGTGGTCCTCAGACTTTCACTCAACTTTCTGAACTTGAGCTGTGAGATTTTTGCCTGGTGTTTTGCTTGATATTAAAATAGTTTTTCAATTAAATTTATTTAAATTTCACAGCAATTAACTCTTTCTATCTAGGAATTACTGATGCATACTGTTGGCGCTAATTATTAAAACTATTTCATACAACAAACTCGTTTTCACTAGCTGCCGATAGATGGCGTTGTAATTTATTATTGTATTCAGCCTAATGTCATTTTACTTTTTAATTATTTTTTTTAATCACACAATTTATACACTTTTGGAGGGAAATACAATTGACTTTTTTCACATGATCAAGTCGTATTATTTCACATAAAAATATTCACACTGAAGAAGATTTACCATAAAATCTATCTGAAGAGCATTAAAAAGCATTAACATCGTCTGGCCTATCGAGCCGTATAACATCGTTTGGTGTCGAGCCATATATCATCAGAACCAGAATTCTACGGGACCGGGACCCATTCCATCGTCTTCGGAACATTACTGAATCAAGCTTTCACCACACACGAAGAAGCTGAAGCAGGCCGAAGAGGATACAATATCAAAAGGAGTGGTCGAGTCTGGGCTATCCATCCATCCTATCCCTCATCCTAATATTCAATTTGCGTTAATATCGTGTTGTAATTCCAGTTGTAATACGCGTGAGTTATCGGATTTCAACTATCGTCATTTTGCGGACTTCGACTTCAACAACACCCCACATTACGCGTGAGTACTCTTGTTTTTCATAATCCCCAAAATGAGTGAGTCTAAAATTACAGATTTAGTCAAAAAGAGAGGTGTTATCAAAGGAAGGCTAACATTATTTGAAAAGTACATAAAAAAGTTTAGTTTACCAATAAGCGAACAGCAGTCAGTTGAATTGAATTTACGTTTGGAAACTAGTTCAAATCTGTTAGACAAATATAATGAAATACAAACTTGCATAGAAAATGAAGTAGATGATTCTGAACTTTTAAAACAGCTTGAAGAGAGAGAATCTTTTGAGGATCAGTTTTATAGAGTAGTAGCTTCAGCAAAGGTCATGCTGCAGAAGGATTTTCACAGCAGTTCCATGTGTAATACAAACTCTGATAACAAATTAATTGGCATTAAATTACCCAACATAAAAATACCTACCTTTGACGGCACGTATGATCATTGGTTAGAGTTTAAAAACTCATATATTACTATGATACACGAACGTAATGATTTAAACTCTATTCAAAAATTCCATTATTTAAAATCTTCCTTGATTGGGGTCGCGTTACAAGTCATAAGTGCCCTTGAGTTTACCGCTACCAACTACTCTCACGCATGGGAGCTTCTCGAAAATAGATTCAATAATCATCGTCTGTTGATACACAACCACGTAAAAGCTTTATTTTCAATTCCTTATTTAAATAAGGAATCTGCTTCACAGATAAGAAAGCTAATTGATACGATCCTGAGGAACTTACGTGCGCTCAATACATTAGGTGAGCCAACAGACTCGTGGGATACTTTAGTTATATTTATGGTAGTTTCAAAGCTAGATCAGTCTACCGAAAGAGCGTGGGAACAGTTTAAGAGTTCATTAAAATATAGTTCGCAAAGTGAGTCCAAGTCAGCCCTGAAATTAAATGATTTACTTGATTTTCTAAAGGACAGGGCCGACATGTTAGAGATGATTCAAGTTAGCCATAACAAACATACACACGATACTAGGCATAGCGATTGTAAGAAACAGTCGAGCAATAGCCATAGCCATATGTCCACACGCACTAGTAGCGGTCCCGCGGCGGCCGGCGCCGATGCAGGCTACGCAGGTAAGCGCGCTCGTGTGTGTCCCATGTGTAGCGCTGATCATGCGCTATACTCATGTTCAAGTTTCCTTAACTTACCCATTCATGATAGGATTAAGTTAATAGACACAAAGAAACTTTGTAGTAATTGCCTGCGCATAAGTCACACGGTGACAGAATGCAAGCTCGGACCGTGTAGACTTTGTGGTAGGAAACATAATAGTCTCATTCATATCGAGAGTAGTGAAGACGGTGCATTACAGGTTGCCGGTGCGGTGTCACAATCACAGCCGGTTAACACTAACGTCCCCACTAGCTCTACCACATTTCATTCCACATCCATTAATAATTTAAATTCACACATAAATAAATGCGAACGGTCATTATTGCCTGCAGTTTTATTATCCACAGCGTTAGTGGACGTTGCAGACGTTAACAATAAATATCATACCGCACGCGTACTTCTTGATAATGGAAGTCAACATTGTTTCATTACCAAGTCTTTATGTCAAAAATTAAACGTAAAATTATTACAGTCCGCTTATCACGTTACAGGAGTAGGTAATTCAGTCACACAATCTACCCACCTATGTAAAATACAGTTACAGTCAAAAACGAACAATTATCACACACAAATTAATTGTTTAGTTTTGCCGTTCATTACTAGTAACCAACCACAGTTTGCTATCGATATAAATAACATGGACATTCCGGAAAATATTCAACTCGCGGATCCTACCTTTTGCTCGCCGTCGGATATCGATATACTGATAGGCGCGGATAAGTTCTGGGACTTGATAACTCATGGTAAATTTAGGTTGATAAACGGGCCTTATTTACAAAACACACAGTTGGGTTGGATAATTTCTGGACCATTACATAATAAAACATTACGAAATAATCGGTCTAATCAAGTTCAGTGCAATTACTCACAAACTTTAGATACACAGCTAAAGTTATTCTGGGAACTCGAAGAAATCCCTCATGTAGGTAATATTCTCAGTGCCGACGAGCGTGCATGTGAGAATATCTTCATTGAGACTACTAAACGCACTGAACAGGGTAGATTTTGCGTGAAAATACCGTTCAAAGAACCAGCTGATGTACTCGGTGATAGCTACAAATCAGCTGAGAAGCGCTTACTTTCACTTGAACGTAAATTTCATAAGTTACCCGAATTTAAACAGAAATATTCGGAATTCATGCGTGAATATGAGAGCTTAGGACACATGAGTCGCACAGATGCATATGGGTCTCCTCATTATTTTTTACCGCATCATGGTGTTATTAATGAAAATAGCACCACAACTAAATTACGCACAGTATTTGATGCAAGCGCAGTGACGTCATCAGGCAAATCATTAAACGATATACAATTTATTGGTCCACCACTTCAAAACGACATTTTCTCAATATTATTACGATTTAGGCAACATAAATATGTAGCATGTGCTGACGTCGAGAAAATGTTTCGTCAAATTTTGATACAGCCAGAACAGCGTGACTTACAGTTAGTATTGTGGCGAGAACATCCGTCGGAACCAATAAGTATATATCGCCTTAACACCGTGACGTATGGCACAGCGTCTGCACCGTATCTTAGTATAAGATGTCTTAATCAAATTGCGCTTGAATGTGATGATGAAATCGTTTCCAGGGTGATTAAGGATGACTTTTTTGTAGACGATTTAATCACTGGAAATGATGATTTGTCTATTTTACATGAAACATGCCATAAAATAGCCAATGTTTTACAGTCCTACTGTTTTCCACTGCGCAAGTGGAAATTTAACACAGAGGCTGCCGTTGATAGTTCATCCAAAGAACTTGCATTAGGTGATCACTGCCAAAACAAAACCTTAGGCTTAGGTTGGTTAAACAACAGTGATGAATTATACTTTAGTACTAAGATTAGTCAAACAAATCATCCATTCACAAAAAGAGGAATTTTATCTGTAATTTCTCAAATTTACGATCCCTTAGGTTTGCTAGCCCCTGCGGTCATAAAGGCAAAAATATTAATTCAAAAATTATGGTTATGCAAAATAGATTGGGACGACCCTATTCCCAATGACATTGCACAACAATGGGAAACCTTCATAAATACATTAAAATATTTACATAGTATAAGGATTCCGCGTTACGTTATGAACGATCACAAGCAATATATCGAATTACATATCATTACAGACGCATCGCAGAGCGCCTACGGGGCGTGCGCTTATATTCGAACCTATTCTGACGACTCACAAGTTATAATCAAATTATTATGTGCGAAAAGTAAAGTCGCGCCCATTAAACCTGTCAGCATTCCGCGTCTTGAACTTTGTGGTGCGTTGATAGGTGCAAGATTATACAGAAAGATAGTTCAGTCACTTCGATTGCAACTAAATAAAATATATTTTTGGACAGACTCTACTATTGTTCTTGGCTGGCTCCGAATGCCGCCTCATACATTAAAAACATTCGTTCAGAATAGGGTTGTAGAAATCAATGAAATCACAAGTAATGCAATATGGTCGCACATAGGCAGCAAAGACAATCCAGCTGACCTAGTCTCGCGCGGTCTCAGTCTAGACGCACTCAGCGACTGCACCCTGTGGTGGAACGGACCACCATTTTTACAAACCTCAAATTGGTCATGCCAAAACGCATCTAGTAATGATAGCATACCATTATCAGACTTGCCAGAACTCAAATCACAGAGTACAAGTATGGCTTGTAATACTCAAAAGTTTTTCGACTTTGAACGATTCTCGTCATTCATTCGTATGTTACGTACCGGTGCCTACATGTTGCGATTTATTAAGAACTTACGCACACAAAAGCAAGATTGTGCAACAGGGCCGTTATCAGTAGACGAATTGAATGCGTCGTCGCATATGTTGACCCGTTTTGTTCAGATGGAATCTTTTCCTAATGAATATCATACTTTAAAACATCGATTACATTTAAAAACATCTTGTGCTATTTCTAAACTTAATATATTTTTAGATAGCAATGATATTATCAGAGTGGGTGGACGCCTAAGTAATTCACCTGACTTTGCTTACAATAAAAAGCACCCAGTATTGCTAAGTAGTAAACATTATTTTACATGGCTTCTGTTTCAACAGCAACATAAACAGCTACTTCACGCTGGTCCCCAGCTACTTTTATCTACCATACGCGAGAGTTGGTGGCCACTGGGTGGTAGAAATCTGGCACGTAAGGTTGTACACCAATGTGTGAGATGCACACGAATAAAAGGCAAAACGTTAACGCCAATCATGGGAAACTTACCATCTTCACGCATAGAGCCTGGTTTTCCATTCATTCGATGTGGAGTAGACTATGCCGGACCCATGTTCATACTTACAAGTCGCAAAGGTAGAGGAGCAAAACTTGAAAAATGCTACATTTGCTTATTTGTATGTTTTACAACACGTGCCATACACTTGGAACTTGTTGGTAGCCTTTCCACACAAGACTACTTACTTGCTCTCAAAAGATTCATCTCTCGTCGAGGTAAACCACATCAAATCTTTTCAGATAATGGTAAAAACTTTGTAGGAGCGATGAAAGAACTTGCCTTATCATTTTCAAACAATTCACAGGAAATTATCGACTTTGCTTCCAATGATAACATTGAATTTCACTTTATACCACCTTACGCACCTCATTTTGGTGGATTATGGGAAGCAGGGGTAAAGTCCTGCAAAAATCACTTAAAACGAGTCATGGGGAACGCTAATTTAACGTACGAGGAATTCAGCACGGTCTTGACGCAAATTGAAGCCGTCCTGAACTCCCGGCCAATATCACCAATGTCAACAGATCCGCATGACCTTCTTCCACTCAGCCCAGCTCACTTCCTGATCGGTCGACCACTCACATCACCAGCTTGTGCCGATCTCACAATGGCACCAAGTAATCGTTTGGCACGCTTCGAGAAGGTGGAGCAAATGAGACAGCTGTTTTGGAAGCGCTGGTCTCGTGAATACATATCCGAGCTCCAGTCCCGAACCAAATGGAAGACGCATAATCAAGACATAGAACCGAATACACTCGTAGTCATAAAGGAGGATCATTTACCACCTTTGAAATGGCGCTTGGGCAGAATTTTGAAGGTATTCGCAGGAAAAGATGACGTCTCAAGAGTAGCGATCATTCAAACAGCTACAGGGCCTGTTCATCGAGCTTTTTCCAAGATCTGCCCACTCCCACTGCAGCCAGCGGTGGATAGCAGCAACACTGACGCCTAAGAAGTGGATTCCCTGTCACACTCCTACATGAAGCTATTGGAAGTTGGTACTTCCAAGGCGGCCGGCATGTTGGCGCTAATTATTAAAACTATTTCATACAACAAACTCGTTTTCACTAGCTGCCGATAGATGGCGTTGTAATTTATTATTGTATTCAGCCTAATGTCATTTTACTTTTTAATTATTTTTTTTAATCACACAATTTATACACTTTTGGAGGGAAATACAATTGACTTTTTTCACATGATCAAGTCGTATTATTTCACATAAAAATATTCACACTGAAGAAGATTTACCATAAAATCTATCTGAAGAGCATTAAAAAGCATTAACACATACATTTTATGTCAAGGAAGATAAGAAAATTATTATAAACAAACAAAACATACCTAACATAAAGTAGGTCTAAATTAGCCCAAATGCTAATTTCAAAATAAGCTGATGTGAAGTTGTATAACTTATTTTACTTTTCAATGTAAGGGCTTATCGAACTTTCGTGTACCACAACCCTAGCCAATATATTGCTCGTGACAGAATTAGTGAACGAATAAACATACATAATATTGTTACTGTGTATGTGTACGGTACGGAACACGTGACAGATTTGACGATTCAGTATCTGGGGGCACGGGAGTGCCTCCTGCCAAGTCCTGAGAATTTTGTTTATCTGGTATAATCCAAACCCAAGTTATGAGGGTTCAAAAAACGACGAAGCGCCGTCTTGGCGAGAGCACTACCGTGGCCCCATATTTGACACCATTGTCGAATTATAATAATATCAAATACCCAACATTTTTACGCGTTTCAGATTGTGACTGATTCTATGTAGAATTTCCAAAAGTTTTATTTCTATTTCTTTAAGAAAAAATAAACATTTAATTGTACGAAATTAATATTTTACTTAAAAAAAAAAAGTTTTGTCGCTCAATTAGCTGAGCGGATCCTAGTCAACCTACATGAAGTAGGGAAGCTAAACTGGTAAAGTTTAATATATAACAAACTCGCGTTAGCTTACAAGCTTCGTGGTACCTAATATGCAATAATGCTCTCACTAGAACCACAGAATAAAGTACCTAGAGCGAACATATTTGTTCTATCCGTCCGTCTCGCTTCGTGTGTATTGAGCGGTTAGAAAACCGATTAATGGTATCTATCAGTGAACTGAAGAGGAAGAATAGTCCTCTTTTTTGAAATAGGTCATACATTTAGATGACAGCAAACCGTTATCTGGTTAATTTAACGATAACATACATTTCTCAAGCTGAAATTAAATTTCAAAACTCTAGGATTTAATCATTAAAGTTAAACAAAAGATCCCGGTATAGACAGTGACCCCAAAACCGCGAATATGATGGTATTACACGGAGATGGCTGACCCCAATAAACGGTTTCATATGACCGGAAGGTTGAGGAAGTTAAAGTAATTCTACCTAAACGTCCTTATATGGTGGAACTATTCTCAACTGTGTAATAAACGAATAATTTGATACCTCGCGTAGTCGCGACATGAATGAAAAAACCAAGTACCTACGATTCGGACTCGCACACAGAAGGTTCCGTACAATAATAATGTTACGTTACTCAAATTTACTGTGAAATTAATAGTAAGCGCAACAAAAACACGAAAAGAAGACGTGTCTTGTATGGGGACCCCCTTTAATTTAATATTTTATTTCATTTTTATTATTTGTTGTCATAGAGCGGCAATAGAAATACAGTTCTGTGAAAATTTCAAGTGTCTACCTATTACGGTTCATGAGATACATCCCAATGACAAACAGACCGGCGACGGATAGCGGAGTCTTATGAATAGGGTCCCGTTTGGCACCCTTTGGGTCCGGAACCCTAAAAAAGCTACAAGAAACTGTCACAGTTCATACGTCATTTTGCCCCGTGATATCTTTAGATTATTTATTCAACTTCGCATAATGCACTTGTGCACGAAACTCGGTCTCGACACAGTATGCATTCAACGATCCAGCCTACATACAGGGAGATATTAAAGTATGGGTTGTGGGGAGGACGGGGTCTGCAATCTGAACACCCCCGCCTCCCGGCGACTAATTTCCGACTAGGCTAGTGCAATGTGTACTTCTTCGGTTATAGAATTTCATATTTTATTGGATACTGGATAAGCTGATGATGAGAAAATAACCTATATCTGTAATATACAAGCTATCATAAGCAAAGGTTATGTCCCATTTTTTTAGAGTCAACTAAAGTTCTCTTTAGCGCTGAAACAATTAGTCGTCTAAGCAGACAGTAGATACACATAGCGATTTTCACGGCGCTTACGCGTTTCGTTCATCGTTCTACAACAACAAGTGTAGCCGGATGGCCTCACTTGAACGGAACATAGTTGTGATGTGTGACGTCTTCTCTATAGTAATATCTTGTAGCTAAACGATTCCTTGCAAGATTGAGGTGTAATGATTGCTCTGAACACGAAGTACCAGCATGCGTGAACCTTATTGTTTACCGTAAACTTACTAGTATTACAGGTTTCGATGACACCATATGACGCAGTTGCGAACTCATGTTTACATACCTGCAAAAAAGAAACAACATCAAATATTGAAGGCAAATTATAAAATTGCGCACATTCCCTAATAGATGGGGGAGTGAAAAAACCGCCCAAATCCAATTTAAACCGGTAGTAATTTTAGACCAAAAGCTGACGTTTTATCGCAATTTCATCGTCTTCACTTCGTACCAAGCCGCGATAAGTTCCTTTCCAACGGCCTTGCCAGTTTGACCTTTTTGTTTTAGCTCACTATTTGTATACATTGCACCGATATTACCCACGGGCCACGAGCACTCGGTACTTAATTATGTATTATGGGGTTTTATTATACGTACGTGGGTATATGGGGACCTGAGCTATGAGTAGTCATGTTAATCACCCCTTCAATAGTGATTATATAAATGGTGCTTATATTATCGATTACTGTAATAAATACTCGGCTCGTTATTACTGAATGTGCGTTTTAACATGTAAATTGAAGAGAAGATAATTAATGAATATAGCTTTTAATGTAAATGCCTAGTAAAAAAGCTAATAATGTTTCCAATGAACTCAGCTAAGTGTAGCTGCAGGGCTATTTTAAAACGCTCGGATTCGATATAGGAATCGGAATAATCGGATTCAAAAACTACCGAGGTGACTTTCCGCAATTGCTATTTTAATTTCCTAAGATGATAAGATCATATGGCTTGCACTCTCAAAAAGTTATCATATCTCATGTAGAGCCAAGCTTATAACTCTACACGCCCGAACTCTACACGCCCTAACTCTACAAGCCCTAACTTCACAAACTCTACACACCGTAGTCAAAATATGTGGCTTGGCCGTTTCCGTAAGCTATACGCTTGTTTTTTAATACCTTACCATGATATGTTTGGTGACAGAATTTCATAAAAAACATACTCCAAAAACATTAATATAAAATCCAGCAAAGAATTTCAAACATAAATCTTTAACGTTCATAAAAAAAATACAAAGTGTGGGCTGCACTGACCGCCCATTGGGCGCAGAGCAATTCAATTAACAGCTGATTAAATATTATTGTCTTCTTATGCCGCATATTTAATTATATCCTTTTGTTTCTGAGTGATTAACATTACATGTGTTCATTAAGTTGCGTATCACATGCACTTTTACAACATGAGACGGATAATGTGAACAGATTTTTTTTAAAAGATCTAAAAGCTGCTGGTACTTTGTAAGCTCTCAGGCTTTGAGGAAAATTCTAAAATCATCTGTCATGATCACGGATGATCTTCTATTATAAAAAATCATTGTGTCTTTGAAACGTATGCGTTACTAAAGATAGTAGGTAACCTACCATTAATTTATTTATTTACGGTGAGTAGTGTTGTGCGCAAGCCGAGGCAGGATTTTGTTATAAAACGAAAAGAGGCTATGCAAAGCACGCTGCCCATTAGCTCGTTTGAAATAGCATTTAAGTTTTTAATAATTAACTTAAAACATAAAAGTTATTTAAATTCTACATATCGCCAAAGCAATAATGATAATATTATAGTATAGTAATTAAATTATAGAAATGGTCACCTTTAAAGGGCAATTTCATATCTTCCGAATGGCGGTTGAGTGGGCGATCATACCGAGGCATTCAAGAAAAACACTGATCCAGTATGATTGTCAATTTATTTGTGTCATAAAGTAAAACTTTGCTGATAAATCTGATAATGAAGGTCAAACTGTCCGTCCAGTTACCCATGTTGATTACCCATGTTGTTTACTAAAGTAGCTAATGTTATGATACTTAAGAGAGAGAGTATTTAAACAACCACAACGCCATAAAACTGTTAATAACAACATAATAGCGACATCTACTGACGATCGAAGTTAACTAAATTCATTTATACCGCAGCGCGCAGTCGATTAAATTTTAATAAATAGTGTATTCAGGTACCTTCATACCTACCTATTACAGGTATTTTATTTATGAATTATTTGCATTTGATAATAAGGATAGAACAAGATTAGATACAGATTGACTGTAATTTTGTTGATAAAATCAAAATATTCATAAGCGCAGGTTCTTCCCCAATTTAATATACATATACGATTATCCTACATAAAACAAACGTCTACAGCGGGTAAGACAAAAATCCTAATGCATCCGAAATGCTGTACCAGAATCCGTTTGTGCCACGGTGACTTGAATAAGAATGAGGTCAAATTGGATCAGGGAAAAATAAAGTGTACCTATGTAGGCCACATATATGATACTTATGTTCGGAGTTGGACTTAATATGAAAACCTAATAACAATTTCATAGTTAGCAATGGAGGTGTAATTGTATGTTATTATTTACGCAACAACCATGTAACAGACGTTTAATTGCAGATTAAATAACTAGCAGGTAGTAGGTAATTAAAACTTTCCACCACGACTATCACAAAACAATGCACATTGTGCCCTAAAAGAGAATGGAGGATGGGGTTTGTGGGTGACTTATATCAAATACTGTTTTAAATTGTTCATAAAATTTAACTCCACTTCGCATTACCATGAAAGAGCAAATAACATTATCTCATGGGCGCCATCTACTTCGCCTGATTAGAAGGCAGACGGACATTCCACCTACGATATGAGACCGAAATAATAGCGCTCTAAAATGTCTGTCAGTCTGCGAATCCAAAGTCAAGGCAACAAAAAAATAATCACCGATTCCGAAGTATGGTAGAAATTTGCGCCGACACGCACGCCCAAGTGAGCGGCCCCTTTATTTGACAGCAAATTAATAATCACTAAAGAAACCGAAACGCCTAAACTGACACCCGAAACGATACAACATCGACTTTATAGTGTAAGCAATAAAGTCTAAGGTAAACATATAAGAGGAAATAAATGTTCTTATACAATTTTAATCCTTACGCACAGAGACATTAAAGCGTAAATCGAACTCCGGAACGAAGTTAATAGGATGTAATTTATCCGGGTTAAAACGCTACGTTGCCGCTCCAGATGACGTGGGAGTGAGACGAGTGTGGTCGAGTTGTATGGGCGGGAGGAAGACGCAGATGTTTTTGTTATTTCGTTTGTAAGTCATTAGTCGACGGGCAGGCAGTCGCGGGTGCGCCACCGTCGCCGTATTGTGGAAACGAGGTGCGATCGCAAACGTCGTAAGCGGCATTCTCATTAATTTTCAGGAAGACGTGAAATTCTCTCTCATTGCTCGCCCTTCGGTAAATAGCTTTCAGCTTGTTTCACGCTTTTCCGACGTTGTTGCATGACGACGACGTTTTGACAACATTATTGCGTTAGAAAATTGTGCTTATTTCCGCACAAATTTCGAACTGTTTATTTTTTATTACTTGTCAAATTGATTTCGATATGGTAACACTTTAAGAAATCTACAATAGTTTTAGTTACTTAAATGTAGAGTCAAAATCACAGAAAAGAGACAAATTATGAAAGCATATTAGTGTGACAAACTAGGTGCCTAATTAAGCTAAATATTTATCGTATTTATCAGTGACCCGAACTCAGGTCACATTCAAGTAACGAACAGAAAAAGCATACGGCACATTTACATAACATCTGCTTCTTAATAAAAAAAAGCCATAAACATGAATATCAACATTTGTGATTGTGTTTATAAAAAATGTGACGTCAAACGTGACAAAAACAATCAGGGCAAAGGCGATAACCCAAGCGCGGTTTCTGTGCGGCGAGTGAGGTCATGAGTCGATTTACATTCAACCAAACCTTCTGCCTGGCTGCCGACGGCAATCAATTTATTTTGCAAACCAATGAATTATGACATACATACATAATCTTTGTTATTATAAGGAAAGCGATGCCGTTGGTCAATTAACTTGGTATAATTTTGTAAAAACACATTATACAGGTCGTTGTTTTGGTCAGCGACGAGCGACTCAGGGTCGATAATACATGTGATACTGGTGCTAAAAACAATATAAAAAAAATACTTTATATTTTTATAATAATACAAATAAAAAAAATATTAATTGGAAAATCATGTAATAAGTTAAATTGTAGACGTAATACTCAACGGGAATGCGAGGAAGTAAAGGGATGGGGCGATGGCGGCTTGCGCCTAGCTCTAGTCTGTGCACGTGCCTAGTGAACATACTTTGCGATAATTTTATTTCAAATTGAATAAGGTATTTCTCAACGCATTTACAGTATTTAATAAAAATAAGTCCATTTTTGGAAAATGTATTTTTTGTACTACCGCTCCTGGGTCGCTTGTCGCCGACCAAAACAACATCCTGTATAAATAAGGTTTGTGTAAAACACAAATAAAATTAAGGGATATAATAATACAGTTCTAAAAGTAAGAATTATTAATAGAATAATTCTTTGTTCTAGAAAAAAAAGCATAACACAAGTTTACACGTTTATGGGTGCAATATTATCATCATAGTGGTGCGGCTAACGCTTCTTGGTGTCCCATTCATTACCAGACTAATTGCTAAATTACAATGAAATCGCTTATTTATTTGCAGTAGTAAATGTCAAAGCGAATTTAAATACAATCGAGCGACAAAAAATGTACCCAACTAAACACAATGGATAAAATAGGTATGATTTAAATCTTTTAAGACGTAATATTTTTCTACCGTTACTTACACATAACTATGAAATCAATAAATTGATGACTAGACTAGTTTCACTTGCGTTCACGAAGGATATATTGTTATCCTGGGATAAAAAGTAGCCTATATCGGGAATAATGTAGCTCTCCTATTAGTGAAAGAATTTTCAGAATCAGATCAGTAGATCTGGGGATTACCCTCTACAAACAACATCCGCTCTTTATAATAAATTTAATATACATTTATTCCGCATAATGTATTAATATTTAATATGTCATCTACCAACAGATGGCGCTATTAGTTTCCACTGCTCGGAACTGTTCTTCGGAAGTAAGTTTTATGATGTCAAATCTATTCATTTGTAAACCGAACAAAGTAAACGCAATATATTTTATTGGATATACAACTTTAAATATTTGGATGGCTTATTATATCATGACTATGATGAATATGATGATGAATATATGCATGATGTTCCTTCTTCAATAAACGTGGTATCTAACGCAACATCTGTTTATTTCAATTAAGACTGTTAGTTCCTGAGATTAGCGGGTTCAAAGATACAATCTCATCAGTTTTAAAATATTAGTATCTGGATTTAAATCGTAGGAATGTTAGGTGTGATACTTCCTGTAAAATTAAATTAAATACCATATGCAAAATAAAGATATTGGCATTAAAAAAAAAGTTCGGTATTGGGATATCAAGGTTACGGAAGGCCATCTCCCATATCGAAATGTGGCAAAGCCAGATCGTAAATTAAACACAACTACAAGCAAAGCCGCGGACCAGAGATTATAGTTCAAAAGCATCGAAAAAAATATCACAAAACAATAGGCAACCTTGGTCAGGGCGCGGTTCATCTGTCTGTCCGCTCGTCCGTGACATCTGTTGCGGAGCGTATCGCGCTCTTATCACCTTATCTCCCACAATTGCCTATATTGTTACAAACGCCCTTTGCAAATACCACAATATAATAAATATGTAGATATTGTGTATTTACGCGCTTACTTCATATCAATTTGGGTCGTTTATCAAATTACCCCACCGATATATGATGTTTATATATTTTATCGCGGTTTCAGAATCGTCGATTGCAGATTTTATTACTCTGCACTCACTAATGATAAAATATTATCTCTGACAACAAATAACTGTATAGAACACCGAGTAGTTGAAACTACAATTCCCAACACTCAAGATTACATTCATATTCATACCTAGAAACCATCGAGATCTGTGCTAGAAACTGTAAGTGAGGTGTATTTAGAAATGTACATGTCAATTAATTAACCTTTTAAAATCTCATGAAAAGTTTAATTTTACAATAATTTGAAGATATGTAAGTTACATGAGAACCATCAAAATGCAGTAATAGAGCTGGCGACACACAGGCCGGTCACGTTTGCATTTCGCATTCACAATGCGCCCGGTCGGGATGCGCTCGGTCACTTCCGACAACCGGGGGCCGACGACGACGCCCACGCACGATGCCATACCAATACCCTCACAACCGCCTCGTGCCGAGGGGAACATAACAGGCAACTCTACAACTTGTAGGGAAAAACCACAGAAAACAACTTTATAAATTGGAAAGATTTTTAAAAGCAGTTATTTTCCTCGAACCAAGATGTGATTTCAGGAAATTCCCACATCGTTGTGGAAATTCAGGTAGAACGTGTGAATAGTTTAGTTAAATCGATTTCGAGATCGAGTTAGTTAGATCTTTAGCACGAGGGAGTTTTGGCTTAGACTTTTGAATTGGAGGTGAGTGGCGCCCATGGGACTTAAACTTATCTATACTTAATTTGCATCTATCGGGACGTCAATCATTAGTACCTAAGTTGAAATAGCAACACTTTCTTATCCTTATTGACAGAGTGCGATATCGATACGTATGTAATTATTATTACAATCTATAGAACCAACCGGCCAGTCTACTACTCACACTCAGGCACACGACACAGAAATAACACGACTGTTTAACAATTACGAATGAATGACAATAGAATAATTGTTTAAGTGGTTATATGGGAAATTATGGGCTTCAGTTTATATGTTAGCTCTTTGTGTTATGTTGATTTTCCAATAAAAATTTAGCAAGTCTGCTGCATTACACGTGTTTGTTTTGACTGACTCACATTGTGCGGCCAGTTGACACAAACACCTTTTGATTGATTAATTCCTATAAATACAAGTGAAAGAATAAGGGCACACAGAATAATATCGTGCAGTTTAAATTATAGTACGTTGATCTGTATCATCATCATCATATTAGGTGCTTGTACAATCATTGTTTTGTGATGATGTAATTAATGCAATTTAAATCATTGTCATCGTTACTACACGTACCATTGATTTTCTAGAAGCTATCGATACAGTTGATCATAAAACCGTGAAAGAATTTGTACTACAAATAGTCGTTTAAATTATAAAAACAGGTTTCGATAACATCTTAGTAATAAAGGGGAAGACAGATGGAAAGCGAGGAAAGGAAAGGCCGATAATAAGCTACATGAAACAAGTGAAGGCAAAGACATTTTATCGTTTAAGGATGTAAAGGAACCGCAAATGTCATGTTTTACACAACTAGTTAATATGTAAGGTATCAATACATTTAAAATCATACCTAAATGGGAACAAACTTTAAAAATGCATGAGGTAATAGAGTTATTTGAACCTTATTAGAACCTTGTTATTTCCATTTCTTATGACATGAAATTAAGTGGCCCATATTCTGTAAATGAAAGAGGCGTTGATGCATTATAAAGTCCTTCAAATAACTAGGTGGATCGGAACGTCGCAGTGGCGCACGGAGGTAATTGAGGGTCTACGACGAACGTATGCACAAGTCATCGTGGGAAATACTCCATCGGCATAGAAAAGTGGCTTGAGAAACTATGGAGCGTGAAGTCCAACGCATTACTTTCAAATCGATATCGAATCTTTTGGGTACACAATACAAAAGGTACTTTTGATGCATCATTTAGAACAGTTATTTGGCAGTATTTAGTTGTTTATATTAACCTTCAAATGCAAGGGCCAAATAGGTAGGAAAAAATATTTGCCGGACTAGCCAGGAAACTTTTTATAAACTAACATGATAATCTCGATGACATCATTGCATTCTTCAAACAACTGGCGGAACAGAATAACTCAACATACTTCACTAGAAGAATTTAAAAGATTAATAGTCAAAGTAAAAGCCATTTATTCAATTTAGGCCCTAGTAGAGCACTTATGAAGGTCAAAGCTACTGAAGTTCGTAAGTCGGTCTTCAACTGAAAAGAACAGGCAAGAAACTCAGCAAGGTTACAATTTTAAATATTTTTTTGACAATCTGCCTATTTGGAGATCTTTTTTTTTTTTACATAATAAAAATATAGTTTTTAATATTATAGGCATAGATGCAAGTGCAATATTATAATAGAGTAGCCCGTATAAATATCCAAGGAGATTCAGATGTTAGATCTCAAGGAGATTGAATGGTACTTGAATAGCATTTACACATGACCGTCAACTAGCAGTTATCAATAATTTAACTGTTGCAGATGTCATCCTCCCTCAGTCAGAATCCAATAATAGGACTTTTGCTACAACGAGCGCCATCTATCGGATGGGACGTTTAACACTATCGCTGTAGAAACGATAGAGGTTTGAGTCGAGTATGAACCTGATGCAGATAATATTAAAAACTATATTTTGTTAACAAAATTAATTGTTTGCCGAGGCAATATGGCAACATAATAAGGCGCTAATTCGGAAGTAGCATGTTAACATATTATGCGTTAAAATACACAGACGGTTCATTAACACGGCCCGTAAGACAAGGTCATTGAGGGTATAACTTTACAAGTTAAGGCGTTTACTCATTATGCTCGCAGAGATTTCGCAGCGCGGAAAATTTTCAGACTTTGTATTTGTGGGTAATCGTGCTCGAAAGTAATATCAGTTTCAAAGGACTTTTGTTACTTGTTTTAGAAATATTCATAATGTTATTTAGGAGTCGGGAATATTTATGAGAAACAGTAAGTATGATAAAAAACAGAATCAAAGTAAGGAATTTATGTATAGCTGGATTTTCATAGAACGACGGCTGGTGGGGTACTTTGTATTATTCGCATGGCCTGCCTACTACTCCTTATGTGGAAAATCATTCGCCACGAACCTATCAGTGTTTTTCAGCTGATTACCACCTTATGCCACAACATGCTGGGATTTTAGTCAAACAAGCAGAGTAAAAACATTTAGCAATCAAAACGAGCAAAAGTTTCCACAATACTAAATTAAAGACTTGCTTATCACAAAAGTGTCTCTATCGGGTCGCTCCGGAAGTTACTTTTTATCAAGTTGCATGCCCTACTTACTGCCAACGACTTTTTTACGCTGTGCATTTTATATTGACTTGAGATAAAAAAAGTACTTTCTTATACTGTGTACATCCAGCTTAATCATGTTACGTGACGTGACTGACATTCTTGTATGCAATGCCATATGATGTATTTTGTAAGGAGCCAATACTGGTATTTGGGAATGAGCTTTCAGACCTTGACGACTTGTTGACATTGCTACAGACGTGATTCGTAAAATTTCCTTGAAATGTTAATTCATTTTTTCCAAATGCTTTCGCGCGCGTTTCTTTTGGCATTGTTTTCAAGTAAGTTTATAAAAGATTGATTTTACAATTACATGAGGCAATTGACATCCTTTTAGTCTGTGACATTTCTGAGTGTGACTAGCAAATTATTAGGTAGGTATATTATTTATTGTTCAATTTTCGTTCATACTTTTGAAAGGTTATTGTCTAGTACGACATGATATTTTATTCTTTGAGTAATATATTTCCATCCAACAATCTGCCAGTTCTAGTATTTAAGTGAACAAACAGATAGGCAATTTAATATTGTCGGCTTAGAGGCTTGGAAACCTTTATTTTTTGCTCAAAACTTCTAACAATCTAACCAACGCTCAGATTGTGGAATGAGCTCCCTGCCGTGGTTTTCCCAATGGAGTACAGCATGGGGTTCTTCAAAAAGGGTCTGAAGAGATTTCTGCAGAGTCGGCAACGCGTGAGTGACACCCCTGGTGTTGCAAGCGTCCATAGGCTGCGGTGGCCGCTTACCATCAGGAGGGCCGTATGCTTGTTTGCTACCTAGATAGTATTTAAAAAAAAAAAAATGTATCAAAGGTTCTTGTCTATGATAGTACCTAACCTATTTTAATTAATTCAAGGATAATAGAAAAAAAATATTAAAAAAGATGTATAACTTAATAATATTTATTCATAAACGTTATTAGTGATAACAGATAAACTAGTTTAAATACCTAAATGGAAATAAATGTAGGTACACACGGCTACAGATCAAGCTATACAATTCCAATATAAGCTGACCTCTCATTGTACGGATATCCTATATAATGCGAAATCAGCTTATACTGGAAATGTATAGCTTGATGTGTTGCCGTGTGTACATATTCGCGCAAATTGTTCCGACACTCGTAGTAATTTGTACGCATTCAACGCCCGCGCAAGAACACAATTTTAAACACCAACACATTGTTTGATACGATAAGATACCGCTGTAAATATATTTGTGCATGAAGGCTATTGTAGTAGCCCATGTTATATTTGCCATTTTTTATCACACTGATAATGTTACCTACGCAATCTATTATCGACCGTGATATTGAACGACATTGGGCATAAATTTGCATGACATATACCTTATGTATACAAACAAGGTCAAATGTTATTTAGGTACCTAAGTAATTATGATTCCTATTTTGAAATATTTACTAAGCTATTAGATATGTCTGGAAAATAAATATCCTTAGCTAAACCCGAAGATGTAATGAAATTGGGTCAGGCTAACAAATATCTAACGTAGCAACATATTGATATAATAAATTCCAATGTTTGTCTGTAGTATATTAAGCATAGTTTATTGAACCGAGACTTTATCCATTTAAAAAATAATACCTTTCTAGTGTCCTGAAAAAAAATATTAAGTCCGTCATTTACATAAAAAATATCAGACACGTATTTTTTCTTTTATCAATATCAATCAAACAAGAAGTTACGAAGATATGGTGTGTTGAAGTTCCACGTGACGTCACGCGATGGTATGTACACTTTTACAAACCAGTGACGTCACGAACCCCCAATTCTAATGCGCTTTATCTTAGAATTTTTTTATTGATTTGATAGAGCAAAAAATACGTGTCAATTATTTTTGATTATGTAACTGACGGACTAATCAGAATTATATGTTACTTCCCAGGCCAATTGATTACGTTTTAAATTCTAAAGCGTCTAGGAATTAATAAATAAAATGAAAAAATTTACGCTCAAATCTTTATAAATGTAGAAGTAAAACAAACAAAATTAAAATTCCTGCCAACAAGTTAGTTAGGCTCATTTATTAATCAATTTTATTCATCTTGTGTTGCGTAAGCAAACCCTAAGTTCATATTAAAGGTCTTGTCCTGAAACTGTTTTAAATTATTCATAACATTTAATTTATACGTTCCCTTTTTTGTTGGTCCTTCGACATTGTTTCGTTGGAAACATTTAATACAATATGTATTCTTGCTAGTTTGTAGGTATATTTTTACTACAGAATATGTTAATTTGACATTGCTTACCGAAAAACTACAGTAACTCGGTAACAAATTGATAATTTTCTAGTGGTAGAGCAGAATACAAATATAAACACTACCGCATTATGGTGAATGCAAAAAAATTGGCAGAGTGGAGAAAGTTGTAAACAAATCGTGGACACAGTAAAAATACGTTAAACTGTAAAAGCGAAGGACGCTTTGACTGAAAAAAGTTATGTTTTTTTTTATCATATGATTAAAATGATATGAATGCAGAAGTTTGTGTGCATGTATCGTACTGAATATAATCAAATAAAATATATCCTAACTAATATTATAAATGCGAAAGTAACTCTGTCTGTCTGTCTGTTACGCTTTCCCGCTTAAACCGCTGAACCGATCGCGATGAAATTTGGCATGCATATAGCCTATGGTATGGAGAAGGACATAGGCTACTTTTATCCCGGGAACGCGGGTGAAACCGCGCGGGTCAGCTAGTACAATAATAAATAAAATATTATAAATGCGAAAGTTTGGATGGATGTATCTTACAAAATCACTCTTCAACAACTGAACAGATTTGGATGAAATTGGGCACGCTGATAGAATATGTTCTAGATTAACACATAGGGTACTTTTTATCCCGGGAAAGCAATATATGCCTCGGGTACGCGGGTCAAACCGCGGGGCGCAACCAGTAAAATATAATTAAACACTTTTTATAGTCAGGAAACGCAAGAACCACTTAAATACAAACCTGATCTCGTCTCCCTCCCATCCACTTGTCTGCCATGTTCTAACATATACCTACCGTAATCATTGAACTATTCATAAATCTGTGTAGTAATATTATAGTAGCCATCTTTATGGTATTTCTCAGAAAAACCTAAAAAAATCTCGAACGTAGAGCTCCGAGAACGGTGCCACGAAACACCGATCGACCAACAGATCAAGCGTCGCAAATGGAACTGGATTGGCCACACTCTCCGAAGGGACCCCGACCATATACCCAAGCCGGCAATGGACTGGAATCCACAGGGGAAACGAAAGCGTGGCCGTCCCAAACAAACCTGGCGACGCACTGTGCTTGACGAAGCGAAGAAGATCGGGAAGTCTTAGAGTGAGATCAAGCGCGAAGCTCAAGACCGATCGGGATGGAGAGTTTCTGTGGACGCCCTCTGCCCCATCTAGGGGACACAGGATCATAAGTCAAGTATGTCATAACCTTAGGTACTTAATTGTCTGCCTGTCACATAGTGTAACATCTTTAACTTGTTTTGTTAATGTTTGTAATAAATAGACTATAGGTAAGTAAGTTCCTGCTATAAATAAACTGTTGCAATATACAATATTGCTCAACCATTGTGTTAATCATAAACATTGGAAAAAAGGTATAACCAGCATTGGACGTGACCATTATGACGTTCAAATTGTTACGTAACATAAAACGTGGTTAACGTAAGTTTAAGTTCTAAGCTGTCACTTTGTTGACTTGGTGGAGTCATAAAAAACAACTAGAACACACCTCCTCATCTGAAGGTTTCTTTCGGTCTCCGTGACCTTTCCATATCATGTTATTTTCCATTAGAAAACTTTCAACAACTCAAGAAAAAAATATTAAATTTAGTAGTTGCTTGAGATATAAGGAAACATTTTATTGGATCGCTTCAGATGGTATTCCCCAGTACAGGGCAACAAACCAATAATTATGTTTATAACGTCATATTCATAAGCCTGCCAACGTAGATGAATCGTGATTATTTAATCCAGTTACTCAGCTCTCAAAATACTTTTCGCATGCAATAAATACGTCACGGCCGTATGATGGCAAACTAGATCAGTAGAGTACAATTTTATTACCATGTCTGATGTCCGATGACTATATGTTACGTATGTACAGCGTATTGATTCGGTACTGTAACCATTGACAATGGACATCATACGAGATTAACTAAAACAAAGTGAGAAGAGCGTGGTTTAATTTTGCCTGATTAAACTTGTCTTAATAGCTCTACTGCAGAAAGGAGAAATATTAGAGGGTGACATCCCATCCAGGCAAGTTTAAAGTAATTTACTGACTGATTAATACAGATTCATAATTCTGAAGTTGTTCCAAAGTTACGTGGGCGAAACGGCGGACAAAAGCTTGTTTGATATGATATCAAAATAATTCAATTCAATTTAGATCTTGGAAGTTCGTGAAAGGCTGGCAGCGACCCGGAAAAGTCTATTCAAGGTATCTAGGTCTACTTATTGAGCAAAGCGTTGAAGTTTTGAATACACTAAAACATTTTGACTTGGATATTGTTTTCTTTAATATTGTAATTAAACTTTAACGTTATGTAGGTGAATAAGATAAAATACAATTCCATGCATGTCACACTGCGCTGCGCAACGCAACACAAGTACCTAATGAGTGTCACGCAAGTTTAACACGAACGAATTTGATAGATCCACGTTTACACATGTATTAATATTACGTATAGGTATACATAATACAGCCGGATTACATATCACGGACACAGAGGAAGGAGCGCGACCTTTCACTTTCTCTGTGGAACTATGCGACCGCGCAGGTTTTTGCAATGTCAAAATCCTATAAAAACGCGTTGAAGAATTATTAGACAGAATCTCACTCAAAAGATTTAATACATTCACGGAAAACAGGATTAGATGTGTGATATTGAAACAGCAAGTCCATTTGAAATATCAGAACAGTTTTTTAAAACCGGGTGACCCCCATTATTCAAAGGTTTTTAAAACAGATGCATTGACAAATTCTTGACTGTTTATTTTAAGACATGCTGTCAAAGTACTGTCGAGGCAAAGCACGGGGTGGTTCCCCAGCGTGGGGAACCATCGACTTCCTGAAACTATTAATCCAAGCTTGCAGCGATAAATCAGCTGCGACGAGCGATGAAAATAATATATTCCCACCCAACCTACAATTTATTAGGCGTAAAGTGTTAACAGCTTCTTTAATATTCCACATTTCAATTATTTTGTACTCTAAAATTCTAGTAAGTAAGTACCCTAGTTTACCCGACACATTTCGTATAGACTAACTGCATTTATATGAGTAATTTGTTATTGTGCAAGTAAATAAAGTTAATCCCTACATAACTAAGCAAATATTTCACATTTAATATGAGTTATGACGTATGTTTATGGTCACCTTCCTCGCGGATTTATAGAACAGGCAGACCAAGTTCGTCATCAAAGGTGTAACTTGCACCATAGCCAACGAAGCATGATTTCTTAAGGACTGAGTCTCGAAACTCGCAGAGTTGTAACGGATGCACGTAGAAGTTACACTTTCCCAAGTTCCTATTCACAATGAAAGTCTAGAATGGGAGAAAGAGCGAAAACAAGATGCGTTGATGCAGCTATAACTTCTGATTCGAACTGAGTTACAGTCAGGTAATTATGTAGGCAAGTGGAGCAGACTTATTGACTAATTATGTTGGGACCAATAAATTAGAAACATTTTCCTCGTACCAAATTAGAGCTATGTACATTAAATAATATTTGGGCAGAATTAACAATTAATAATTGTATTCAGAAGTGAATTAAATACAATTGAGGAAGTACTTGGTTAGGTAAACTTTCGCTAATAAACAATCATTTGGAACATGAGTGAATGGCATTTGGCAAGGATGAATAACTAAGAAAACGGGCAATAACATCAATGGAAAGTTACGGTATATAGTATAAAGCAACATGTGCAACGTGTCTCGCTGAGGAATACATTTTCAAAGGAAAGTTATTATTTGCAATAAAAGCAGTTCCATTAACTCTGTATCTAAGAAAAACCTAACACCGGAGATAAAAGTGGATTGAGGGTAAACCTAGCAGAAGACTCGATTCGTGTCGAGGAATTTACTTTCACTGAAACGTAACGATAGCCTTGGTAAGTAAGTACCTAACTAAGTATTGCGGATCCATAAGCGAGCAAGATAATACAAAGCAACAAGAAAACATTACATTGCGCTTGGTCGTCGTCGGCCCAGAGAGTGACCTAGTTCAAACGGCCCTGTACCACGACACCGTCTAAATTACACTAGTCACACTCGCAGGAAATAACTTTACTTTCCCCTAGAGAACTGTTACGATAAATAAGCGACACTCGTTTGGTGAAAAACGTCGCAAATGCAGAGTAGTGCCTTGGTTAAAAATTTTAGTTCTAGAATCTTAGGAACAATTTGTTAATCAAAACAGTTGTTTGCGATTGGAAACTTATTATAACGCATTTAAAATACTCGATTCTAAACTGTACTGCACAAATATTGTATGCATAATATTTGTGCAATTTAATAACAAACAACAAAATATTAAAATTGTAAGCAAACATTACAGCGTTGTTTGTTTGTTTACTTAATTTAGTGTAACAATGACACGGTAGCAAGTGGCGAACTTACTTATTTGGTTTGTGTTTTTTATTTTGCAATTATGTAAAAAAAATACAAATTGCTTAGGTACTGATATCATTATTAAATATAGTAATGAATTGCTTTCCTGATAACGAATTAAATGTAATCTATTTTATCAATATTACCAAATTACAAGATTATGAGATAAAAATCACCCGTCTGACTGGTTTTAATAATTACCGTAGCATAATTAAAAGCTTAAGCTGTTTTTTTATCGATGTCCTAAATAGTCGAAATATAAAATAATTTAATATAGAGGCATAAAAGCGGGCTCAGGTGTTGATACTGTAGTAAGTATGTGGCTTTCCCCATGGATTGCCATAGCAATCTGGAAGCCTGTTTACAGCAATGAATAATTGCATGCTAATAATAATTTATAGAATTGTTTGTGTGCAAGCAAATATTTAACAAAACCTTTTTCCTCAAAATACTTACAAATAATATTTTAGCACTTTTCAACCCAATTGTACATTAATCCCAGATTGAAATACAATCCAAACCAAACACATATAAGTATGTCACAAAACCTTAGTTGGATGACTTTTATGAGTAATCCGAACTCAGTCAATGATGTGTATTAGCCGGTGGGCAAGTAGGTAATGCCGGGCGAGTGGTGGGTCGCACATTCGACCCTAATACTCATTGTCAACAAGTTGCCAAGTTCCCACCACCCGAGTCGGTTGTCCAACCTTGTTTAGTTAGACGCAAATAATTGAACTTTTTTCTGAATTACCCTTTGTTCCTGGCTCCTGGCTAAGTTAGTTTATTAATTAACTTGCCAGCGAGCGATCTCTACTGCGCACACCTCTAGTCTCTATTTTTATAAACGAGGATTGTTGCGCGAGTATTTCATTGCTTATTTCTATCGTAGCATCGAGGTATCATCGATTATTGTCATCAGATAGTACTGATCGGCAAAGTCATTGATTATTTCGAACTTTTAGTCAATTCATTTAACATATTTTACAAGAACTGTCCTTGTTTTAGGGCAAGAGTCTTCCTCGGTCTTATAACTCCTTCTGTGGTAAAAAAAGGAACCTGAACATAAAATAAACATGTAAATGACGTGCGGGCACAATAAATAACAACAGACTTGAGTCATTATACCTATCCATTTAACCACAGACTAGTGAACCATATCAAACGATGTAGAGACCTTCTTTCGACACCGCTCATATACAGGTCGTTGTTTTGGTCAGCGACGAGCGACTCAGGGTCGATAATACAAATGATACTAGTGCTAAAAAAAATATAAAAAAAATACTTTATTTTTTTTTTTAATAAAAAAATCATGTAATAAGCTAAAGTGTAGACATAATACTCAACGGGAGTACGAGGGAGTAAAGGGGTGGGGCCATGGCGGCTTGCGCCTAGCTCTAGTCTGTGCACGTGCCTAGTAACCAAACTTTGCGGTAATTTTATTTCATATGGAATACGGTATTTCTCAACATATTTACAGTATTTAATGGAATTAAGTCCATTTTTGGGGAATATATATTTTGTACTACCGCTCCTGGGTCGCTTGTCGCCGACCAAAACAACACCCTGTATTAACAGGAGTTTTACTTTAAATAGAATCAAATGTCAAGTTTTCAATCACAGGGTAAGTATAAGAGGGGACCATAAATCCCCCATCAAGTAACGCGAAAGTGAAATGCTCAGTCAAATACAAAAATAACAAACACAAAATAGAATCGCGTTGAAGAATCAATGGGCCAAATATAGAATGCAATTTCGTGTAACAGTATAAATATAGGGTAGGTACGTTATGTTTCCGTACCGTCAGTGAAAATAGCATATGCTCGTTGATGATAGACAGAAAGTGATCTTTGGCCGTCCTTATTCACATAGAATCTAAAACGGTCAGCTCATTAATAAACTAATCATATTTTATTAATTATTATAACAAGCGTTAAGAGATTTCTGCATGGTCGGCAACGCGCGCGTGATATCCCTGGTGTTACAAGCGTCCATAGGCTACGGTAACCGCTTACCATCAGGCGGGCCGTATGCTTGTTTGCCACCTAAGTGGTATAAAAAAGCGTTATTGGAAAAATAATCCATAATAGGAATAAATAGGATTCTAATTAATTATTTTGTAACCAGAACATCTTTCCTTCTTAATTACTTGAAATAAATAACCATGACGGTAAAGTATCATACACAAAGTGTTATTGATACTATAAATAACTGCTCAAGCACATCAATACATATGGATATCTCACCTCCCTGCGAGTACAGTAGGGAAGGGACACTTAATAGGGCTGCGACCGCCATGCTAAGAAAACATAGCCATATTTTGTTACTTCCTATTCAAGTAGGTACATACTAGAAGAAATTAAATAAGAGAATAATGTTATTAGATACACAAAATGACGTGACAGAGTTTTTTTTTTATTTACTATGTCTACAACTTTATAAGTGGCAACTGGCAACCCTACAAATGAGGGGTGAATGCCTGTACGTAGTCAGTGTCCCCTTGTCTTGCAACACACGTTAAGAAGGGGGCGTAGGCTGGCATCTAACAACACCTGGATCAGGGTATAGGGGTTATATTTTTTCAGCCCAGTATTAATTGAGGTCGTGGACCTTTCCTAGTCGATTTTGTACGGTAACGGCATAATCACTGCGGAGAGGTGTGATGCGGGATTTTACCATAGTGAATATCGGTGAAAGGATACTCAAATCTTAAGCCGGGAAAAGAGGTATTAATGTGGGCAAACAAAATAGGTAGGTATATAAACTTTTAATATGAAATAAATACTAATGCTACATGTCAGCTGTTTAGGTATAATACAATGATGTTTAGGAAAATAATAGAGATATGCTACCCTCATACTAAGCGGCGTTCAGTTATTGTTGAATTAGGTGAATGCGATAGATAATACGGAACGTATGGTACAGAAAGAGATAGCTATATGTAGCCGCTAAGCAAAATTACGACAATTGTCTGAATTTGTCTGCAACAATTAGCGAGCATTAATTCGATATCTACCTATTTTTATTATAATATCATTGGTTTAATATGATTTAAAATAATGGATTAAATCGAAGCGTATTTATTGACACACAATTGTGTGGTGCCGATAATAACTCGGCTCCTGTACAAACAATACAAAATCTTACTCAACATCTGTCGGGCCGAGCTAAAAATATGCTCAAATCAAGTTACGACATTGCCTGCTATTAGTTGGGTTAATTTTATATTATTCGACTCGATACTGGTAAATGATTTTATAACCTGAAACCAGCGACACTTAATTAATTTATAGTACAGTAATTTATGATAAACTTTTTTCTTTTACAATCTCTGTGACTCCATTATAAGTAACTCGAATGATCATTACTAGTATACAGGGTGTTGTTTTGGTCGGCGACAAGCGACCTAGGAGCGGTAGTACAAAATATATATTCCCCAAAAATGGACTTAATTCCATTAAATACTGTAAATATGTTGAGAAATAACTTATTCAATTTGAAATAAAATTACTGCAAAGTATGGTTACTAGGCACGTGCACAGACTAGAGCTAGGCGCAAGCCGCCATCGCCCCACCCCTTTACTCCCGTTGAGTATTATGTCTACACTTTAGCTTATTACATGACTTTCAAAAAAAATTTTTTTTAATTTTTACTATTAAAAAAAAATAAAGTATTTTTTTTTATATTTTTTTTTGCACCAGTATCATTCGTATTATCGACCCTGAGTCGCTCGTCGCTGACCAAAACAACGACCTGTATAAAATACTAAACCTAATATTGTATACTTTATTGTGCTGTATTCACTATTCAGCTAGTTAAATAGTACGCTAAAGCTATCAGTAGAATTCCGCTTAAATTCTATTTTAGGTGACACATTTACGGTAGGCCTAATTACTAACTAGGACGTGAATAGTACATATTACGATTTGTCTGAAAAGTGATGGGAACGATTACTGTGAGATGAACGACACTTTGGCTGAGTAGCAACTCCGCCCTCACATTTTTTAAATACCTAATTAAGATCAAACGCAAAGAATAACAAAGTTGAACCAGTATACCCAACTAAGCAGTTACATAAATCAGCACCTGATATTATTAGGTGGTGTTTGAGAATTCTTGGAAAACAAGAATTTGAAAAAATATCACGGTAATGCCCAACAATAAGAAAATGAGTATCAATTTTGGGTTGATAAAATCTCTTGATGAAAAACATTAACCCCCTTACTCATAAAACGTTATTTAACTAATATATTGTTTAATGGGTCACGTAAATAACGTCACTCTATTGTCATTGTCAAATAATGTGACATTATTTACGTGACCATTTAAACAGTATATTAGTTAAATAGCGCTCTACGAGTAAGGCAGTTGTCTTATTACATGAGATGGTTTAAGCTAAGTTTAGTATTTAAAACCTGGATTTTGCTAGGCATCTTTACATGCGATCATTAGAGACTATCTTAATACCTAGTTTAATTTAGTTACCTTTAAGTTCTCCAAGACATTAATTGAACTTAAATATGCGAAAGATGTTCTTAAAGTTAAATAAAATTTGCGTGGGATGTTAAGATTCAGATCCGAATACACTAACCGAAGGAAGCAGTGGTTTATTGTGAGCTAAAGTAGGTATCACGGCAAAACCTTGTTAAAAGTCAGTTGATTCCCGACGTACCATTTTACGGTAACAGAGACTTTATTTCAATTTCATCGTGTATGTTTACCCCAAGGTGAAAGGTTTCAACGGTAAGTTTGTTATTTAAGGCATGCCTGCTAATGAATTGGTTTCCTTTTCTATTATTAGCTCGAAATGCTTGTTTTCTTACAACGTGGTTCTAATTTTAGCCAAGTAACGAATGACGCCAAGACGTTCATTAATTACCACATCCGATCGAAGCTATCAAGTAAGCTTATCTTATTGCTTATAAATAAAAAGACGCTTCGGTTACTATAAATGTCTTTTGCTTAACGTAAATAAGGAACATTCTTGGAAAAAAGTTTCAATTTCTCTTACAAAAACGAGTCTTATTAAAAATAGGTAATATTTCAAAGCTCCACTTCTTATCCTACCTAACTTATCTTCGCGTAAGAAATATTATGCAATGTAACTAAAGAAAACACTTGGGAACGTAAACTTCAGATTTATTTATCGGTAGCGAACTACAATAACCGTCATCTTACTTTTAAATTAATCTACGTAAATAAATAAGCATGATAAATTGAACTCCGACTTATGCATAGATTAGTTCTTGGACGTAAAGGGCATTATCGCGAGACAAGAGGTAGGTACCTAGCTATGATCTACTGTTTTCCCTAAAACTAGATGAAATTTTTAAAACACCATCCAGTAACTATCATGTAGGCATGTGAAAAATCTGATACCGGTTAAACGAAAGTTACAGGGCCTAAAAACTCGCAATTTTCGATCGAAATGGAATGGAGGAAGGAATCTTGATAGTATATAACATATGTATGGATTTTAACTTGCCTTACCAGTGGTTTGGTAATACGAATTAATAACCGTTATTAAAAAGTTTTATCTTCATTACCTACCACATGTTAAGTATATAAAAAAAAAACATTTATGCTACTTGCCTAGCTAGGCGCTCGCGCTCTATTGAGATTGTAGCAAAAATATGAAACATGAAAAATAAATGCTCTTTTTACAAAGCTACCGAATACTCAAAAGTAATAATCCCAAAAATAAACAGCGTTTTAAAAATAATTAATGGTGTTAAAGCCCTTTTATTAACTATCGCAGTTCATAAGTTGGGTTACACGTTTAACGGAGTAGTGTCATGGGCGTCGTGCCAACATCGTTGGCTGACTTAAAAACTGGAGATACGCTCGTATTTACTATGATGCTTTTGTTACAGTTTTATTTCAAAAAGATGGGAGTCCTGAAAGCATTGTGATGGTACAATGTGATCATTTTTCAGTGAAAATACGGATTCCTTCAGTTAAAGAAAGATTTCATCTTTTCATGCGAGTATCATGTGGGCGTCTCACCTTTCTGTAAGTATGTCTTTTTATAGCAATTGATAGAGCACCTAGCTCTTTCCTATCATGCAATAAACATTGTTTGTGTTACAAAAGTATCATAAAAAAAATAAGAAAGCAGTGTATATTTAAACATTGATGCGAAAGGTAACAAAACATCTTTACTGACATTCGTTACTCCTCAGTTACAGTCAACTGTCATATCACTCACATGCTCACTTGATATTTATTGTATTGGTGGTATTAACAAAGTAAACATATATTCGCTATTCATTACAATAATTTAAGGATTTAGCTAACCGACCAACATAATTTCAATGGACACAATAATTCTGTGTAACTTTCCTGTTATGACCTTAATCCATGTTAAATTCGGCACATTTCGGGTCTAAACATTAACTCTGGTAACTAACAGCGAGGCCGATAGTTAGGGTTGCTAAAGCCGATTATAAACTTGAAATAATCGTCAACCAACTAAAACAACGTTATGTACCTATATTTAAAACATAATTTATATTAGGTTTCTTCTGTTACTAAATTCGAGAATATGAATGACGTCATTTTTATCTGCTTCCGTCAAATTGAAAACCAATTATGAAATAAATGACCACAAAGGACCGTACCAGCGAAGTAGAGAACAAGCACTTAAAAGGTCGATTAAAAGTAGAAAAAAGCATTAAAAACGGTGGAACTCGTGAAGAGGATCATTTCAAAGTGTCAGTCACAAGGACCAATCTTTGAGAGCCCGGGAGATGATTGATTCTCCCCTCAATCGTCGTTTTTGTGGAGAGAGCGGGGGGTGAGGGAGGTCCTACGATGTAGCTTGTTAGAGATTGTAACAAAAACAAACAAAGCCGGGCGGTCCGATGTCCGGGCCGGACTATGAGATTACTTACGTAACTTACAGGAGTACAGATTTCCCTTATTGTCGATGGGTAGTAACTTCATGATTACTACTCCAGTAATGACTTTACGACGCCACGTCGAGTTTTCAAGTTATGTAATGGCATACTGCTGATTTTACGGTCGAACCCTCAAATACACGCTTTCTAAGCTACTAAGTAAATGGCTCGATTAATTAATATCTATGATAATGATAATACATTTTGATGGTATCGCTGAGAATGTTGCGAACTTGCAAGAGCCAATATATATTTGAATACCTAATGGCTAAGGAATTTAATAAATTCCTTAGCCATTTGATTTCCTTTGATTCACTTTGATTCACTTTTAGTGATAAGGTCGCCCATTGTAACACTTTTTTAAGTTCTTGTATATTTTTTTTTCATGTGGTGTAACAATAAAGCGTTATCTATCTATCTACTTTGGGTTTTAATTGTATCATGGTACCATTCATTGTTATCATTCTACTAGTGTTTTTAACAATTACAAACCAATTTGTAAGCAATTTTGTTTAATTTCATCAAGTATTTAACTTCGTTTGCACGGAAATTAAATAAAATAGTTAAAAATAACGATTTTAGGAATAGGATTTTAAGAGTGGAACAATCGTAAAACTCCGATAACGAGCTTGTTACAAGAGCGACGCGGCGCGTGCGCACCACTACGATTAATTTAATTGCCCGCCATTATTGAGTATCGACAGCAAAACGACACTCTAAGTTTACCCCAGTTTAGTTTTAAACGGGTGTTTAATGACCGTCGGAAATCTTTTTTTAATATCATAATTCATAGTATCATAACATCTGCGACCCACTTAAGTTTCATCAGATCAATAAATCAATTCAATTTGTTGATTTTAACAGTATTTGTACACAAATTGGGTATTTGTAGCATATCATTGTTACCCGTAGGTTCTCGCGAGGGATGCGCGTCCTATTATAACAATTGATGTAATTGTAATTTTTTTAACTGCGTGTCAAAGTATAGCCAAATGGAATGAACTGAAAATTAATGTGGCTTACTTTTATTGTGAAAATCTGTAGTAAAGTGCTTTTATTACAGTCATTTACAACACCTTTTTAAAACCTTCCATGCACAAGAAAACCATTGACATCTCATATAATGGACTAGCGACCCGCCCCGGCTTCGCACGGGTGCAATGTCGTAATGAGGTGTCGATAGATTTTCGCGCCCTATTCTACCCTGCCCTGCCCTGCCTTGCCCTGCCCTATTCTGCCCTACCCTGCCCTGCCTTGCCCTGCCCTATTCTGCCCTGCCCTGCCGTCTTGCCCTGCCCTGCCCTGTCCTGCCCTACCCTACCCTACCCTACTCTACCCTAGCCTAGGGGTATGAAAAATAGTTAACGTCCTATTCTCAGACCTACTGAATATACACAAAAAATCCCATAAGAATCGGTCAAGCCGTCTCGGAGGAGTTTTTTTACAAACACTGTTCTAATACTTACATTTTTAAACTCGTGATATCTTTCGAATGGAATGTCCGAATTGAATAATTCAAAAAGTTATACAAAGGTATTGAAGCAGTCTTGAATATGAAGTAATTTATTATGATAAGGATTAATACCAAGATACAAATATCGAGCTTTTTCTAGCGGCGGCATTTCAATTAAATTTTTACAATGAAAGAACACTTATTGTGGCATAACTATAATAGTTAGACATATATTGTCGCGACACTTTTTGTAAATAATGATGTGCTCTACAAAGTCATAGTACATTATTTTATTCTATCATCAATAGTTTTCGCAGCGCACGCGATGAAAAGAATATTTTAGGTAATTTTTTTACACCTTGGGTTACATTATTGGAGTTTTAGTAAGGATCCCTAATTTTTTTGAAAATATAATATAGCCTATGTCACCCGGGGATAGTGTAGCTTCCCAACAGTGAAAGAATTTTTCAAATCGGTTCAGTAGCTTCGGAGCCTATTCAATGCAAACAAACAAACAAACAAACAAACAATCAAATCTTTCCTCTTTATAATATTAGTTAGATATACTCACTAAATTAAATCCCTGCTAAGACTTCATTAATGATGATAACTACTCAACTATAAGTTCTTCTGATAATCCCTTCAAGGTATACTCTTACAAAATAAAAAAAAAACAAAATTCAAATCATTTATTCAAATAGATAACCCTTCGCTGGCACTTATGAAAAGTCTGACTGTAATACTGTCTTCTCGTTGTCTTGTCATGTCATCTTGTTATTAAAACAAAAGTAATGAGGAGGAAATCATTGCATTGGTCTTTACTCTTTACACCTAGTATAGGACAAACAAGTTGGGTAAGTCCCCTTAAGGAAGTAGTTGGCCCTTGACATACTGGTGCTTGACAAGGGTCAAGGCGACAGGCAAGCCCCAAAATGTCCATAAGTTTACAACTGCATATTATTAAAAAAACATGAATTGATATTACAAATGAATGCTTTTGTATATTATGAGCGAGCTAAAAAGAATACCTTACTGATTATAGTTGTCTATTTCTCTAAATAGTTATTAAAAAATTTATACCATTTGTTTCCTTTATTACTATAAAGATTGAAAGTGATTGATCTATTAAAGTTCAATACAGTCGTTGTTTTGGTCAGCGACGAGCGACTCAGGGTCGATAATACAAATGATACTGGTGCTAAAAAAAATATAAAAAAAATACTTAATTTTTTTTAATAAGAAAAAAATTAAAAAAAAAATTTTGAAAATCATGTAATAAGCTAAAGTGTAGACATAATACTCAACGGGAGTACGAGGGAGTAAAGGGGTGGGGCGATGGCGGCTTGTGCCTAGCTCTAGTCTGTGCACGTGCCTAGTAACCGGTAATTTTATTTCAAATTGAATTAGGTATTTCTCAACATATTTACAGTATTTAATGGAATTAAGTCCATTTTTGGGGAATATATATTTTGTACTACCGCTCCTGGGTCGCTTGTCGCCGACCAAAACAACACCCTGTATAGGCCTTAATAAGGCACTTATGATCATTACTGTAGCGACATCTATCAGTTACACTGAGATAGTTCACACAGAAATTTTAAAATTGATTCTACCACCAGTTCATCACACTTGAATTAGACTTCCAGAAGGAATTTCAGCAATGATGCTAGCTGTGACATGTCATTTCCCCCCAAATTAAAAATGTAGCCTAGTCCTTCTCCATGCATGTAAAATTACATCATTATTTGTGGTGCCATTGAGGTAACAAGGAAACTCATTTTACATATTTAATATTAAGTTGGATGATAAAATGTTTTATTAAAAACAAAGGAAATCAAGTCAAACTTGTAATATGGGAGAACATGTTACAAAGGCAGGTTTAGGTAATCTTGTAAAAGCCAGGTATTAAGATAGCCCCAGCTCTTTTTGTTATATTATATGCCATTAGAAAGTGATGGATATATTTAAAACCTGTGTTTTACTAAACTTGACTTAAACCTTCTTTTGTAATAACTTGGTTGTGTTTACATTCTAGGCATTAACATTACCTCTTTTTTCCATTTAATAATACAGTTTTAAAATATGAGGCTTATTAACTATTGTACCTAATTAAATAAAAATGTTGCACATTTTAAGATGTTTTTTGATAAACCATGGTAAAAGATTATTTCTAACCATTTCTATCAAGACCTTTATATAAACCTTTATATAAAATAAAGCATCCAAAAAACAATCTTAAATAATATTTAAAAAAAAATGGTTTTTAAAATAAATAATGATTATAATAATATCAATGATCGACCCAGATTGATACAGATAATACCTTATATATTTCTGTTTTCATATTTTGCAGAATCTGACAATATTAATAAACAAGTGTTTTTGTATGATTAAATTAAGGAAAAATATAAAATTGAGAGGTAGGTACATTGATATTGCATAGATATTTAGGTACAACAACTAAGATGGCATGGCAACAATGTGGTTAGTAAATTGATAACCAATTAATACATAAATTAATTTACAATGCTTCCACAGTAGATACTCAACAACAGAAACATGTTTTCACCCAACTGAGCCAGAAGGAGGGTAATGGTTTTTTGAGTGTATAAGTCTATTTCTTAGGCACACACACACCTCAAAAGCTCAATGGGTTTTTTAACATATGAGTTTTTCTTAGATTTGTCTTAGTTGTTGAATTGACATGTCATAGTTAGAGTATAGGATGTTTAAATGGTGCCTGCAAATAAAAAAGACAGGCAGTTTAAAAAAAATTAAAATGTTAATAATTAATTTTATTGTACCGAGAAATGATAATGTTAATTATTAATTGCAGTGTCCCGAGAAATGATAATGTTAATAATTAATTGAATTGTGCTGAGAAATGCATTTCTGACACCTGTTAATATTGGCCAAATCATGGAAATGGCTGATCTGACTTTCACTAAACTATGCTTAAGAAAATACTGAACCTTCCTGTGAAAGTCTCATCGCAATAGGATTAGCTGTTTCCGAAAATAGTCTAATAATAACAGGTGTCTGAAACAAATTCTCACAGTGGCCACACTGTAGCAAATAACAGCCAGCAGATAGCCAAACTTTTAATGTAAGGACAGTATGTTAATTCTTTGCTGAGCTATATGATGAGCGCTCACAATATTAATTTCTTATTTTCTAAATCCTTTAAGTTATGCTTACTTTATCCTACGGTAAATAAGCTCTGTAGCTTATTTACTTTGCAAAACTTTACTGAACAACTTGCTAATTAATAAAACTAATAAAAAGCTTCAACAGTTGGATTTATTTATTTTTGCTCTAATTATTTAATAGGCTGGTGGATCATTCTCACAGTTTAGTCAAAGCAAGCATTGGTGCAGATTCTGTTGTAAATCGCACTAAACTAATTTTAGTCACATCTCATCTCTTTCTTACGAACATGATTGAAAAAGGATAGAACATATTTTAAGTTGCAAATTAATCTTTGCCGTCTTATTTTGCGTGTATTTAGGCGTAACTGCGATAGATGGTGATTAAATTTATATTGAAAACAAGCATTGGACTAATTTGACAGGACTAAATTTCTTACATCCTTTTCTTATGTTCTTTGTTAGAAAGAGACATAGTGAGATTAAAATTAGTTTAGTTGTGAACAACAGAATCAGGGCCATTGGCCCTGAGTCAAATTAGTCCAATGCTTGTTTTCAATATAATTTTAGTCGCCATCTATCGCGGTTACGCCTAAATACACGCAAAATAAGTCGGCAAAGATTAATTTGACAACTTAAAATATGTTCTATCCTTTTTCAGTCATGTTCGTAAGAAAGAGATGAGATGTGACTAAAATTAGTTTAGTGCGATTTACAACAGAATCGGCACCATTGTCTAATAATTCAATTGTGAAATTATTGTCAGAGACTTTTGAGATGTAAAAACTAAAATGGTGATTGCAGTGCAAGGGACACAATATTGAAAAAAAAAATGCCCTCCTCCCACAGATTCCATAATATTCAAATGTGTCAGTGGGTGGCACTGTTTTACCAACAGATAACATATATGTAGTCTTATCATTTAGTATTGTTGACATAGTGCTGTGGTATAGTCAATATTAAACTACAGCCATTCAAACTCAGCTATGCGATTTTCACAATTCTCGGGCACAAATATTGTTAATGGTTTCATCTCTGCTCTGTGGTGTTTATGTACAGAGACAAGACCTGCAGCATGTGCCGAAGTAGCAGTCATAAAAATGTCAAGTTATATTTAAGATTTTTAAATGAATACTTAAATCAACTTGATTTATTGAATAGGTATATAATGTATGTTGTAATGATATTATTTTCCTTGTTCAGAACATTACCTGCAAAAGATGTGATGTTCACAATTAAGAACTTTGTTCCATAAGTAATTTTAATATAGTAAAATTTACCAATTTATTTTTCAATCATCAATTGTCTCAACTAGATACCTAGTCAATAAATTTTCATGGAATTCAACACATTTGAAGGAGATTAGGATACCATGGTAAAACCATAAATCAACTTCCATTTTCTGATAAAGGAATAACTAATTAATGATATAGTTCGATAAATTAAATCATCACTGAAAATCTTGTCTCCATGTCTTTGGAGGCAAATATAAAACTCTGAATGAAGGAGCCAATGAATATAACGGTTATATCTTATGTATTAGCAATTTAAATAAAAGGATTCAAAGCTGGGTCATCCGCATAATATCATTACTACATAATTTTAAAGTTTTTCAAGGAATGGTATAACATCATTAATTTATAATGTCTAGTTTAGCACCTAAATAACTCACTTTTTTTTTAGAAAAGGTAACTTTTTAATGTGTATACCTAAAAGTACATCTATAGAACTCGCCTTGTAGCGCGCTATCTCACTCGCTCGCTAGTAAGCAACCATATGCTTGTCTCTTTCGCTCCCTTCACTCCATGGATAAGAGAAAGTAACAAAAGAAAAATAACACATCCCAGCCTCAATACACAACAACTACTGTATCCGCAATTATGATAATTAAAAGGTTTATTATGAGATTATCAACAATTGAAATTATAAGGTGTGGAACGTAACATAAGAGCAAACAAACGCTTCTCCAACTCATAACCTATACTTCTTAATGATATGATATCCACAACTTTCCTGACGCTGCCGTAATTCGTTATAAATAGATGTAACACCTATAATCTCAATTGTGTACAATGTAAAGTAAACATAAACAGGTAAACTAACCCTTTCTTCATGAGCCACCTCTGTTGGCCCCAGTTGGTAAAATAAGGTTCCAATAACGAAGACACTCATCCATTTTACGAACACTCATCTATTTAACACAATTTATAATAATTTATGTTTGCACTAGTTGTCACAATCAAACTAAAATTCCACTTTTTGCTGCGCTAAACGCAGACGTCATTGACAAACAACCGAAGTGACGAGTTATTGCACGGGATCACATAGTAGATGAAAACACTGCTTATTATGAAAGCCATTGCGTGGATATATCACAATTCTTATCACCTGAGGTTGTTACATTACTAATCACATCGTCTACATCGGTTATTTATAAAAATAAAAAGGTAAAAAGCAAAAAATTACTCGTAGACAGCACTCACGACGTCGCACACTCACATAACGTAACGTGCGATTTCGTTCACACACACGCAAACTAAAGTCAAGGTGACAGTTCGGCGCTAGTGTCGCGCTACGTCCGGTCCGATTTTTATTTGAATAATGGCAACACTTAATTCGCGCAATAAATATGATTTCGATGAAAATCATGGAAGATCAAAAATGCAAAAAAATAGTTTTCTGGGCAATATCTAGACTCTCGGCATCATGGTATGGAAACCATGGCGGACAGAAATAAAGTGTACAGGATGCACAAAAAAATATATGAAGTTTACGATGGTAAGAAGAAAGGTAAAAGGCGCATTTTTTTTTTTAGTAGGCTCGTGACGTCACTTGGTTGTTAAAGTGTACCATGGCGTGACGTCACGCACGTGGAACTTCAACACACCTTTCATCTTCGTAATTTTTTGATTGATTGACAAAAGAAAAAATACGTGTCTAATATTTTTTGATATTGTAAATGACGGACTAAATAGGATTTTTCAGGACACTAACTAGCCTCTTAGGTATAACAAAGCACACAGCGATTCAATCATCTAGCCAATGAAATGCTTTGCATCGCCGCGTCCGTTAGGTACACATTTTTTCACTTTGACCCATTCTTATCCCAAACGAGCGTTAAGAAGCTGCGCTCAAAGACTGCTTCGCATAAAAAATCATACAAGACGCCCGTGTCGTATCATTTTGAAGCGTCATTTATCGAATTTTTCGATTAGGTGAACGTGATTTGTTAGTTTTCTTGACCGCAAGCTCAGCAACCACAAATACTTATCCCTACATCATATCATAATAGTAGCTTCAAATCGAGCTATGCTAAATCATTGTTAATGAGGCAGGGTGAATCATGCATAGATTCGCGGGGCCAACTTATAGTGGTAGGGTAGAGGCACCAATAAATGAACGTTTAAGCGTTTTTTCCATCTTTAAATAGCTATAACTCGGTCATTTCATGACATAGGCGCTTGTTGTTTTTTTCAATAATACCTTAAATCCTTATTAATTGAAGGATTAAAGTAATTACATCCTACATCTTCATATATTTAAAAAAAAATTGAAAATATAAGAAAATTTAGGTTTTATCCCTATAGTTGAACACTGAGCCCTAATTATGAACGTTTTGTACCCAAAAGTTGAACTAACATTTGAATAGGAGTAGGTTCCATAGTAGTTCGTTCATTTAATGGATGAATGAACCATAAAATGAACGAATAATATTCTAAGTGAATATTATTCGTTCAGCTTGAGGCAAATATACCCAAAGGTTGAACTAATAAAATGTGAACCGTTCAAATTTCGACCACCGATCTTAATGGTGATTCTATAGGAAAGTTAGGTTTAAAATAATCAAAAACTCTAAAATAATTTGTTCAACTTTTGGTAACTAAGTTCATAAATTTAATAAAATTCATTTGAGTATTTTTGTTTTGGTGTTTAATCGTTAACTTATAGGATTTAATGGGTATAAAAATTAGACCTTTTTCCATTTGTTGAACGCCGTTCATCTATTGGATCAAGTGAACAAAATTTAATCCATTACTTGAACAGTAAATTTCTCTAAAAAACGGTAAATAATGTAATAATATATATTAAGTTATTGAAAGCAGAATATATCAAGATTTTATTCCAACCAAAACTGCTCTAATATGACATTAATTCTTTCTATACGCTGACAATGTTCTTAAATTTGGTGGGACTTACCGTTATAAGGTTTCCATATAAAACCGATTTTTGGCGGGTAACGTACACATAAAAATTCACCGCAAGCGCGTCTGGGCTGTAATTGTCAATGTTGTTAAGGAATATGGAAGAAAAAAATATTGCCTTATGGGGAAAAAAATATTGCAAACATGTAAATTTAGGGATTATATGTACAATATTTTTTTAATTTTCGGTCGATCGTTCATCTATTGGGGGTCGGTCATCTTTTGGTGCCACTACCCTACCTAATGTATAGCTTGTCTTGAAGCTGTACGTACTCGTCCCAAAGGTCACTAAGTATTAGTCCTGTGCCCAAGCGTTTTTTGCATTTACAATATTTTTATTTATACTTATTTGCAATATGCCATATTAACCAATACGGTCGTGAAACACTAAAATATTTAGACATATTGTTCTACGAAGAAAAAATAAATAAAAACATGAAAAAAAGCAAATTTTCCGCCTCATGCTGCGCATCTACCGTAAGTACTTTAGTAGTATTTTTTATTCTGTGCCGTAATTATTACGGCAAACCTTTTAACCTTAAGGTTAAACATCAGTACCGAAGCGGGAAATTTGTTTTTTTTTTCGAGTTTTTATTGATTTTAAGATTAACTATTTTTGACCATTTCCCAAAATAGTCAGTTTAACGGTTTTCAGAGAAACCGTGAGAAACGTTCAAAAATGGCTCATATTACACAAAAAATAAGTAATTAACAAAAAAAAAATCGACTTCAGAATACACTAAAAAGTATGAAATACAGTGGCGTAGCTAGGTAACCAAAGGCCCTGGGGCAAAATATAAACTAAGACCCCGACTAAACTATTTAAAATTTTCATATCAAGCCATCTCATTTTTACACCTAGAGCAAGACTGCACTCACACATTGAAAAAAGACAGATCATAGCATGTTCCGTCATCTTGTCCGTCATGATAATCCGTATGAAGGGTCAAACACTTTTTATGCGAAATAAAAGGCGCCGATCCTGCAGAGAAAGTTCTAGAGTTCCGCGTTCAGAGTTCTGCGTTCCGCGTTCACTACAGTACACAGCGAGCGAGCAGTCTAGAGTTCTAAAGGGCAGCCATTCCATGCCATGCAGCCCATTTCTGCAAAGGCGCCGCATAGATAACAGTGAACGCGGAACGCAGAACTCTAGAACTCTCTCTGCGGGATCGGCGCCTTAATTGTTTTCTTCTAATATTATAAAGAGGAAAGATTTGATTGTTTGTTTGTTTGTTTGTTTGCATTGAATAGGCTCCGAATCTACTGAACCGATTTGAAAAATTCTTTCACTGTTGGGAAGCTACACTATCCCCGGGTGACATAGGCTACTTTTTATGACGGGAACGCGGGTGAAACCGCGCGAGACAGCTAGTCGTACATATAGGTCTAAAATCTCGGAATAAATATGTTTGTGTAGTGCCTATAAGTGTGACAGTTCAAGTCATAAGAAATCACCAGGAATAACGTTTCATCGGTTAGTTGTGATTTCATTACAAATTCAATACATTTGTAATGAAAATAATTCTGCTTCGCTGGGGAAGAAAGGTTCTCGATTGGCGACCACGTACTGGAAAGCGCCGAGCGGGACGCCCTCCCACCAGGTGGACCGAAGACCTGGTCAGAGATGCTGGGCACCGCTGGATGCAAGCGGCCCAAAACCGTTTGAAGTGGAAGTCAATGGGGTAGGCCTATGTTCAGCAGTGAACATCCATAGGGTGATATATGATGATGATTAAGAAATAATTACCATTCGTAGCCAAAAATATGAAAATATGATAAATAATTTTGTTAAAATTATGTTCCATACGTTTTACCCAAAGGAAACTGCATAAAATTTAAGAAATCTAAAGATTTATATATTGTTTACTTACATGTAAATGACAAGTCAAATACTAGAATGTATTGTGGGGACGGATTGGGTAGGTAAATTAAAGATTACACTAGTTTACAAATTAAAGTAAAAGTCATGTCCTTTCAATGAATTTCATATCATTGTATTTCGTAGTAATAACTAACTGCAAACATATATTTATTTTATTTCTATCACGTCTATAAATCAAGTTCTTCTAACATCTTATTTTCAAACTACCCATAAGTTGCTATCGATTTTATTTAAAAATTTTGATGCTGTGTAGTGTTCAGTTCAATAAATATTTGTTCTTAAAATGTCAAAAAGGTTGTGTAAAGTTCATCCTGATCGTTTTTGTTATGTTTGTGGTGAATTGATATTATCTAAAAAAGGATATCCCATAACCGAATCACTTAAAGATGCATATTTTGGTTATTTTAAAATTTCGGTCAGTCACCAGGACAAAACGTGGGCTCCTCATGTTTTTTGTGAAAGATGCAGAAAAACTTTAAGCTCTTGGGCTGCAGGTGGAAGAAGATTTTTTAATTTTTTGTTTGATATTATTGTAAGCATTATTTTTTGTAGAGATTTATCAAAAATAATAAATATCTTGGAAACACTACGTGTTCGATTTTTTTTTTTATTTTTCTGAAACTCAATGCACCTCAATTAATAAGAAAAAGAACATTTCATTTAAAGGACAAAAACTTTGTAAACTAGTGTTATTATTCATATTCGAAAACAATGGACACGCATTCAAATAACACTACATATAATTATAATGGTTGTATTTAAGAAAGCATAATAAATTAATAAGTAGCCTAGGTATGTCCTTCTCCATACCAGGCTATGGTATGCCAAATTTCATGATGATCGGATGAGTAGCTGAGCTACCTACTTTCGCATTTATAATATTAGTATGGACGCCGGCCGCCACTCACTCATGTACGTTTTAATCTTTACCGGCCTTAGTTCGGGTCTGTAATGACTAAGAACACTTCCTATGGAGGCGTAATTGCTACGCAATTATTAGCGAATGCTTCATCTGCTTCTTATTATGTCTGTTTTCAATTTATAGTTTGTAAGTTAGAGTCCGAGGGCCCCCCTGAGCTTGGGAGCCCTGGGGCACTGCCCCTAGGTAGCTACGCCACTGAAGGTAGGCTACGTACCTATTAATTGATCTGAGTTTTACGGATTTCTTCCCGGGGATAATTTCGTTCATCAAAATGTCAAAAAACGCTGCAGTACTGCACCATCTATGAGAAACACGTAGGACATAACGGCTTTTCCTGTTCAAAATTTGGAGCAGTCTGATTGGGGTAGTTACTCCACTTTGCAAAAGATCGCAGCCAAATAATATGGTGTTGCCTTCCTTCGGTTAATAAGGTTGCCAGAGCTAGTAGTAGTACTCGGGATCTGTCGAATAGTACACAACACAAGGATGGCCCAATCTCTGCCAGCACAGCGACCAGTACAAAACCGTAAGAAAACTGTATGCACAGACATAAATAGAAATAGATAACGCATGTCCGTGTGAATGCCCAGCGTGCTACTTTTTTTCTACCTACCATGATGTCACATAATCACTTTAGATAGGCTAGGGTTAAAAGCTATAACGTGAAAACGAAGCGATCCAATTTGTCAGCATAAACACATCCCTCGCTACAAATCTCTGGGGGACATGAAGCAATAGGCGAGTTCCCTGTCCACTCGAAACAGCGTCAAAAGAGCATTACTCTCCCTTTTGGCACGCGAAGTAAATGCACTCGCGGCATCTATTTGGCTTTATATCTGTGGTCGATGCTTGTTTGCTTGCCATACTACAATACTATATATATAAAACGGGCCATCTTTTTTAGGCTGGTGTACTGACAGCTACGTTTTACGCTCGTTTTTGCATTTTTATGTGATTTAGCCCCTAACAGTTAGGTGCTATTTTTTAACAACTTCGAAGCTCAATCTTGATACCTATATCATAAATCAAAGCTATCCACCTACCATTTTGGGGACATGTAAGGATTAGAAGAAATAACAAAACTAGCGTGTAAATACATAATTTTATTAGAAAATGAAAACAAAATCCCTTACACTACCTAAATAAGGCACGACGTGTCCAAACAAATCGTATAACACGTACCTACCAACGGATATCCGACATCGCCGCGGCGAACGCGAAACAATAGCGAAAACATTTAGATTTACTCCAACACAATTTGTATAACAAACGTAGAAATTTATAAAATCAGTCCCTGTACACAAACATTCAGTTTACAAAATATACAATTAATTCTAACGGAAAGAGAGGTAAAAAGGATATTAAGTTTGTTTACTTACCAACCGACTGAAGACACGATTCACCAAAGAAATTAAGAGAACATTAATTTTATATCTAATCGAAAAGTTATTTCTACTTGAGGAATAAATGTCGGAAGACACTTCATTTTAGCAATTACTTAGTTCTCAGTCGGCTAGTATGTCCATACGTTTGTGAAGTTTTCACGTCACCAAATTGCTTGAAAATAAGCGATTATTTTCGACATTTATGATCGCTCTTAATACTGTAATTTGGCCGGAAAACATCGATGTAAGTATAAATGTACATATAATAATAAAATATTAAATCTAAACCAACGTATAAGATAAAGCGTTTATAAAATATGGCCAATATGATTTTGAGTTTTGAGATAATATAATTTCTTTAATTACATATTAGTTTATTACTATAGGTATAATCCGATATGTTATTTAATCAAAGAATGAATGAATGGCGATTTAGCTAAAGGAAGAAGGTAAAGCAGCGTTTATATAATAAGTTAATATACAGAAAGACTGAAATTTACATAATGTACAAGATATTTATATAATATACATGGAACTTGTGCGTTTTTGTCGTATCGCGGTGTGTTGAAGGATTAGGTATGTCCACAGATATACATCTAAATAGATGACGCGAATGTATGTACTTCGCGTGTCAAAATCTGTGCAAAAATGGGGCACAATGTTCTTCTTTTGAAACTGTTTCGCGCGGACAGGGAACTCGCATAAGACTGCATGTCCACCAGAGATGTGTAGCGAGGGATATGTTTAGGTGACAAATAGGATAGCTTCATTTTCACGTTAAAAATCGAATGCCAGCCTAACTTAATCAATCTTGTGTATACGGATGGAGGGACTTGCGTTATCTATTTAGATTTATGTCTGTGGGTATGTAGTTTTTTTTATATTTTCTAACAATTATGTGTCAATGTGCTGTATGTAGGTATGAATGAGTAAGCTGAATATTTCTTCTTTATTTTACAATGGTTAGTATACATAAGAGAATTTTAAATATTTTTATTTTACATCTAAAGCGAGAATATTAAATTACACGTCCCTAACCGTCTTATTAATAAATAAGGTGTAAGTCAAGTATAGTTAATCCTAGGATTAAAATAAATCCGTCACTTTCTAATGTCATATAAACAAAAAGGGATGAGGCTATCTTAAAACCTGGTTATTCCAAGACTAACTTACACCTTATTTATTAATAAGGGGGTAAATGATTACAATTTCTAAAAAAAATGCAAAACGTCTTACTCTGAAATAAATAACTAAGCCCGAAGTTAACGTCTCGTATTTTCTATTATACTAAATTTGTTAATAATATAGGAATAATATCTTAATTTGTATGTCTTTGTACCAAATCATGATGCAGGCAGATAATTTTGAAAATTTTGAGCTGATGGATGACAATGAGATATATGTGTGAGAGAGCATTCATAATAGTCGGAGTTAGAAATTGTTAGACTTTTCACTGACTGAAAAGCGAATTTCACGCCTCCATTGAAAGACATTTACAAAATTTTTACAACAAAAAAACTTTGAATGTCGGAAATTAAATTCGTAAACAAAGTTTTTGAAAGTAATAAAATGTCAACATTGATGATAATGATAATGCGTGAACACCAAATATAGATCTCAAATAACGTTAAAATTAGTCACTAAAATAGTTACAATCAAATAATAGTTATGCACTGTAACATTACGCAGAACCATAATGTTGTACAATAATTATCTCAAATTGGTCAATACTATAATTATTTTCGTTATAAAACCTATTGAATTTCATAAAATTGGCATTGCCAGCCGTAAAAAATTGTTTTAAAAATTTTGCCGAAATTATACTACAATCACTATAATGTTTTATTTATAAAATGTTGTCAAAGACACCGGGTTACATCGATCAGTCTGGTTAACTAGGTTTAGTTTACGTTAGTTATGAAGCCCCCCGGCGCAACAGGTTGGCACAGCAAGTTAAATGTCAGTAGTGGTCCATATCGGCCGCCGGCTGTGGGGCCACAGAGTATACTGACGGTGGTCTGTAAAACAACCAAACATTATTAATAATCCTCTAAAAGCAAAATACGTACTATACCATGGCGCTGTTTCTGTTGTTTACAACTATACAAATTTATTCTCACTATATCTCTTTCTAACAAAGAACATATGAAAAGGATGTAAGAAATTTAGTCCTGTTCAAATGTTTTGCTTGCTTTCAACGTAAATTTTGTCGCCATCAAAATTAGTTACGTCTATTTCCCCGCAAATTAAAACGGTAAAGACTAATTGACAGCTTTAAATATATTCTATCTTTTTGCAATAATATTTGTAACAAAAATGTATGTGATAAAAATTTGTTTAGTGCGATTTACAACAGAATCGGCAACAATATGCAACTAAAGATTTGTTTGTTTTTATATCCAATCATGGTCAGGATAGGTCGGACAACTAAAGCTGGCACATTTACAGTACTAAACACATATACAATTTCACGATACAGTATGTTTTATTACATTATTGCTTCTAATCAGTCAGTCGATTCTAATGCGCGATTGCAAAAACATACCACTATATTTCTGAGCAGTAGCAAAAGCAAAACAATAACTGTCTCCTTCATATACATTAGCTTGACCGCGCGCGAGAGAGACGGACAGACTTATCATGATGCGCATGTAGTGCGACGTGACGCCGCGCGCTTATTCACAGACACTACACAAGCGCAACGTGTAAATGTAATGTTAAGGCGATGATAGCTCAGTGGTAGTGACGTCGGATACCGAGACAAAGGTCCCGGGTTCGAATCCTACAATGGGCTTGACCTTTCGGGAAGCTGATGGAAAAACATCGTGAGGAAACCCATAGCACGGTGGTAGGGTACTTTGTAGTACCCGCCTGGCTGGCTACCACCCTCAAGCTGAAATCTTTCGCCAAGCACCTTTCGGTGTCTTCCGACAGCTGCACGTGAGAGCCGGTTCCTTTCTAGGCTTTGTGTGCTTACCACCTTCGGCCGCATCATCACTTACCATGGTGAAATTGCGGTCAAAAACAGGCCTATAAACAGTAACAAAAAAAAAATGTGTTGAACGTCTCAGGTTTAGTTAACCGACCAGTAGCCCAAAGTTGTTAATGTGCCTTCCGAAGCACGGAAACGCTCGATTTGAAATACCACTAGGCCACTCATCCAGGTACCGACCACGACGTTGGTAGCTTAACTTTGCCGATCGAGAACGGCTAATCATGCTACACCACGAGCGTTTTATATAATAGCTATGATGTATAATAAGGGTATTATATATCAAAAGGTATACCTTAACGCCCGCCTCGGCGCGGGTAGTCGCGAAGGTCTCGGCAGCGCGGATACGCGCGGTTGTTCTACCACTGCCACTGGTGCTGGAATCATCAATAAAGTCATTTTACCTTTTTTTATACGACGAAGTCGGTATTAAAGCATACGGCCCGCCTGATGGTAAGCGGTTACCGACCCTTCTCTCGCCAATAAGTTCTGGCGACCGTACTCACGCGCAGGAACACGACGTAAAGTTATTTGGCCGTAAAGTTAGTTAGAAAACATTGTGAGGAAACTATTACTCAGTGGCCCTCCTGCCTGGCTACAACCTTCAAGTTCAAAGTCACCAAACATTTACTGGTATATTTCCGTAGCTACACGTATGTTTACCACTATCGGACATAATGATTCCTAGGGATGCAAACATCGTTCTTTCGATCAATCGATAAAAAAAAACATTGATGAAAAAAACATCGGTCCTTGAATAATCGAGGTATCGAAATCTCGATGATTTAAAAACGTCGAAGTATCGTTTGCATCCCTAATGATTACTTGCCATATTAGGATTATGGTTAGAACACAAGACCTGCAAAGATAAAATATAGTAACAGTTTGTTCACCTGGTGCGATTTTTTGTACGGGCCCCGGAGCGGGTTTGGCCACCCTAAGTTGTGACGCGCCCGCTATTGAGTAAGGCCTCGTCGTCGGTGGCTGCAATGTTTTACAGTGATTTTATATAATGGATTTAGAAATACAATATATTAACCCTATATACCATAATATTCCATGCATTTTACTCCTCTATTGTATCATCACAAATACAAAATAATAATATAAGTCAGGATATTTTTGCAAACTTTTGCCGAAACCATGCGACATTTCAAATTGTATTTTACATTTATTACAGCCTTATTTCAAAATCACCGGATAACTAAATTTGTCCAAAATCCGAGATGATAGTTACCCAGCAATTATAAATCAGACCCTTAATAATTTAGTTATTAAAATGAATTAGTATTACAACCCCTAAATTAAATAAATCAGGCTGAAGTGCACTGATACATCATGTAACAAAAAATAAACTATAATATAATATTTATATAGACCTTTTCTCATATATCAATATCTAATAAGCAAATCATTTATTTCACTGAAATTTTAGCCCTTATCAACCCAAAGCTCCCTTTAGTTTTGTGCCGATAAGATCAAGCAAACCGATTATGTTATTTCTGGAATAAAGCTGCTATATCTCTCTCCCTCTCTGCGCACGTATGGGAAAAAGAAAGCCATCAATCTATTAAAACATCGGCTTCAAGTAATATTACGCACAAGACATCATTAACGGTAACTGTCTTGGGCCGGTCGCAGTTTGGACGCGTTTTCGTACGAATTCGACTCGTACGAACGTTTGCGTTAACTATAATTTTGTATGGGAGAAATTAGTACCATTTGTAGTCCGCTAGAGGCGCACGCACTCAGTCTGCATGCTCCGTGTTCGCACGAGTCTTAATTCGTAAGAAAACGCGTGAAAAGTGCGACCGTCCTAAAAGTAATAATTTAAAATATCAGTGCACGTGAACCCGGCAATGGTAAGACAAAGCAACACTCACAGGTATTTGATGGTTGCGCATGGCGCTCACCAAACCGCCGGCGCCCCGAACCTACCACACCACACACATACACAGCGTTATTACATGTACCGTTAGTTACATATCTTTGGTACATTACTTAGTTTAGAGCATTGAAATATAAAACTAAGGAAGCATAATTGTGAACAAAATCAACGCGAAATTCGGCTCCACACTTTACTACATTGACAAAATATCTCTAGTATTCGAACGAAAGAACACACATGCAAATAAGCCAATTACCTGCGCTTACCGCGTTTGCCTAACGCGTTGTATTCCGGCAAGCGCGATGATTGGTTCTCGGCGGGACAGCCTAATGCTAATTGGTCCGCACGCCTGCTGCAGTGCGAGATGCGTGGACGATGTTATGCATTGATTGTAAGAGGATAAGTTATAAAGTATCGTAATGCATATGCATATATAAGTCGGATTAATTAGTTGTAATTTAACTATACCACTCTATTATATTCATTTAAAAGTTTGTGATGTGCTTTTTGGATTAAAATATTTCTTTGTGTTATAATTGTAAGGATCTAAAATTAAGAAGTATTTTAATCAGTTTATGGTTTTTACATACGAATTATAGAGTGATGGGTCGCGTTAAGGTCATATCAGAGGGCGAACCACAAGCTCTTAAAACAATATTATTATAACCTTATTTGACTTTTGTTTTTCTTTGACATCCGACGTCAAAACGGGACAAAAGACGAATAAGGTTATTTTAACCTTGTTTTAAGAGCTTGTGATAGGCCCCCAGGAGATACGTGAATGGTGTTATGAAAAATAAGTAAGCTTGTTCATGTGTTTACTTTTTATTTTTTGTAAGCTATGTGGCACCTTTGAAAGTAAAAAAAGTGTATGATGTGTGATCAGTAGCGAATATTGCAGAACTCTAGAACTCTAGACTGCTTGCTGTGTGCACAATAGTCAACACGGAATGCAGAACTCGGAACTCTAGAACTCTTTTCAGTGGAATCGGCGCCTAAAGTGTCACGTTTCCGAGATATTTGGAGGTAAAGATCGCCATATAAGAATAACGACAATCATTAAAAATGAACTTATTACGTGTTTATATGCATTGAATTGTATTTAAATAATAGTACCCAGGTTGATTTAACGGATAAACGTTGAGACGTGACGCTGGTCTGGGCATTCAATTTTTTTTAACAGATAGTAAATTATCTAAGAAGTCTTTCTGCAAAGTCATTTCTTGAAGCAACCTCATAGTTTGTATTGAAATTTGTTAATACAATCACAATTTTGCGACTTTTGACATGACAGTTGCGTTTCTTTAGGAAAAAGTGTAGTCCATACAGCCAAATGAGATGAGTTTTAAATGTATTTATATTGAAATTCAACTTTGATAGGTTTTTTTTTATCCAAACTTATTTTATATGTATAAAAAACTGCAATTATACATTTTACAAGAAATATCGTAGGTTCAAACGGTTCAAAAACCAACTCAGCGCACCCCCACTCTTTGTAGTCTTGTGGTTACTACCCCTAGAGTGTATATAAAAAGCCGGCGGCGCGGAGGGAGAGCAGGCATAGGCGACCAGCAAGCATCCCTCCCCGTACCCCCTCGCATACCCCCCTCCCCCCTACCCCACGTCCCGTCTTGGAAAGTTTTACCGATTTAACTATTTATTTGGATATTACCTCCAAATATCTCGGAAACGTGACACTTTAGGCCACCATATTGGTTAACATTTTTTGTTTGTATAAGTGTCCTCTACCCATATACATAAGTAACACCGTGCGCCGCAACATTGAAAAAAAAACTAAAATGGCGGCTGGCACGCTATGCCACAAAGGTTCTATCCTCTTTATAATTATAGGTACTAGTGCATAACAGTTTAAGTGAAATATCAAAACGTGTTAAATAAATACGCATGTTGCGTTCATGTTGCATAACACTTTCCAGAGTCACAAGTATAGGATTTCAAAATGTTTATTTACTCACATATGAAAAGTGATTCCAGCATTCTTCATATCTGTATGGCTTCTACACCACTTAACAACACATGACGGCATATTTGCACAATGTAAACAACGCAAAACACAATAATAATCACAGTTCTAAGTCCCTCGCGACACGAACGCATCGACTCAATGATACCGGCGAACTGTCAGCGCGATGAGTCTCTCTTTTTTGGCAACGCCCACCGCGGTTCGGTTTGCGTGGAATGATTTTTGAGCTCGAGTTACATTTCTTTAGTTTTATATTTCAATGGTTTAGAGGAAGACCGAAAAAGAGATGGATGGATTGTGTGCAAGATGATATGGGTTATACTCTATTTCACATAGGATGAGTCGTCAAGGTCAAGGGTTTTTTACCAATATCTGGTGAAATTCCATTTGATTACTCTGAAATAATATTCATAATATTTCGTGAAACCTAGCTCTATCATAGTATTCCTTTATTATATCGAAATTAATATTAACCATTGAGAAATTTTATAAAATACCATGTGTCACCGAACTCATGTTATTTGAAATAGACTATAGAAAGGAGTGGATGCTGGTTTAACAGACGAAACGAATGAACGAATGGAAAAAGCGTACATATTGCGCCGACCCCAAATGATTAGGAACAGGATGGCAGATGATGGTAAATTACTTAGTTTAAAAGGGCGAATTCGAACAAAAAAAAACCAGAATATCAAAGAGGGATAACTGTTTGTGAGAGATATTCTAGAACTAAAACTTCTATCCATATATCCTTTTTATGGTATGGGTAGTAATATCGAGATGGCATATTTTCGAAACTTAGGTTGGGCTATGCTGAATAACTTTACTATGGGACCAACTCAGAATTCTCAAAAAAATATATTTTACTTTTCATACTAAAGGTCAACCTTGCTCGAAGTATAAAAAGTTTTTTTTTCGAGATTTCAATGCTTGAACTATAGTAAACATTGTTCAGCATGACTAACCCAACATAGGTCGAAGATAAGCCATATATAAATCTCCATTTAGTAAGGTCATCGGGTTAAAAAAATTGGATGATTCAAACCAAAAAAAAACGGATTTAGGTATAAATTAAAAATAGTAGATGACATGAACACTTTATGAAACAAACCACCTTCAATCGTTAAAAAATATTGTAATTAAGTCTTGAAATGTTATTCAATAGGGATGTTACCTGGGTAAAAATATAATAATTCTAATTAGTCCGTCAGTTAGATTATCACAAAATATTGGACACGTATTTTTTGCTTTACCAAATCATTAACAATTGACGAAGATAAAGCGCGACTAAGTTCGGGAGTGGGGGCTCGTGACGTCACTTGTTCCTAAAAAGTGTACCATACCGTGACGTCACGCGGAACTTCAACACACGATATCTTCGTATTTTTTTGTTTAATTGACCAAAGTAAAAATACGTGTCTATATGTTTTGATAATGTAAATGACGGACTAATTAGTTTTTTTCAGGAAAGTAGCCTATGGGCTTCTATAGCATTCATAAAATACATATCTATATTTGAACTAAAACTAATTAATGTACCAAAGACACATACAATATGACTTGATGTTAGACACACATAACGCATGACATGAACATATCTTGTAGAACCACTGAAATTTAAAACAACATCACAACCCACACCACGGCATTACAAAATATTATTAATAATTAATTCATTATTACGTATAAATTATACAGAGTGTAACAAAAAGAAAGTAACTTCCTCAACACTATAATTTAAATAAGTTAAATAATTATTTGCATAAACAAATGCGTGGCTTTTTATTAAACAATTTATGTAACGCAGTTACGGATTATTCAGTAAGATAAGTTACCTCTTTTACGCTCTGTATTAAACAAATAAAAATGACATGAGATATAAATAAAATCAACATAATATTAGTGACGTTTTAGATTTTCAATACTATTATCTTAAAAAATTTAAGCAGATTATCTGGGGGCTCGGTAGAGCACCGCCAAGTTCGCCACTTACATCTTTGGGTGCCACCAGTTGGCTCTGGGGCCTTTCTCTGCGGAGGGTTTCAGTGCCTTGCCGCACAAGCGGTGGTGGAACTGTGACAGGCCTAGGTTGATCATCTTTCTACAATTAAAATTATATAACTGAGTCACAGTTGTATTTCTCAACTAAATAGGTACTGAATATGTTAATGATGTGCACACAGTAGAAAATATTATTTTCATAAGCTTTTACTGCAACTCTGAATAGTTTCCTCTATATTATGAAAATATCCTTTATGCTGTCATAAAGTACTTCTTATAATAAATAGGCTGGGTGCTGTTTATATAATTATTCGTCACATATGAAAGTAAAAAAAGGCATGAATCGTTTATCATATAGATAAATACGACAATGTTAAGAATGTATATTTGATACAACACTAGGGATCGGATATTCGGATGCATATCTACCTATGCTATGAAATTATTAAAGTTTTTTTTAAATAAATCCCGAGATGCCTGGAAATCCGGGAATGCATAACTAATCCCATGAATAGACTGGAAGCAACTTTTTAAGATTATTGAATTTTTAAAAATACACGTGATTTCGGGATTGCATTACTATTGGGATGCATATTTACTGTGACATAAATGAATAATTTTTCCATACAAACATGCATTCAAAAATATCCAATACCTTAAATATACATCCGAACATCCCATCACTATACATCACATATGAATACCAACGATGGAAAATTATTGCCACATCACATAATGACTCATATAAATGGGTAAAAAATAAAACTTACCTGGGGATGTACAGCTACCGTATATGAGTTTGTATGTATAGGTGGGGCGGGTGCGGTGGGACTCAGCGCGGGGTTGGAAGCGTACACAGCGCGTCGCGCCATGAGCCGCCCCGCCGCCGGGGCCGCTAGCCCACTGCGCGCTGGCGGACCTGTGTTGCCGCCTGTACGTACCGATATAATACTATATTTTAGCAACACCGGCGATGATAGCTCAGATACCGAGACGAAGGTCCGAATCCTACAACGAGCTTGAGCTTTCGGTGAAGGAAAACATCGTGAGGAAACCATAGCACGGTGGTAGGGTATTTTGTAGTACCCATTTCACTGGCTATCACCATAAAGTTGTTTAAAAAAAATACCGGTTGCCTGCACCAAGGAAGATAAAAAGGTTCTAAACAGTAATTGGAGTTGTGCGTTACCAGTGAGTATTTATAAAAATATTCTGAAATGTACATAATATGGAACGCGCTTGGTTTAAAGCCAGTAGCCGTCTGGATGCCAGCCCTTTCCGACTTGTTTAACAAAATCCTACTTTAGTACAGAATAATCCAACGTTATTAATAACAGTCCATATCAAACATCACTATGGGACATTCGCTTCAATTCACCAACTCAAGCTAAATATCAATTAGACAAAATTATTATTTTCGTAAAGATTGTGTTCGTACGCGTTGCATATTCGCATCGTTCATCCCATTTGAAAGGACAATTTGTACAGTTTTATTTGGTATAGAGGAAAAAGTTTCTGAGACACGAGTGACGAGACATTGCATTGAATGTCCGGCATTAGCTAGTTTTATCATTTGTACAAAAAAGCTGTCCTTATTGCGGTAAAAATTTGCTATTACTGATTATCATTATTTTGCTTAAGCGATACATCCAGATAATGCTATTAAATTTACTAGGCTATTGTTAAATTTCACATTATAGCGAGCATTATAAATTGAGTTTTATTTAAAGCATTATTGTACTTACCGGGTATCCTGCTAAGCTCTCTATGTGAACTATATTGCCTAAGTTTTGAAGTTGGTAAGCTTGTCTTCCTCGGTATCGACTGCGGTGGTACCATTGAACCATATGATACTGAAAACGTGTTTATTCTATTGATATGCACTTTTAAACTAGCATGGATTCATATGTATGTTCGCATGGATAGCTTAGTTACTCAGGAAAAATGTTTAATTAATAAACTAGGCTGTGCTAGCACATGCTATAATATGAAAGTTAAATCAATTCATAATAAGATGACTTGGCGAAAACACTACCGTGCTCCCAAATAAAATAACTATTCAATTACGCAGATTATTAACGGACAATCACTAAAAACTTGTTTAAGAATAAATTCAACATACAAAGCACATGAAAAAGGTGTTAAAAAGACAGCTTTAAACTTTAGTGCACAATTTAAAATAAAGCAAATAGCAAAATACATTATTGAAGAATAAATATCTTCCCTTTAAAGTATGGGAAAAAACACTTTTTAAATTAAAATTACCTGCACTTGGTAATACTCTAGTAGGTGAAGACCTCTGTGGCAACCCTGGCCCTGGTCCAAACATCTTCTTATCAGGGCTAGCCTTCCCACTCAAAATATCCCTCTTTGCCGATGATCGCTTAACTATAGTTGCACTATTTATAATTGTTGTATTATTCAAATCGTTATGGTCCAAATCAGACGTATTGGTGCTGAGTGCTTTCGTCAGCGTGTATGATTTGTCACCTACCATGTCGTAAATAGGTGATATTGTGCTGTGTAAATTTAACAGATCGTGTTGGGCACCCTTCTTTAATGACATTAGTGGTGTTGAAGCTATGTGTGTGCCTGAAATAGATTTGAGGCGTATTTATAGGGAGAAGTTCAGAAATGATATCACGTAATTATTATATTCTAAAGTTTACAATTTTTGAGGCTAATAGGGCATCTAAAATTCAATCATCATCATCAGCCTATAATGTCCCACTGCTGAGCACAGGCCTCCTGCACACAAATGAGGGTGAAAGGGAATGGGCAATACTCCACCACGCGTGCCCACTGCGGATCGGTGGAGATAGGCTAGTGGTCAACCTACTGTTGGAATTTTTCAAGCCGCCTAGGAGGCATCCAACTAGCTTAACGACTATCACAATTAAGTGATGACCGGGACCAACGGCTTTACGTGCCTTCCGAAACACGGAAACGCTCGATTTGAAATACCACTAGGCGGTCACCCATCCAGGTACCGATCACGACAGATCTAATCTAAAATTGAATTGAACTGAATCTAAAATTCAATACTTCATATTATTATTAAATGTACCAAATACTGAAAATTATTTTCAAATCCTCTCGTACATCTTAGGTTGTACAGTTCGGTTAACTAAAGCTGACACGTTCACAGTACTCACACATATGCTATTTCACGATACAGTATGTTTTATTACATTATTGCTTCTAATCAGTCAAGTCAATTCTAATGGACGAATGCAAAAATACCACTCTATTATGAGCAGTAGCAAAACAAAACAATAATTGTCTCCTTCATACTCATAAGCTTGACCGCGCGCGAGAGAGACGGACAGACTTTTCATGATGCGCATGCGGTGCAACGTGACGCCGCGCGCTTATTCACAGACATTACATAAGCGCAACGTGTAAATGTGTTGAACGTGCCAGCTTTAGTTAACCGATCTGTATTCTAGACCGTAAATCAATCAAGTTTTGAGTCGAGATTAAAACATTTGCACGATGCATTCTTGAGACTTGATCTCGTTCTATATAGGTCTTAGACAATTTTTAATACAATAACATATGGACTATAAAAAATGGCATCATATCACGTGCACAAAAATATTTTCCTAGTATGAACTCACAGACCAATAAGCCAAAAAGACGCCATTTGGCTGGTTACCACCAAGCATACGCTTATGAACTAGTACTACATAAACCCACTGAACAATTTAAATCACGGCCCGTCTACCTAATATCTAACTAAAACACGCCATTCCTCCTACCTTTCGTTCTCTCTCCCTCACTTTGTTGATATGGCGTCTATTGTGCTTATTGGTCTGTGAACCATGACATTTTAGTTCCAAGTAATGATAGATACGATGTATATGTTACTTACGCGGGTCCCGTCCGAGAGTGGTATCCGGCACGCTGTCCGGCGGACTGGACGAACTAAACGTTCCCGTGTCCGTACTCTCGCTTGAACCCACCATAGCGCGCTCTTGGGAACCCCACTCCTTTAAAACATCAATACATGTTTAGAGGTAGAGCAGAGCGTTTATTCGCTCAAAGAGCCAAAACATATAATTTATTAAATTTCCCAGTTTTTAAAGAGCCAATTCTTTGTGGCTGTATAAAAATGTTTTTTTTATTATTTTATTTTGTCCTAAATGGATTGATTGCATGATTTTAAAGGGTTTTGATAAAAACAAATTTTTGCGTATGGATCTGATGAGCCGCAACATTACATCGAAAGAGCCGCATACGGCTCGCGATCCGCAGATTGCCGACCTCTGGACTAGGGAAGTACCTCCACCTTACAGAATACCGCAGACAAATAACTTTATGTTGTGTTCCTACGCGTGAGTAAGGTCGCCATAACTCATTAGGGAAGGGGAAGGGTCGGTAAAGCGTGAGTAATGCCCCCTGTGTTGCATGCGTCTATATGGCTACGGTAACCGCTTACCATCAGGCGGCCGTATGCTTTTTTACCGACTTCGTCGTATAATAATAAATACATATTATGTGGACTTTTTAACTGTTACAGTACATGAGACACCAAACTGACAGATAGACGGACGGACGGACGTACCACGGAGGCTTAGTAATAGGGTCCCTTTTGTGGAGCGGGCCAGTAGACAAGATGGTTATCGACAGTCGACATCGTTAGTAGCCGATCAACCTTTGTATGAGATTTCAAATCGAAATATCACGTGATTTTTAACAATCTCATATGTGAATCCCATACAAAGGTTGATCGTTTACTAACGATGACGGTTGTCGACAACCATCTTGTCTAGGGGGGCAGAACCCTAAAAAGTAACATATATTTTACCTACCTCTTGCTGCGTCGTCTTTTCACTGCCATCAATAAGGTTTAACGTAGCAGAATTAATATCTATCATCTGATTATCATCACCCTTTAAGAACACAACTGTGGTATCCATTGCAGTAGCCTTGGGCGCAGGCGAAGGCATTTTAAATGTCGCCGATCTTTTAGGCAACTCCCTAGTCGGTTCCTCTTGCCTATGATCCAGACCATTTGCATTCATAGCTCTTCGCTTCGATAGTAATTCCGAAGCATTCTCTATACTCTGTCTGGGCACTGTTATAGTTTGATTAGGTAATTGTATCGTCTTCACCGGCGACGGTTCTATTTGATTCGACAGTTTATCTGGCTCCGTCGGTAAAGCCTTCCTAGCAAGCGACAGTTTCTGCCGCGCCTGTATTATCTCATTCAACTCTTGTTTACCTAAAGTGACGTTTATGCTATTCCTATCCGAAGGTTCCTCAGGTTTCTGTATTCCCATTTCTTTGTAAAACGCGTCGTCTCTTTCAAAGTTCTCCTTTTCAGCATCATTATCCTTTCTGAATTTGTTATTAGCATAGTGTAAAGTAATAGTTTCACCCATTTCTGAATTAATTTTAGGTATACTTATAGATTTGAGAGAGTTTTTATCGCTATTCTCGTTTAAAACTATTTGACACGCCTCTTCGCGCGATTTTGTGTAACTTTCAGAGTTTCGCATGGATTCTCGTTTCGTGATGTTATTGTAGGGTTGACACCTCGGACGGGCTGAGAGTAGCTTCTCCGATTGTTCTAGATGTGTGAAAGTTGCTGAGCTGAAGATATTGGAGTCTGTTGTATCAGGTCGCATTTTGAATGAGTTTGATACTACGTATGAGGAGTTGACAGAGCTAACTAAACTTGGAGGTAATGAGTTTAAACTATCGTTGTCTGGGTACGTAGTCTGTGAAAGGAAGCTCGTGCTCATGTCTTTCTCGTCTAGAATGCTGAGGGTCATGCTGGTCATCATTGGGTCTCTGCTGTCGCGGCCTGATGTTGGGAAACCTATGAGGTAAAAGTATTGTTTCAAGCAAGAGTATATTTCGAAATAACTAAATGCAAAGGCTGCAGTAAGCAATCTTGACAACCTCAATTAAGTTACCTTAAATGTATTTTTGATGTATTATAATATATATTAGAAACCATAATGAAAGTACATATTTAAAAGTTTACTTGAGAGCCAGTTCCTTCTAGGCTTTGAGTGCTTACCACCTTCGGCCAGATCATCACTTACCATGGTGAGATTGCGGTCAAACACAACACTACGCACAGTAAAAAAAAATGACCGAATAAAGCAAGTAAAGTTAAAATCTGACCTCATGATATAAGGTTCAATTTCGATTACAATAATCTTATCTTCATACTTATGTCTTGATTCTCGTTCTATACAAACCAAAATCATTAAAAAATATCAATAAGATAACTGACTCACCGGAATCCCTCTGCGAAGGCATAGACTTGCGGCTCTCAATAGACTCGGGGTTGAAAGTTCCGGAACTTTCCATAAGGAGCGAGGAGACAAGGCTTGGTGGAGACATCCGCATTAGTGACTCTCCACTCTGGTACATATTCAAACTGCCACGCTCGTTGAGGATGCTGTTTAACCCTCTGTTATAAAAGTGAGGTATTTAATAAAGCTTAGATTATAATAAATACATATCCAGAGTTATTCTCCACCCAGACTGTCCTAATACAGAACAACATTTTGTTTTGGGTGGGAACTGAACCCACAACTTGTGGCGTGGCAGTAAGTGTATGTAACTTCCACGTCAATCAACCCGTCTAGAGTGATATAGAGGTTTATAAAGCAAGGTACTGGTACCGTACCATCTTTCTAGACATGGACTTTATTTGAGGGAAAATATACCTCAAATACCAATAGACAGAATAATCTTTGTAAAATTTTTATTACAATAAAAAATGTTCTGAAGTATATTGAACATAATGGTAAGTCACAAATTCTAAGGTTGATTGGAGCGTAATTTACGCTGAGCGAAATAACGTAACGAAATCACATACTATGTTTATTACGCGACGCAAAAACCGAGACTCAAAACTCACAATATTGCACTCGCCTTAGCCTCACCTCAGACTACCTATCATTTCTGTTAAATATTTTAGTGTTTAATTAAAAAGCGAATAGCGATTGTAGTCACTTATAACATTATTTTAATTTTATAACACAAGCAATTAAATCTATACTAAAAAAACAAAAACAATATGTTAACAAACCTTAAAACTCGTACATGATATATTCAATTATTAAATATTAAACAAACACATTGGATCTAATTTAAAAATACTAAATAAATGCAAAAAAATGTAAGTATGAACGCTACACACGAACTACAGTATTAAACACATTTTCAACGCTTTATTTAGATTCATTATACATTTATAAAAGTAAAAGTTACCACCACTCTAATTTCCTTTGTAGTTAGCGGGATAAAAAAGATGCGCGCTTTCTTTCAAGACTAATGCTATTTTTTGATAACATTAAACTTTCTCTCACATGGAGACTATACCAAGTACATGCCAAGTCATTCTAGCTGGGTAATAATTAAATCTTTATTATAGGAATTTAATTAATTCGGTACAAAAACCTGTATCAATCATGATTCATGTCTCATTAAAACCATTGTATTTTCAACCTCGTTCAAGTATGAAAAAACATGTAGGTAAAAATTCTGCAGACAAAAACTATAATAATGTAATTTGTCTGCAATAATGTGCGATATCAAGGTTTTATTTCGATGTTAAGTCTAGATAAAATATGCTAAAATTATGATAATCTTGTATGGATTTGTTTACTTTTGTTTTCCATTGACCTAACCATTTTGATCGTTTAAAGAACGTTATGAGGATCACACAAGAATGTTAAAACTGTAACACATAGTTACTGCTTATAAAAGGATAAGCAGAATTCCCATGCCAGGATAGTTTGAAAGAGAATTATGAGGTATTGTATAAAAAGTTATGTGAAGAATTATGAGGTATTGTTAAAAATAATAATAACTTAATATTAAACAAGTTTTTGTTAAAAATTACATTTTTAAAACAAGCTTGTTTTGGTGACTGTACTTTTGGTTGACTGTAGTTTCATTGTCTTCAAATATACTAATTTATACCAAATATCAAGTCATTCCGACCACTGGAGGTGGGTGAAATTCGATTTGCTAGATTATAACCGAACAAACATAGTTACATATACATTGCAAGTAGGGTTGCCATTTCTAAAATCAGGCAACCAGGACAAGAAGCGTGAACACCCCAGATTTTGGAACTTGGAACCCGAATTAACAGTGCTTCCTTTTTAATTACTCAGTAAAATAAAAAATAGTTTTGATTGTTGTGACTTGAAAACCCAGGCAAAAAATTAAACCCCGCCCGGACGCTCCCGGGACGCCCTTTAGACTAGGATAAATCCGGGGAAACCCGGACGGATGGCAACCCTAATTGCAAGTTAAATAAAAGCTTGTAAAAAAATATGTTTTTGTGACTTGTTACTGAGTTTATGATGACCCAAAAGGACCTATTGGTGCCAAATCAAATATTGTATCTACAGCTTAAACAAAATCTAAATTACCCGGGAATTCTCACAATACTAATAAATAATAACATACGTACTTGTTGAAAGTGTTGTGCAGATTGTGCGCCGGCTGGGACAGGTCGATGTTGATCGGCTTGGACGGCACGTGCTCGGCCAGGCGCCCTGATGAGTCCTCGAGCGGCATGTCTATGTCTTCTAACTGTAATTTTTTAAATATAATCATATTATTGTGTGTATTTAAACATTGAAACTCGACATGAAGATTAGCTGGGAATAAAGTTAGGTTCTTAAGTCTGTGCTATTAAAAGATTTCATAGTAAAACAAAGATCCAATCCAAAGATGTCCTGTGTGGGAATCGAACCCACGACCTGCGGCGCGTAAGGTGAACCTTAACCAACTGCGCCAACTGGCCCGTCATCATCAGGATCATCAAACAAGAGCATCAATAGGCTACGGTAACCGCTTACCATCCGCTAATCACTGTAATAAGACATTTCTTTCTATAATAGTCTTAAACGTCATCCTAAACTTTGTATTTGGAATGGGTGTAGTGAAACGCAGACGAAACTGCGACACAAAGTTGCTAACGATGTATTTAAGGTATCTACTTTTCCTTATTTACTTTAAATATTACTAACTTTATTTTCTTTTAAGGTCCAGAAATTGTTGTATGAATAGTGTACATAAGTTAATAAGTATGTTAGTCTTTGCAAAAAATACTAGCTATTACTGGTTTAGGTAAGACAGATAACACTCCGCAATCATGACACGTACCGAAAAACATAGATATAGTTTAGTCTCCACACAATTTAATGAATGTGATTTAGCTGCGAGACAAATTACATAAATTGTTTCTCAATGGACCCCAAATTAAGACGGATACTGCAACTACATTGAAGATATTTTAAAATACAAATAGGTATGCATTTAATTAAATTCATATATTTTTCATAGCGCAAGTCAATCGTATCTAAGAAATTTAATATTTCTATAAACATTTCCATAAAACTCGAGCATGAGCAAACATAATTCCGATAATAGATACAATCCAAATAGGCTTTGGATGTAAACAAACACAGTCCCCTCATTTTAGGCTTAGCGGTAGTCATACAAAATGACAATAGACACTGCTATGCGATAATAAGGCACATTAGCACATACCCAAAACTGCTCATGATCACTATTCGCGCATGTTTATGTAACTATGTTTATCAGAGATATTTTTGCACCCATGACAGAACACGTCATGAAATAACGTCACAAGTTTCAAGAATGCACTCTATGTTGTCTTAGCATTATCGGTATTTTAGAATGTATGACTGGAGAATCTATTTTTCAATGGATTAATACCACAGACATATATTAATACACACTATTGCAAATTTGTGAGCTCGTGGACGATTACTACGTACTTTTTCATGATTTATTTAAAGTATTAGAGAAGATTAGTTTGATCTAATGGGGCATCAATATATACCGAGTTTTTTTTACAAGGAGTGCCAAATTTTTGCCCCTTCAATTAGCTTTTGTTCGGTTTTGTTTAGAAATTTACGCTATTCCACCATTTAATAGTTCAAAGAAACAGTTTCCATTCTTGTTTGTACTTTATGTATCAAGTTCGTTAGTCAATATGTGGGTGTAGTGATATATTTGCTAGCTAAAGAGGTTTGTCTAGTTCTAACTTAACTACCGCTGCCCAACAAATATCTGTGAAACCAGTATATTACTGCTTAGGTAGTTTTTGGGCTGTAATAAATACCAAGTATAATTTTAACATAGTATATCAGTTATTTGGTTTCCATAGTACAAGTTCTTACATCGGTAAGTCAACCATGTGTGAAGAAATTACCCATCTTATTTATCGCAATTGATTGAAAAATAAAATCTAACTAAACCAATTTCAATAATGTTTATAAAATTCACAAGCTCAGCAGCCATAACCTTGATGGATAATGAAAAAGTATTTTATATAACAAAACTGTAGCGCAATCAGTTAATTAAGACCATACCCTGAAAAATAAATTCCCACGTTCGCTCCGCCTACACACCCCGCCACCCCTCATGTATAAGACGCGCTGCTGTCTGTATCGCGATAGCACAACCTAGTGTCCGATAGAAATTTGCGCGATTGATGACGCGCGAGTAAGAAAATAACACAAAAAGAATGGAGTAGTTTTTAAAATAAATATTTTTCCATCGTCACGCTCATTATCCCCGAAGAAGTAGCCTCAAGAGCCGCTTTTTAATATTCATTTACTACAAAAACTCTACTAAAAAGAGTAAAAATAATAAAACTATAGGGGAGAGAGGGTCAGTGTGGATATTTTTTTTTAAACTGATATCATCGCGCTAGTTTCGCTTCAAAAAGGTTAGTTTTATTCTTAAAATATACGTTTAACATCTGTGTTAGAAAATCAAAGACAAAGATAGGACTTGGGAAGTTCAGTAATACAATATATACATTTAAAAAAGATGGTGACGTTATCCACTGTAACCCATGGGTGGTTAATACTGAATCAGGGATTTTTCGTACTAAGTAATTTGGTTAAAATGTTTCAGTGTCAAAAACCAACAGCTTTGGATTAACAAATTAATAAAGATAAATGGATTAAAAATAAAGATAACCTACTAAAAAATAAAGACAACATTTAGAAATGTAACACAAAATAGGAATAATTCACAGAAGATATTATTCTTAACAGCTTACCTAAGAAAAAGATTTGACTGAGTTTGCGCCTTACTGAAACAATGCTCGAATCAAACAAATCAATGTCATGCTCATGTGCAAGGCCTATTATACCTGTCGCCAGCTCGCAGAAGGAAGGCATTCTGCCTGTAACATGTAGAGGCATGCGGGACTATTATACCGCCAATTAGGCGTAGAGGATATATAACGATATGTTGGATAGTAATTCTGGACAGTCGACACTTCCAGATACTATCTTCAACAGGTAAGTAAGGTCGGCAATTTCACAGCGCTGGTGCAGATGTAACATGTGATGTTTCTTATCAAGATCAAGGTACATAGACGAGTCATATTTATGTTTAAAGAGGTAGCAGAGGTATTCAAGAAATATCTGTTAGATATTTTCGATTCTTGAAACAAGGTCCTTGTATCTGGGGTTCTAAACCTGCAATGCATACTCCAAGTGGCTTCAGACGTAAGTGCAATACAATATTTTTAACCATTTTACTTGAGTGAAACATTCATACGCATCACAAAATTCAAAATCATTTATTCAAATAGACCTTCGCAGGCACTTATGAAAAGTCTGACTGTAATACTCTAATACCGGTTCGGAAGGTTGCATTTGCTGAGAAGAGCCGGCAATAAACTCAGCAATTACTCTTTTCAAAACAAGCTTAGATTCATTACATAATATTTACATTCTAATCGCACTGACAACAATTGCGTGCCCCAGTGCGGCGGCAAAGTAGACTGAATCTATATTTAATAAGTAAATAAATAAGTGGCAAACTTAGGCAGACGAGAGAAGCGCGTCAGCATCAGAAACAAAGAACATGAGAAGTCTTAATGCACCGTTTTCGTTAATTTACAAATATTATCAATAGCAAAGGCCCCAGTAATGAACCCTGGAGAATGCCACTACATATGGGAACCTAGCTTGATATGTAGTTATTGACAACAACAGCATGTCTCCGATTTTCTAGGTAAGATGAAAACCATCGAAGTAGGTCACCTCTTATGCCTATGCCTTTTAGCTTGGATAAGAGAAGACTATGGTCAATTCTGTTAAGAAACCATGTTGGCTTTGGTTGAAAGAGTTCTTTAAAGCTGCGTAAACTTGATGTTAGATAAGATATTCAAGTATTTTGGATATTAAACATAATTTTGAGATAGGGCGGTAGTTGGCTACTTCTAATTTAGAACCCTTCTTGTAAATTGGTAATGAAGGCAGACTTCCAGACAGAAGGGACATAACAATCAAGAAAGGCTCTTTTGAACAGAATGGTAATTAGGAAAACAATAGTTTTAGTACAGAATTTCGGAACCTGGGCATGCAAGTCATGAGTGCCAGCAGATTTAGATGTATCAAGGATTCACTTCAAGAGAGTGGACGATGAGGACGATCCTGATGCTTTTACTGATGTTCAAGGACATTCTATTACCGCCAGTATCGCATCAGCGACGGCAACTGTACAGGTGTCAGGATCTTCTGTTGCGAAGAAGAGCTGCCTGCACGGGTACGATACGTAGTATCCACGCAAATCATCCCAGTCTGCTGACTTATAGTGCCACACACGACGACACCCGGGTGACCGGAGCAAATCGGGCCACGCACAAGGCACCTGCGTCCGGACGAGACAGTGGTCCCATGAGCCGAGTGGCGCATCCACTGTCACTGCATAGCCGTCCGGTCGCATAGTCAGCAGAAGGTCCAGTAAGGAGCTAGTATAGCTCTCAATATCTGGGATTCTCGTAGGAGAAAGAATCAGTTGCGAGAAGCCATAGGCCAGAGCAAAGTCGTGAGCAGTCTTCCCCGAAAAGTCAGTGGACCGAGAACCATGCCACTCAACTTGGTGAGCGTTGAAGCTAAAATCACTAACTCCGCGGAGAGGTACTGCTTCAGTACTTTGTCAGTCATCGATTGCAGTTGCTCAAATAACCGTTTTGTCTCGGAGTCATCGCTGTGGGACCTGTTAAGGTACGCGTAAATTTTGGTGTGGACACCGTGATCTACGCGCGCTCACAAAACTGACAGGTCACTGTCTTCGAGGCCATGGAGACGACGACAGCAAATATCCTCCTTAACTTAAATACATACCCTAGCACGGCACACAAAGATGTGATCCTGACAGCTGAGATATTTGCTTGAGGTAGACAGGCAGGCAGACAAATAGACGGGCGGCAGTAGAGGCTTAGTAATAACACGATACACGTGTACGATATTTTTACTTGAATATAAAATTTTGTGAATAAACAACTTGAATACAAAATTTCATGCCCCTTTTCACCACTTTGGGGGTGGAATTATCAAAAACGCTGAGACACTTATCACAATCGTCAGCCCTAAACACATAATTTGAAGATTCTAACTTCAAAACTGACTGACTTTCATTGAAACTTTCATTCAATCCATAAATAATCCAATCCATAAGAAAATATCCAAAAACTCTTCCTTAGTGGATGCCTATACCGTATAAGGTATCTTTGTGCAAAATTTATAGTCTACGTCCAGCGGCTTGGGCTGTGCGTTGATATATCAACAATCAATCAGTTTACGATAAATATTTTGAATTTGAAGCGCTTGTGGTGTAGCATAATTAGCCGTTCTTAATCGATCGGCAAAGTTAAGCTACCACCATCGTGGTCGGTACCTGGATGGGTGACCGCCTAGTGGTATTTCAAATCGAGCGTTTCCGTGCTACGGAAGGTACGAAAAGCCGTTGGTCCCGGTTATCACTTAATTGTGATAGTCGTTAAGCTAGTTGGATGCCTCATAGGCGGCTTGGAAAATCTCAACAGTAGGTTGGCCACTAGCCCTAACTCCACCGATCCTTAGTGGGCACGTGTGGTGGAGTATCTGCCCATTACCTTACAACCTCATTTGTGAAAGGAGGCCTGTGCTCAGCAGTGGGACATTATAGGCTGATGATGATTTTGAATTTACTAGTTTTATACAACGAAACGAGAGAATATAAAAAAGGTTACAAAATAATGCCAAAAATGTAGAACTGAAGTTTATAACGTCAAATAATTTCTAATACAATCTGATATTACAATCAATAAAATAATTACAAATGTTCACATCAAAATATATAATAGCTGTCCACCGCGGTTTCACCCGCGTTTTTTCCTGAATTTTCTTTGCTATAAACCTCACGGAGCCCGAGACCTTTCCAACGAATGCAAAACCGTGGAAATCGGTTCGTGCGTTCTGGAGTTATAGCGTCAGGAAGGAAAACCCGACTTATTTTTATATATTAGATTTCTTATTGAAACAAGAACGTTCGCTAAGTGAAAAAGTACATAATCCATATCTGTAAAATACAATGATTACAGACAAATCTAGGTTCTCATACTGCTACTTCTAATTTAACTATAATTCTATGTTTCGTTGGCGACTCCACTGGATCTGTTCCTTTTGTATTCTAAAATGAAACTAAACATAAACTCTGCCAACCAGGGTCATCAGTTTTTGACGTTTAAGAATACCCACGAGTTTCAATTTTAATGCTTTGTGATAAGGTTTATCTGTTAAAATCAAAGGTATGATGTTACAAAAGAATCTTACTATACAGGATTAAGATTCATTTTTCTCTATCATTTTTTACGTCAAAAAGTAATTGAACTGGTGGACAGAGTGTCATTTGTTTACAAACATTGTCATGTCAAACAACTCGTCGAAATTGAAACAAATAAAAAAAAAAAAAAAACAAAAAACGAATACATCCTTTCTCCTGAGCGCACTGCGCGGTACTGAAGAACCGCTGCCTATTCATTGCTATTATAACTCGAGGGAGGACGAATACAAAGTTGAATATCGCGTGTGACGTTTGAACGTAGAATGGTCCAAAAGTAACTGACTAAAAGTTTAAAAACTAATTTCGTTTATAAAATGAGTTATATAATATCTAGGAAAATTTTGGTTTGCCATGCCCTAGTAAACTATGTTTTCTTGCTGTAAGACAAATTTAAGACAGAAACCTGAAGCCGTTTACGTAGAAAATGATATTAAAGCTAAAAAAATACCATTTTTAAAACGAATTAATGATCGAATGAAAGTCTTCGAATCATGTTTTTGGCTTTGTGGGGCCCTAGATAAAGGTCTGAAATAACTTAAATTATAATTTCCTTTTTGATCAGACTTGTGATGGACTTAGAATATTAAGTCAAAAATGATGATAAATTTTGATGCCCCGTCTTAACTTGAGATTGTAATTTAAGTTAGACCACGGCGCGTATTGTCAATGTGGCAACACCGAACCAACTCGTTCTGTTTGTGCAGCTGGGTAATGCACTTATTATTTAAACTATGACGCAATGTTGTTGCTCAAATATATTTCACTACACCCGGGGCGGGTAAAGAAATAATTCGTGATAAACTAACTCCATGAAAACTTGTTGCCAGTAACTAGTAGTATTCCTTTTTAGGGTTCCGTACCCAAAGGGTGCCAACGACCCTATTACTAAGCCTTCGCTATTCATCCGTCCGTCTGTCAGTGAGCTGTTCTGTATCTCATGAACCGTAATAGGTAGACAGTTGAAATTTTCACAGAATGTACCTCTATGTGTGTATTTCAATCTATACTAATATAATAAAGCAGGAAGAGTTTGTTTGTTTAAACGGTATAATCTCTGGAACTACCAGACACAAATCGATAGATCCGTGATTTAGGTATTATAAGTTAAATTGGATAATAACTACCGACTCTGAAAGTACAATATTCGAATACTCGTTTATAAATACAGACAGTGCTTTTTGTTAACATGCATGAAATCAATGAATGGAATAACGCGTTGCGAATACCGAGTAGGTAATTGCGAAGGCTTTGCAATTGAATTTTATACTATGAATGAATGCAGATCGTCGCATTAACGCATTGTCAACGTTTTCCATTAAAAACTTTACGATAATTTGCAACGACCGTGATCTCATTTACCTATTGTATAAGTTCACAGTCACGGCCGGACAGAAGTAGGTTAGTTCACTCACAACATATTGATAAAAAATAGAGCTTGCATAAATTATTTGCTATATTTAGATAAGAAGATTCTATCAACATAATAATTTAATAGAAAAGTTGTTCGTAATTATATCCTCATGACAAAATTAAAAAGATAGGTACTTCAAATTCGTAACTGCCGTAAAAACAGGTCGGTTTGACATTTCAAAAATTATTAGTAAACCGCCCAAGTGAGAGTCGGACTCGCCCCCTTTCATTTTTATTATTTGTTGTTAAATACACATTCTTTAAAAAAACAACTGTCTATTTATTACGGTTCATGTGATACAACCCACGGACGCACAGCGGAACATAAAGCACCGAAAAGCGTATAAGGACGTATAGGATACGACTGATTTACTGAAATCCGTCAAACGAATAACTAAAATTTCATTGATTTTGCAGATAAGTGGACTGACTTCTACACAATCAATAGCCGCCTTACGTCATTTCCAAAGACTCTATCTATAATGTTGACAGACTTAAAAAGGCGTCATTATGATCAACATTCAGAGGGAAATTAGGATGGATAGACTTTTGATGACGATACAATTGCAATTCTAAAATAATAACGTGAATGTTTATAATGCGGACGGCATAGGAAGTGTAACTTGCTTCCGTCCTCTGTGTTTCCTGAGTCCTACAACAAAGGCTTCTTCTGGGCAAGCCCATTTAATATTATAGATTTTGTGGCATGTAAATTAATGTAAACGAAACATGTCATATAGTTGTAAACCAGCTAGTATAACATTTAGTTCTACGTTTAATCCCTCGGCGATGCGATTAAGACTAGTAGAAAAATCAAAGGCTTACTTGTGGATCATCATCTTGCACCAAACTCCTTCTTTTCATTGCATATTCTTTGACGGTATGACTATTATCCGTGTTCGCATCTACATTGAAGGTCTTTAGTCTTAGCATAGGACTTATCGGCCCTAAGGGCATGCTATATTTGTTATAAGTTAGGTATTTGTTGGGCGACTGTTGGAGCGATGGGTGTGGCGACATTGACGGCGGATTTGATGGACCTTCTACGATGCTCTGTATGCTGGGTCTTTGTGGTCTTTTCTTAAGCTTCACGAAGGTGCGTGAGTCGAACTTGTGCTTGTCTGGTACAGTGAGGACTTCGACTGTAACAAAAAGATGCATCATAAACACAGGAAATTTAGTATTAATAAAGAAAGTAGCAGAAAAGGCAACTCAAATGATTGAATTTATAGGGTAGCTCAGCCAAACTGCTTTGACAAGACCAATACAATAATTCATCAAATCCAATTACATAAAGATCGATACGAAAGATAACTGAACAAAAAGTTCAACAAACCCATTAAAAATGGCATCTCGAACTCCGAGATTCATCTAACAGTAACAAACTTCACGGATTTAAGAAGCCTTTGCGTCTTATAATAAGTGTGATATTCGGGTGCACCGATTGCATTATTAACAACGGTCACAAAATAAAAGCGTCGAAATTCAGTTCGCAACGCACTGGCAGCATAGAAACGTGGTTAATCGGCGCCAAAAATGGTGAACACAGTACAATTTGCATTTAATATGCAGCTAGGTATGTGTGGTCAGGAAACCAGTATGACAGTTGTAAGAGTATTTTGACATGGAGACGTGAGATGGTTGCACGTTGACAAATACAATATCCAGCACATGACAAACCGTTTCGAACTACAGTCAATAATGAAGATAAATAAGAATTGAAAAATAAGACATTTTGCCTGGAGCGAGCGTAGCGATTTAGTGAATAATTGCTAATGTAGACATGTATGACTCGCGCAGCGTATCTAGATCAATTGGTACTCGGGAGGCCAAAAAAATACTTTAATTTGCCATCTGTGAATTCCGTCTAAGACAAAACGACGTAGACCGATTTTAAGTTTATTTTGTAACAACTCTAGTTCTTTAAGAATACTGTATTAATCAAAACAATATGGACATACTTGTCAAGGAAGCATTCATTTTAAAGAATATATTCTCAGAATAAAAGCTAAGCTATGATAGTGCTTGGCAAGCTCATATATGGGAGTGATTTATAGAGATTACTAATTTGGAAGCGATCCAAACTTAGATGCAGTTACGATCGCGTCAGCTCTCACTTTTAGGAATCCACGTATTCATATGTTATTATAACAGTCCTCTAAGATTTTATCTATCTAGTGAATGTGTTCCTATTGATTTTAGGCATAATACAGTCCATTAAAATCATTCGTCGATATTTAATGAAAGAAAATACATAATAGTAAGAATTTTAGAACAACAAATTGAATTTAATCTTTCAGTTCAAAACTTCGTAAACATGCTGAGTCAATGAGTCAATAAATCTAAGATTCGCTGCCTTCTGTAATATTAGGTCATGTTATTGGCATGTAATATAATACAACATAGTTATTACTTATAGTTTTATCTCGATCCACGGGCTCGCTACAACAGAAAGTGAAACTTTTATTATACTGGTTCAGAATGCTAATTGAAGCGTAGGCACACTTTTGTATCACATAAGGCATGTATTTATTACAATTCATAAACCATGGACAGTGATTGTTTTATCTCTGTCATAAATTATAATATTAACAGTTCGCTTAGAGACCTACCGATTAATCAGACTGTTTATTTTAAGACGCCGATACTCAACAATCGACCTTTCTTTCTATACGACAATAGTTATAGTTTCTGGGTTATGCAGAGTTGACTCTTTAGGTTCTATGGCTCGTTATTACAATAGGGAATATACATATATTATCATGGAATGCAAGCAACTAAGTGAATCTATACTCTAATAGTATAAAGTGAAAAGATTTGTATTTTTTTTTTGTAATAAATAAACTCAAAAAATAATGAACCGATTTCAAAAATTCTTTCACTAGTGGATAGCTATATTATTCGAAAATTTTATTTTAAAAAAAATTTGGGGTCCTACCACAACAGATCGCAGGTGAAACCGCGGAGTGAAAAGCTAGTATTTGATAGAGATATTTCCGAAGAGCGTAGGGATTTTTGGTCAGCCTATAGATATCCAGTAATAGACATAGACCTTTTTCAATATGTGCCAGCGAACACATCGGTCTTCCGGCATCCTTATTTAGATCATCTGGCATGAATTAATTAATCTGTAATTAAATTGCGACAATCCTTTAGCAATTAGATTAGTATTTTAAATAAATGCAAAGATCAGGTTAATTCTCTGCCACTATCGTATAAATAACTTCTGAATAATGACCAATTTCTATCATAAAATGCAATGGGATGACATATGTATAAAACCGGTTATCATGACCGGCATTACGATGTTGTCGACCTGTTTTCTTCTGCGGTAAGTGTGGTGAAAGTACGCGAAATATCCTGAGAAGTATCAATTTAAACGTGTGATCAGATTATTGCCCATAAAATAACCGCTATATATTTTACTGGAGTTCTCACTCGTAGTGTTATATTAGGTTAGTATTTGTTAAAGATGAAATATAGGAAAAGTGTGCAGAGATTTTTGCAGGGTCGGTAACGCGCGTGATATACCCCTATAGGTTACGGTAACCGCTTACCATCAGGCAGGCAATGTGCAACTTTCGGATTTAAAAAATCTTATCGATAAAAATATACATATTGACAAACTCCATAGAAAATTCTAAGATATCAAATCAGACTTATTTCTTTCTTAGCTACCTATTTGTTTACAAGCAACCTCGTGTTTAAAAGTCAAGTATTTATTTATGTAGATATACAAACAGGTATCACAAGCCCTGACTAACAATTCAACGGACGTGTTAGATAGCGGACTGCAACGTGCACTACGTTACCTACTTATCTATTATAAACCTCACCTATAAATAAACGGACGAACACTCTGTATTATCGGACGCAGTAATACCTACCTAACCTACTGACGACTAATGCACTAATTTATATCCGGGTTACGTAGTAACTTATTGCTGTTTGATCTGGGTTTATTTTATATTATTAAAAGGACATTTTAAAAAGAGATAAGTAGTAAAAGAGAGGAAAGCATAAAATAGTATATTACTCACCTGGGGCAGGAAAGTAAGAAATGTCACACACATGTTTGTCGACCTCGTCTTAGCCAACAATTACATATGATCTGAGGCTTTCTTATTTCCTGCCCAAGGTGTGTATACTGTTTTTCTCCTCGACGGAGGCGGAAAGCGGCATTTTCTTTTAGCACAGCGGGACGAAAGGTCCGCCCGGAGGGGAGTAAAATATATACAATCGTTGACTGAATCCATTTTAACATTTTTTTATAAATCAAATCAAACATATTTATACATATGAGATGAATGCGTTGCATTTTGCATCATTATTAAACTTGTTATCAGGATAGAAATTGAGCCATAAAATGTTCACAATAACGTGCATTCTTGATTGAACAGACAATACGCTATGTAAACTTATATAACATAATGTAATTGTTACTAGTATTGGTAATATTTTAATTTGTGTAGAGTATATAGGATTTCTCTTTACTTATATTATATGCTAATATTTAAAGGAATAAATCTAAATGAAAACTTCTATAACCATCTGTCGAGGATATCCTCGACAGATGGTTATAGAAGTTTTATATTTATAAATGCCTATTAATGGATTCTTAAGCAGTCTATCAACAAAAACATAAATACCCATCCATATAACATCCCATGTGTACGTAATTTATTAGTCAACCAACAGCGCGGCGCTTCCCGATAGTTTTCTTTGCACAACTTCCCGGATACAAACTGTGACGACATCGTCTACGTAGATATGAAACTAATAATGCTATTAATTGTGAAAAAGATTTCAATCATTGATATCTCATAGCAGTTAAGATAGGAAGTACTCAAGTCTACCCACTCGAGACTAGTCACTAATGCGTTCTTATGTAGGTTTAGCAAAACTGCGACTTGAGTGGTGAGGACGCTTCCATTATAGGAAAATACTCGCGTAACCAAAGTAGTTGGTTACTTTTTTCGCTAGCAATTACCAATTAAATCGGAATCTCTTTTTTACCAGCGGTAGTTGAGAGATCGAACACTTCTTTTTCCGTTTTCTCCGTCAATGTAGTGAATGGCAGACAAAAGTTACTTTTACGTGTCGTTCATTGATCACTTTAATGACGAGCTCTAGTGAGTGGGCCGAAAAGATTTTAGCTTTTTGCATAATTTTTTTTTTTTTTTTATTTATTAAAGAAACAAACAGCTATTTTTACACAATTAAACTTAAAAAAAAACGTAACACAGTTGCCAAAACAGTTTCTACTGCTAGATATTAACATTGTATCTTATGAATAGACAGGTGCAAACTTAATTAATTGAAAACAAACAAAATATGTAACTCTCAAACAAATTATACAAATCCTTATGATCGCGGTATGTAAAAAAAAAAAAAAAAAAAAAACAATCAATCTGACTTTAAACGACTGCGAAAGGCGCCCATCCTCTCGTGAAATATATCGATGTGACTATAAGAATGGTTGTAACTATTACAGGCTCTCACTATAAATCGGTTTTTAGTATAGTTAGAACAACAAATAGGTGTAAAGAAAATATGCCTTTTGCGTGTACGAAGCTTGGAACACTTAAAATCTATTTTATTTAAAAGATATGGGGAATCAATAATGTTATTTATTATTTTGTATAGAAAAATTTGGTCCCTATGTTCACGTCGCTTTTCCAATGATAAAATCTTATTCATGCTGATATTATCAAATCTGTACTCTAAACGCTTAACAAATGTATTTTGAATTCCTTCTAATTGTTTTATATATTTATCATACACAGGATTCCAGACTATGGATGCGTATTCCAATTGAGTCCTAACAAAAGCATTGTAAAGCAATATTAACGTGTTCATGTCTTTAAAATCAGCACTTTGACGGAATGTAAAGCCAAGCAACTTATAGGCCTTAGCCTTAGCCGTTAATGGCACAGAGTGAAAAATAATTGTGATAGCTGCAGCTACTACCGTTCTAGAACTGAGTTTGAATGAATGATTAGAAGTTTCACTTTTTGCTTGCATTTTCAGTTGAGAACTGAACATGTCTTGAAGAATGGCTCCCGTATTGTACGTGTAGCGGGATTATTGCTTCATGCTATAAGTACAATATGGGCGCCATCAGGGAAGTGCAGAGTAAGCAGGCAAGGGGATCGCAAGGCACTCGGGTCTCAATTTATCTCGCACGGGTTTTTTTTATACTACTTAGGTAGCAAACAAGCATACGGCCCGCCTGATGGTAAGCGGTTACCGCAGCCTATGGACGCTTGCATCAGCAGGGGTGTTATTCGCGCGTTGCCGACCCTGCAGAAATCTCATCACACCCTTATTGAAGAACCCCATGCTGTACTCCATTGGGAAAACCACGGTAGTACGATGTTAAACTAAAGTTAACCCATTTTGTCGTGTGGGTGGCGCACACCTCAACGCATGTTTCCAGGCTCACAAGTATTAAAATTGAATTTAGCGTGCTTGTCTTCTAGGTAGCTGCGACATTGATAATTCAGTTACGAGCGAAAGTTGTATTTTATGAAGAGTTTTTTTTTTTTTTTTTTTTTTTTTTATACCACTAAGTCGGTAAACAAGCATACGGCCCGCCTGATGGTAAGCAGTTACCGTAGCCATATGGACGCTTGCAACACACGAAGCATCGCTCACGCGTTACTGACCTTTCCCCCCTCCCCTATGAGCTCTGGCGACCTTACTCACGCGCAGGAACACAACATAAAGTTATTTGGCTGCGGTATTCTGTAAGGTGGAGGTACTTCCCCAGTCGAGCTGCTCTTTAAGCGAATAAACGCTATGCTCTACCTCTCTTAAATATTTGCATTATTTGGACTATTTTGTACGACGGGGATGTTATACATCCCACGCGATCACTTATTAAGGGTTAAGTGAGTCATGTTCCACGATAGAGCTGTCGAGTGCAATTTATTTTATGGCATACTTTATTGGAAAAGTTTTTAAGAGCTGATATCTTGTTCCAGACTACCGTCACCGGACTTATCGACCGGAGCGTAATAACTGAGTCAGATGTGAACTAAATAACAAGATTTACTCTATACATATATAGGTTTAATTTTATGTTTTCCTGTCTAAATAAATAGAGTAACAAAACAATTCATCTATGGAGCCAGACATGTTATAATTTCCTGTGGGTCACAAATGGACATTGTAATTGGATGATTGCCTTGCTGACATTGAACGGTTCTGTACACTTATCTGCGAATAAGGTATTGTGTGCACATTTGTGCGAAAAATTGTGTAATCAATATTATCAACTACTTGTTAACGCTCCATTTGAGGATTTAGAATATTTCCTACATCAATGATAATACCATCATCAACCTGCATTTTAGACATCCTTTTCCCTTTTTGAAGAACCCTATGCTGTTCTCCCTTGGGAAAACAACGACGGCGAACTCATTTCGCTGCCTAAGCGTCCGCGATAGGAAGTACAATATATGAGACCATTTTGGTTCCAATTTGTACATATCTTAAATTGGTATCAATGACTCAAGCACTCAATGAATTTTCTAGATAAAGGTTCTCTCACTATTGGCTACTGCTTATACCAGTTTTAACTAAAACCAATCTAGCCAGTTCTTCAAAGTTCTGTCATTAGTCAGAGGAACTAGTCAAACGAGATATCCGTCGATTAAGTGACAACATATCAATGTGCAGGTGTTGTGTGCTTTTGGAATCGCAACAAAAAAGCTGTTGGTCTTGTATATTTATTTATCTGCACTCGATTGGCAAGGGTAAGGAACTGTGTAAACAGATCTTTGGACGTGTTTTCAAAATATACATATAAGAAATAAAATAAGCAAGTAAACGGATATCTATACAAATAATAATAAAATCTTGAATATTTTGAAAGACGATCGATCCTTGGTGCTTAGAAATAACTTGAGGCATTAAATTTTTTTAGAACATTGAGAAAAAAAAACTCTGTGACAGATACCAGAGTGATCTTAATGGGTTCCGTTTTTCCATGAAGGTCCGGAACCGTAAAAAGTATGTGATTCTTAGTAAATTATTACAGTGGAGAGACCAAAAGTTGCAATCTTAATAGTTTATAAATATTTCATGTAATAAGGATGTTGCTGGTAAAGTGTATGTGGAGAATCATTCGCCTATGTACGGTACGGAGGCCATTTGATAAAAAATATGCATACACAATAATACAGTAAATAGATTTATATTAATAACAAGGGCGCATGATATGCGATGGATCTACGTGAATGATCATTACGAACGAGTTGACAACGAAATTGGATCTTTGTCCGTGTCTTATGATCCATATCGAATGCCATTAGATTGGCTACTGATCGACGATTGTTTATGAGCATATCCATTGTTTGTTTATTTCTGTCTGGTTGCTTAAGTACTTACATGATTAATTAAAGTTAAAATATATAGAAATATAAAAACATGTGTCTGTTTGTTATGTCAAAATAATAGCATTTAGTAATGCATATTAAAATATACCTATACGGTACATAGATAAAAAACAAAGCAATCTGCAGACTGAATTGTTACATTTAGAAAATAATATCATAAATTATTTATTACGTATCAATAAATTTCGCGATATTTCTCATAATGCTGATATACCTATCTTATTGATATCATCTTTAAAATAAGCAATCTATAATGGTATTAAATATTATATTATCCATTAAATCCTATACTATTAAACGAGGAATATTTTTATATTATGTTTTGAGATCTCGAAAACGGTTCTAACCATTTCGATGTTTGCTCTAACTGTTTAAAATCGATCTAGCTGGGTCTCATCTCTGGGAAAACAGGTTTATCCGAGTTTAATTCGAGCAAGGCTTAGTCATCCAAACCAATGGTAGGGTAATTGCATAGCTGGCAAAACCCTTTAGTCAAAATCTGTCACCAAGCACCTACCAGTTTGTTTCGGCAGCAGCGATAAGAGCAAACAGTGCTTAGTCAATGTCAATGAGAAACCAATCAATGATTGTCTACATGCACTTGAAAGCCAGCTGCCTCTTAAGTTTTGCATACTTACTCTACCATCCACACTCTTTATACATCCAACCCTTGATATAAAGCATAAGTATAGTTTTCAATTCAGACTCACATTTGATTATGTTATCCAGAAGACCAAAGAGTAGCTTCTCCAATTTATAGTATTCAACATCCTCACTGATGGGCCAGTCGCAGGATAAGTTCCAATCCACTATGTCCACCTTCTGCCCAGAGTCCTCTGGGACTGAGTATAACCTGAGAAGTAAGAAATATTATAACATGGCAGATTAAAAAAATAAGAATAGGCCAGCATTAGACCTATATTAACATGATGATGGACAGTATTACCTCAATCAGACAGTAAAAGATAAAAATTCTATCTGAGGTGACATTACAGAATGCCCTTCCATGTATTAGTCTAGAACAGTGATTCCCAAAGTGGTCCAGGTAGACCCCCAGGGGTCCAAGGGAGACTCAACGGGGGTCTATGTTAGATAGATATAATCTTCAAATGTTTTGACGAGTTATGGGAATATGGTAGAAATGTAGAAGCAGGGGCAGTCCACCGAAACCAGAAAATGTGGTCTACGAGAAAAAAAAGTTTGGGAAGCTCTGGTCTAGAAAATGAAACGCTTTGAGACATACTGAATGTATACAAGTAAAAACCCTGACGTCAACAGCCATACTGTGAAACACAAGTTACCCAGAACTTATAGGGACTCTTTAACTTAGAATTGTTAAGATAAACTTTATTAGTTAGTAAACTAAAACAAATATTGGAGGTATGGCCAGTCCTAACTATAGTGTCTTTCATTAAAGCTATACACAATGGTTCTTTAAAAACAAATGATACCATTATCACATACTTATCATAATCATTTAGCTATCTTAGCATCAATATAATTTAAATGCAATTGTGTCAAATTTATACAAAGAAATGATAATGCTATCATGTTTGATAATACTTGGCAACCATTTCATAACCACTTTTATTATTTTCTGCAATAGGCTACTTTCCTGAAAAAAACTAATTAGTCCGACATTTACATTATCAAAAAATACATATTTTTTCTTTTGTCAATTAAACAAAAAAATACGAAGATATTGTTTGTTGAAGTTCCGCGTGACGTCAAGGTGTAGTACACTTTTTAGGAACAAGTGACGTCACGAGCCCCCACTCCCGAACTTAGTCGCGCTTTATCTTCGTCAATTGTTACAGATTTGGTAAAGCAAAAAATACGTGTACAATATTTTTTGATAATCTAACTGACGGACTAATGAGAATTATTATATTTTTACCCAGGCAACATCCCTATTATGCTGAGTGATAAAACATTTTCCCAGGATATAAATGATCATGTTCCTCATCCAGAGCATAATCTATGTATATGGCTAATTTCATCTCAATTGATCCAGTTGTTACTAAGTGAGTAACAAACATCATACAAGCTATTTCATTTATAATAATAACAATTTTGATTCTAAAACACGTAGGGTTGCCATGTTTACTCTATTAAAGTAGTGATGAATGCAGGCAGTATGGGGTTCTTCAAAAGGGTGTGAAGAGATTTCTGCAGGGTTGCAAGCGCCCATAGGCTACGGTAACCGCTTACCATCAGGCAGGCCATATGCTTGATTGCTACCTTTTAGTAGTATAAAAAAACTGAATAAGTATATGGCTTAAAAAAACTAAAAGATTTGATAGAGATGCATAGGTTAGTAGTTTGAAACTCTACTCAACTTATCTAAGTGGTTGAGATTTGAATAGTGGTCACAATAAACATGGAAAGACTAGAAAGAAGTGTCAGAATCCTATTGATTAGGACTATCCCATAGAACTGGAAATCAGAGAGGATGTACTACAAAAAGCAGGCTGGCTTTTAGATTATGAACATTTAAGTTCTAAATATTGGCAATTATTAATTATTTAAATAGCATGTACATACAACACATATATGACTTATGTGGAATATTTTCAAAACATTCTAATAAGAAATTATAAATTCATGAATAGTAAACAGTATGTATGTATCAGTGTATTATAGAGTACAGAAAAATGAAAATCAACATAAAGTTAAAGAAAAGAGGTGATCAGTACCAGCTTAAATGCAAATGTATTGCTATAGGTACCCAAATCAGTCCAAAATACAAATTCAATGTTATAACTGAGTATCTTTCTTTTTTATTTTATCAATATAATGTATCACAAAAAATAATGCAGACCAACTGTTCTGAAGGAGCCTTAGGACATTGAAAATTATACAAACTAGCTTTGCATCGAAATATAGGGTGTTAAAAACAGCTGATAACGTATGTTTATAATTATCATCACAAAAGCATTTGCAAAGAAAATAAAACATACAAGGGGGTGAATCATCAACCGATAAGTGGTGGTTATCCAGTAACGATTTTGAATGGACTGCACACTGGTTATACTGGAAATCATACAATTCGATGAATAATTAGAACGGGCCGAGTTCCTATTGACTTGTCTTGACATGTCGACTGAACACGATATGCAATGACCCCTCTCGCATGGTAGCAGTTTACATTCATGTATTTCGTCAAGTAAATAATAAATAACAGTACTCACCACGTCTGATCATCGGAATAATCCAAAGAATCCACGTCGATCAGATCAGAATCCAACATATCTTTGTTTATATTTTGATCCATCTGATTCGTAATACCATTAAAAACGAGACATCAATTTGGCACTTTAAGCAAATCACATACAAATTTTTCACAAGAACTACATTCACTTTTAGTAATATTGTAATTATTAATAAAATAAAGAAAAAGATTTATTTATTTAGAACCAACACGAATCGTCCTAGAAAAGTTTAGTTTGGAATTTGACATATGACCATAAGCTAAATGCCAAAAAAAGAATGTAACGAGCAACGGTAAAAACCATAGACTAAAGATTATTTATACCATCTTTAAGCTAGGTACACACGGCAGCGACTTAGTTCGTTTTTTTATTGGGCACTTTGGAACCAACGACATGCTCATGAAGATGGGTCTAACCGCGACACTGCAGGTTGTGTGGGGAACATACGGAACGTATGGACATGCGATGCACTGGCTGGTAAGCGAATGAGTCTCCTAGGGATTGGCTATCTAAAACCAGAAGACTGTAGGCTCATATCTCCTAGCCTCGTTGTGAAACTCATGAAAAGAGTTTTCAGGGAGACGGGAGGAGTAAGTTATCTAGGGGACCACAATAGATCCCAATGGGTCGAAGTGTCCGAGTTATTTCTCGGCCCTCCATAAGATAAGATAAGAAATTTTCGCTGGTGACTCGCTGGCGATGTCAACGTGAATATTAGCAGTGATTTAAATCTGAAAAGTTGCAAGTCACCAGCAATATCGCGGCTGTGTACGTACCACAAACTACCAAGAGATGTACGTACGAAAGTACGAACTGCGCACAGTGCAAATCACGCAGCAACTTTAGGGAATAAATAATATATAATAACTTCGAAAATCATTCGGTTCTTGTAGTGCTAAGTCTGTCGTTAATTTACATGAGACTATAAATTTTTATAATGAAATCTAATATTTAAATTAAAAATTTGGCGCTTTTCTTGAAACAGAATTTCATAGTAAGAAGAAAAATCGTTCATTACAATATAAAATGTGCCACACGCATTTTTATTCAAATATCACACTTAGTTCCAAAAATTTGTTACACCAAGGCCCTTATTACGGGATAGACAGAATGTACGTCCTATTATTATTTAACACCTTAAAGTGCCGGGTTTTTTAAAGCGTGTTTTTTAGTTTATATTTTTCGATCAGGTGCTTCCCATCTTATGTTTCGTAAACACATACACATATACATTGCGCTTAATTTGCTAACGCTAACTCACAGCGCTGACTAAACATTACGAGATATATCAAAATGATTTATTACGAAATGGTTTATCTTATATCTACTAAGTATAAAAATCTTGCGAGCCCTTACAAAGCTGCGCTTTTTGGTAGTATCAGACAGTATAAGGTACAAAAGGACCAAGCATAACACAAGTATTAAAACATGTTTAAGCCAGCTATGAATTCACCTTAGATTCAGGATTAGGTAGATATGTCACTAAAATAATAATAATTACGAAAGCGAGATACGTATATGGCAAAACGTGTATGTGTGAGCAGGACTAAGCATATTTTTTTGTCCCTATCTCGCGTATAGGTTTCTATTCTTGACATCAGTGTCAAAATCGGTGTCGTTGAACTCGTTGATGGCAAGCAAGTTTCTGGTTCCAAAAGATATTTTGTTGATTCTCATCAACAAAATATCTTTTGAAACCAGAAACTTGCTTGCTTTGAAACCCTAATTGAATGTTATTTGTGACTTTTTTATACTCTCAAAGATATTGTTTAGTGTGCAGTGATGGTGAATTGTTGTGTAATTGGCTGTAAAAGCCGTAGTGATCGAAATTAACCAAACATAACCTTTCATCGATAAATAGATTTTTTAACTGATACAGTAACGAAATCAAAGGATTACTATACTCAAGTGTATTTTCTGTCAATATCATGCAAATTTAATAGATAATTTCGTCGAAATACGATGATCAACCAAATTTGTTTTTAGTGCTAACCGACCAAAGTGTGAGGCTTATTATTGTGGGGTGGTTAACTATGGTACTACTTGTCATTCGTAAATAGTCGGATTATAAGTTGATGGGGATACCAGCATTTTATGAATTTTACCACTTTATTAATTTTAGCACTTTAAATAGCGTGTTTTATTTTTTGTAGTTTTCATAAAGAACCATTTATAGTTATATTTATAGGTAAGTTTGATACATAGAAAGTAATTGTTTTGAATTCGTGTGTCGCGGAAATAATAACTTACAAATAACGAATATATATTTCATGTATTATGAATCAAATATAGGTATTTTCACTTTCAGATCCGCAAGGCTACTCTCTAAATGTGAATATTTGCGAGTTTATATGGAAACCACAGACTACGGAGGACATAATCTCGCTAACAAAAAACTGTGTCTATGGAGTCGGCCACCTTTTACGCACACCTTAGTCGGCTATTCCGTGGGAAACTAGACTCTGTCGCTGTTTACACAGAGTCGATTACTCGCGCTCAACTAATGTGTGAATGTGTGCGTGCCGGCTTGTACGTACAGCTTGGTGGCCGACTTGAGTGACACAGTTTTTTGTTAGCGAGAATATATCCGACTTTTTTAACATCCTTGATGGAAACAAAGGATAATTAGGTATTTAATTGTGTCTTCAGAATACATCACCTATCAGTACAGTATATACAAACAATAACTGAGGAGGTTGCGGTCAAAACGTGATAAGTCACAACTCATACAAAAAAAATCCTCTAGCTCGTACGCACCTATTTATTTTGTATATTTTGTATAATTATGTCAAGGGTCTTAATTAAACTATACTTCATCAATCCCGTGTTTTATTATGACTTCTATAAAGTTAAAACAATATCAACTGCCACACCATTGATAAATTACGACTCGTATACTCTATTTCACATAGGATGAGAAGGTCAAGGGTTTTTACCAATATCTAGTGAAATTCCATTTGATTACTCTGAAATAGTACTCACAATATTTCATGAAACCTCGATCTATCATAGTATTCCTTTATTATATCGAAATGAACATTAACCATTGAGAAATCTAATAAAATACCATGTGTCACCGAACTCATGTTATTTGAAATCTACTATAGTAAACCCTAAATACCCAATACCAGTTTACCCGCAAAATGGGGTAAAAGTGTAAGTATTGCAGTATTAATTGTACGTAGCTGTATTATATGTAAATATGTCAAACTATAGCTATCTTCTTCGCCATTCGCTGACTGCAAATCTACCTAATCCTCAATCTATGGAATACACGAAGACCAATCTTAACACAGATAATAAAATGTTGTCAGCACACCAAAAAAAGTTCCGTTTCTAAAGTAACTATTACACCGTCCTATTTTTAGGATCCTAACTAGGAAATAGAGCGATCCTAGTTAGGATCCTACAAATAGGAAGGTGTATAAGCACTTAAACTTTTTTGCCAAGCTGTATAAGGTGAGCCTGTATGGGCTAGAACCCTTTGCCTACCTATAAACGGAAAAATAAGAGAGAAAAATATATCTATGGTAGAAGTATTGCCAGTAAAAATATAGTGCCTAGAATAAAGGAAACACATGGTCTTTTTGGCGGGAACTTGCCGAGTGACGTTGCGTTAACGTTTTTATTTTCATATTTTCGTGTATTTTGAGTTTTATTGCATTTTATTGGTGGTATTTTATCCAATAAAGAGCAACCCATGTGCACTAGTGAAGTGAAATGAAATGAATGATGTGTATCGTGACTTTTCATGTTGTCTCAAAGAGTCCGTGAAGAATTTTAGTACAATGACCACTATTGTAGTAAAACATGACTTTTATGGACGTTGACTGACGGAGGAATTATGTGAAAGTGATTTATTTTGACTGGAAATTATAAGATAACTCTACACAATTGGTTTGATTTGGTTGCCAAAATTAAAACTAAGAAGAAGAAAGGAAACACATATTTAATATAGTAATTTAATTATAATAAACTTATAAGGAACAAGACGTAACGTTCATAAGTGCTCTAAGAGGGCAAAGTCAATGTTACTGAAGTGGCCATTGGTTCGGGCGTTCTACTATAAGCAGCCGAGAATAACTGAGTTGCTTTGTAATACATCTTTAGCTAGAATTAAAAAGAAGATAAATTATAAAAATCATCAGAAATTCAGTCTCAGTTTAAAATTTTTATAATCGCTCTCAATTTCAAATTGACGATCCCAGGATCTCATCTATCAATTATACTTAATTTAAGAACTTATGGTTTTTATCATTCAATCAGGATCAAGGCTCAGTGTGCAATGATTTCACTTATTTTTATCCCTGAATATTTGCTTTGCAATTTGAGTTTTTTTTATAAAATAATTTGAGTCTTAAAATGTTTTTAGACCAAATATTTTTATTATTTTTTGAATATCTTGATTCGTTTTTCATAAGTTATTTACATAGTTTAAGTACGACTCGGTAGCTTTGATGAAATAACTAATTTATGGACCTCTAAATAACTTACAATACGTAAACTAAATAATAGAACAAAATGAATAAAATGGCTTTGAGTTTGATTAAATAGTTATAATAATAATACACTCCCTCTGAACTTAAGATAAGAAATCATGGTCTTTAATGTGTGGTGGCATTTAATAATTCTATGAACAGCCGAGCCGTACTTTTTGACCAAGATATAGGGTTTGTAGAGTTAGGGGCTCCTCATGAGATCTGATTTTTTAAACACGAAGCATTATGATCTTTTAAGTCTTGTCAACCAATTTTACATGTTTTTTTGCGGTATTTAATTAATTAATTTAGTAGTCCTTATTTAGGATTATTCGTATTATTCGAATGATTGTAATAATCAAATGATTCAGTTAGTATCATTCATTAACGCGTATCGCTACCCAAATACACTAAATTAAATGGGGTTTGAAATTTAGAGTTTCGAGTTTAGAGTTCATTTCAACAGCGATTCAGGAAATATCAAAGCTTATATTATCGTTTTATTAGGTGTCGTGTGTGACACAGGGAATAAGGCGATTTAAGCGATGATAGCTCAGTGGTAGTGACGTCGGATACCGAGACGAAGGTCCCGGGTTCGAATCCTACAATGAGCTTGAGCTTTCGGTGAAAGAAAACATCGTGAGGAAACCATAGCACGGTGGTAGGGTACTCTGTAGTACCCGCCTGGCTGGCTACCACCCTCAAGTTAGAAAAAAGCCAGGATATTACCACTATATAAAAAAGGAGATCCAAATAATACTAAAAACTATCGTCCGATTGCTATTTTGTCATGCTTCTCCAAACTATTTGAATCTCTTGTATGTCCCACAATTACAACTCATGTTAACAGTGTCTTGTGTCCAAATCAACACGGCTTCAGATCAGCGGGGTTATTTTAAAACGGTCGGATTCGGAATCGGGAGCGGAATCGGAAACTTCCGAGACGAGTTTCCGACACAATAAAATAATAATAAAACTGTGTATTTGTACATTAAAAGACAATCAAAACTATAAGAACATCAATATTTATTTAACATAGTATGATAATAGTACAATTTAAGTGTTACAAATAATACATAAACTAAAATAAATATATTCTGCATGATAGGTTAAAGCGCCGATTGCTATTTTAATTTCCGAATCGAATAGTTTGACGTTTTTCGACGGAAATATCAATCCGATTCATCGAAAACTTTCCGATAGCTTTTAGCTGGCGGATTTCTTTCCGAATTTTATTTAAAGTTCGTTTTTGACCATTATTTAATATAAATGCATTATTAAAACGTATATAATGGTTAGTTGGTACTAAACCGACGATTTAAAACTCTATAAGAGCGTTAAATCTTCGAACGATATTTCTAAAGTTCAAGATGATTTGTCCAGGGTCAGTCTATGGTGCACTAATAATGGTATGGAACTAAATATCAGCAAATGCTTCCATATGAGATTTACCAGGAAAAAGAAACCAATTGATTCCCAATATCATATCGACGGCACGATAATTCAGAAAGTGGATAATATGAGAGATCTTGGTGTAATTATGGATAGAGAGCTCCGTTTCACAGCACATATTGATTGTGTCGTAAAGAAGTCCGCTCGAGTGCTTGGCTTTATTAAACGCAATACTAAGGGTTTCCAATCACAACGTACCAGAATTACATTGTACAATGCCTTAGTTCGAAGTCTCCTGGAGTATGCATGTCAAATTTGGAGTCCTTTTTACAGTGTACACTCGCAGCGCATCGAAAGTATACAGCGTGCTTTCACGCGATACCTCGCGTTTATCTCACAAGGCATCACTCACCGCTGTTGTTACGACCAACGCTTAGTATTTTTTAATATGCAATCCCTATCTTGTCACCGCAAAATGCAAGATTTAGTTTTTCTGCATAAGATAGTAAGAAATACGATCGATTGTAGTGATATTCTCAATCGTGTTTCGCTGACTGTGCCCAGTAGGATACCTCGGCATCCCTTAACTAAGACGTTTTATATTCCGCCTGTCAAAACCAATCTCGGTCTTAATTCACCTGCAATAAGAATGTGTAACGAATATAACAACGTTCACAAGAAAATGTATGATGTCGACGTGTTCAATGATTCCTTGGCAGTGTTTAAATCTAAGGTGCTGAAATCATTCATTTATAGTCTATTTCAAATAACATGAGTTCGGTGACACATGGTATTTTATTAAATTTCTCAATGGTTAATGTTCATTTCGATATAATAAAGGAATACTATGATAGAGCTAGGTTTCACGAAATATTGTGAATATTATTTCAGAGTAATCAAATGGAATTTCACTAGATATTGGTAAAAAACCCTTGACCTTGACGACTCATCCTATGTGAAATAGAGTATAGCCATTACAATTTAATTATACAAATTCCAATATTATTAACTGTAATTATTATTTCTTAATTTTATTTAGTTTTTAATTTAATTGTACCGTATTTTTTTATTATTTAAGCTTTATTGTTGTTGTCTTTTTGTGAATGCTGTACATGCCTGTCATAGGTTTATAAATCAGGATTTAAATTGTGTATTATTATGTTAATGAATGTGTAAACATGTAAACTGTTGGTGTGTCTAATAAATAAATAAATAAATAAATAAGTTGAAAATCTGTCGCTAAGCACCTTTCGGTGTGTTCCGATAGCTTCACTTGAGAGCCAGTTCCTTCTAGGCTTTGTGTGCTTACCACCTTCGGCCGCATCATCACTTACCATGGTGAGATTGCGGTCAAATATAGGCCTATAAAGAGTAAAAAAAAAAAAAAAGAATGCGACTGTATCAAAATCAAAAACATTATCTCGGGAAATTTAAATTTTATATAGCAACATTATATTTGACAATTCAAAAATCATAGATAATTCACTCTTTCCTTTTTCCCACGTCTTGAGCACGTTGTATTTTGTGTAGTTTTTACGATAAAGCTACGAAAATGTCTGCCTGTTTGAACTGGATGATCATTCGCAACAACAATGCATTCATTGTAAAGAAACGTGATATCAGAAAGCCGTTCAGCAAGGAGCCGAACAATGTGACTAACCTCAACTCGTTCAGGTACAACGGCTTGGTCCACAAAAAGGCGGTCAGCGTGGTTGAGAACCCAGACAGGAAGGGATTCACAGTTGTGTACAAGAAAGCTAAAGCGACAAACAAGCCCGTGAAGAATGCAGTGCGCCGTCAATTCAAAGCTGGCGCGAGGAGGTCCCTCTTCAAGGTAAAGAGGTTGCTGAAAGCTAACCACTACCGCACCGACCTGAGCAAGGCCACACTTCGCCGCGCATCAGCCATCCTCCGCTCACAGAGGCCCATCAAGGCTAAGAAACCCAAAGCGGCGGCAGCCAAGACCGAATAAACTAAGTATGTAAGCTGACAATAAAAAAAATATAAAATTTAAAATCTATTTTTATTTCTTGAACATCATTGATTTAGCCTCATCTATTATTTACAATTCCTAGTTTTTAAACTGCAGACTGAATTGTTACATTTATATCATCATCATCTTCAGCTGAATAAATGTCCCGCTGCTGAGCACAGGCCTCCATTTACAAATGAAGGTGACAGGGAATGGCCAGTTACTTCACCATGCATGCCCACTGTGGCTAGTAAAGGTAGGCTAGTGGTAAACCTTCTGTTGGGAGTTTCAAGCTGCCTAGGTCTCTAAATAGCTTAACAACTATCACAATTAAGTGATAACCAGGGCCAACGGCTTTATGTGCCTCCAGAAGCATGGTAAACTAAGTATACTCTCAAGGTAATATAAATTAAATAGATCCCCAGGTTCTTCCAAATATAACTGGAATCACCCAATATTTTACAGTCAGCAAGGGTTCTTGGTGGCCCTGCCATGTCAAAGGTTAAGGATTGACAATTTCTGTTATTATGCAACTAACTTTGACAAGCTAGTGAATATATCTGGGAGCAAACATATTGTGCTTGGTGTTCTAGTTCTTGAGATAAGAGAGGCCCTGCCAGGCCAAGTTTTGAAGTGACAGGGCCACCTAAGAACCCTTATAAATTCTACACCAGGTAATGTCGAAATCTGATATTAGGCAAAAATTAGAGAAATCTTAGAATTTGGACTGCTGGGATGTGTCACATCAATTTTTATTTTTCTTCACCAAAAGTAATATTAATATCTCAGAGTATATAAATACTACGTACAATTAATATGGATGAGTTTAATGTTTATCAACTACCAATGTCATTTCACAACTTTCTGCTATCTTCAAGTAGCAAAACTGAGAGAACATTGATACCTACTTCGTTAAAAATGCAAAAGTGAGTTCACTTAACTTTCACAGCTAACCTCAGAATTGATATTTTGAAGTACCTAAATAGATGGGTGAAACAGCAGGTATTACTAAGCTAGTTACTATAAATTTAAAATTTCCAGTTGAAATAGTAACCTTTTGCATTATAATAGGAAAACCGTTATAATCTAAGTAAAATAAAAATCCATTGCCACATGTATGTAAGAGCATGACCTGACCAATATAGCTGATTCCTCTTTTGTTATGTTTGTAATTGTCATGACTTGGTTTGTATGCAAGAACATTTTTGGAAAAGGAAATTTCTACCAGGCACAAACAGCAGTAGGTAATATAAATAAAACTACAAATTGCACCAATCCATTTATTAATTCAAATAAACCATGATTTTATATCACAAAACAAATAGGAATGTTTAGTTACAATTTAATTCACTGATTTATATTTAACATCACTGTGTAACATCAAAGATAATTTGAAAATTGTGGAGAATATCCACATAGTTAATTACATGTCATGATTTAATTTTATTGTGTAAACATTCATTATATTCATTATTTACAATAGATATCACAATAAGATTACTCTATACATTCACTGTGTACAGAAAAAAATATTTCAAAAACCAGTAGTTTTGTTTTGCTGACCATCCCCATTGTCAAAAATCTGCCTAGCAGCTACTAGAAATATTTGGGTAGTCAGATGGCAACTGCTAAATGAATGTATTCATAGTCTTTTTTTTTATACCGCTAAGCAAACAAGCATACGGCCCGCCTGATGGTAAGCGGTTACAGTAGCCTATGGACGCTTGCAACACCAGGGGTATCACTCGCGCGTTGCCGACCCTGAAGAAACCTCTTCACACCCTTCTTGAAGAACCCCATGCTGTACTCCTTTGGGAAAGTCTATGAGAGAATGAAGCAGTTGTTGCTACAACGCTCTGAACTTTAAATGCATTTATGAATACATGCAGTTAGCAAGGTTTGTGTTTATATAACACTAGAATATTTGAGTTACTGAAGACATTATTTATGATCCGGCTTGTTCAAGTAATAAGAACAATATTACATGATGATATGATGGACAGTCAGCATAAAAAATAAGTGTTTAACAAGGTAAAACAGAATGCTATTTCATAAGATTTCATTAAGATAATATTCGTCGCACACCAGTAAGTTAGACACCCATCTACCAAGTCTACACTACTCCTATACAGCTTTGCTTGTAAAACTCGCTTAAATATTACTAAATGTTTCCAAGGTGTATAAAGCAATTTTTACTAGTAAAAGGTTTAGTTCTGCCTCTACGAAAAGCCTCAGGTACAAAATACATAGTAGATAATGAGAAATAAAAAGGCACAAACATTTAACCTATCAATACCAAAGGCACAATACACCAAAATTCATATTTTATAGTAGGTACAATAAGTTGATATTTTTATTCGACTACCGTCTGCCAATTTGTCATTGCGAGAAGAGTACATATTTTATTGAAATAATTTGAAAATTAAGTTTTAATTAACTCAATAAAACCCAGGCAAAGTACAATACCAGTAGTATTTACACATTAACTATATGAAGCTCGTGATATATTGACGCGTTCAATTTTAACTTTAATTCATTTATTTATATTACAATTCCAATTTATATATTTGTCATTTAGCTACCTAATCACGATAACCTATTTGTAGGCACACATTTATTTTATTCTTAATTACAGTCATAAAATATAAAACAAATCAACTAATCTACATAAATTAAATATTTGGGAGAAGGCAGTGGGACATGTACATTATTGTCAGATTAATAAATTATTTGACATAAATAATTAATACTGCATGGTCATTATGAATAACAAATTCCTTCCCGCATTAATATTACTTTCGTTATAATTTCTTAAAACATTATCTTGGATAGCTAATAACAAATTATTAGTGTTAAAGCAAAAACTTAAATTTAAACATTTATATGTAGGAAAACTTAAGTTTATAAGTAGATGATATATCTACTTTGTTCCGATTTATTTTATAGCTGCAACCAATATTCGAATAAACTTGGAATGTAATAATTATTCCAGAATACATAATAAATAATATGTAGAATTGTGCGTACTTTATAAATAATATAAATTATCAAAACCTAAAATGACTAGGATTGTGATTTAAATGCTATGTGATAATTTTCTTAAATATAGTTTGTACATAGAATTGTGAACCGGTTAAAAATAATGGTATTTTAAATTAAAATAAGTATGAATGATTATTCAAAATAAAGAATAAAATACATTTTCATACCTTCTTTATAAGGTATTTCAATAAATATGCTAAGATACCATAAATATTAGATAAAACTAACACATACATATTCACTATTTTGTGTGCATGATACGGGCAGAGAATTTTTATTAGAAATGCGTTTTGTGTTGTGTAATAGATATCAAAATAAACGATTATGGCAAAAAATTGGCTCTTGATATTTTAGCAGTAGTATTTTTTTCTAATAAATTCTCTGTCACGTATCATTGACGCTAAACTAATTTATTCAACTTTCTCAAAAGCTAATATAGTATCATTTATGGATACTACACCACTTTTGAAAAATTCTATATCTTAAACTAAAAGGTACATGAAAGCACACTAGTGCAAATTCCTTGGACTGATTTCTTGGACCACAGTCGAGATTGAGATACGCTTTGATTAATTCTAAGGATAATTCGTTAGCGGAACATCGATGAAATGCAAAAAACACGAATATAACAACCTACTGTCAAGACAAGCACCGAAACTAAAGTGTGTGCGCTTTGTTTTATTCACAGACCAGTAAGTCTGAAAGACGCATATTAGCCGAATAGCCGCGATCATCAAACTTATGAATTAGTACTACATAAAAGGCGCCCTGCTGATCAATTAAAACACGCCGTCCGCCCCGCCTACATTTTATAACACGGCTACACACTCCATTTGGCATGCGGAAAACAAGACGGAACACTGTACAGTGGCCAGACGTGCAAGTAAGCATGTGCAAACCTCATTGTATTTTGACAGCTCACATTACACATTTTGATGTGTGTCGTCGATGACAAGGATATATAGGATAGGATTATGTTCTTATGCAAATTGTTGGTGTGGCGTCTAATAGACTCATTGGTCTGTGGTTTCATTTAACACATTAATACTAAATTAGATCACATCACATCTTCACATATATTTTGTTATTGCATTTGCAATGAAATATGAAGATACGCTTAATTAAACTTTTAGGCATCCCATGTACCGCAGCTCTTAAACTGAATAATATCCAGTGTCGTTTGATTTTTGACCTTATATAGATGAAGTCATAGAAGATATTACAACAGAGTCGCGGTGGTCATGGGTCTAGAAATAAAAGGACTCTAGTTTGTGATTATCTCGTGTTATATGGATATGTATTGATTTGGTCCAAATATGTCAAACCACCCAAATGTACAGGGAACCAAGTATGTAGTTTTTTGTATGGATTATGGTAACTACAAAGACTATTTCTAATGAACATACTGGTAATATGGTGTTTTTTAATTGTTATGGTGATGTTGTCAGGCTACTTGTAATTTATTTGTATTAAATCAAGTTGGATTTCACTATAGATGACTTCACTCCAAAGTTCCTGTCAAGTCCTTTTATTTACGTCCATTTTTGAAAATTTAACTCTTAATACATTAAAGCAACAATCAATGGAATGTTAAACAATACGGGAACACTTCACTCTATTTGAGATCAGAGCAGTTCAGCTAATTCGATAAAGGACCAAAAACTATATAACATCAGAGTTAAAAAGAGACAGCGCAATACATAATGACATATTTGTATAGCTTTGTCTCTATCGCACTCTGACATTGATTACTTCATTAGTCCATATTAATAGTTCCTGTAATTATAATAGAGCAATCGTGAGCGAGTAACTCTAAAACGCCTATCTAATGTCATATTTGACATTGACAGTTATAACCTAAATTGTGGCAATGTTGCTATTGTGCTTATTCGCAAGCCAGCTTGCTATCAAACGAGCTGAGAGCTATACCTAACGCTTGTAACGCACACAATGGGTATCTGAAGTCCATTGTGAAAACGTCCTCCGATATCCGACCAAATTGCATGACTACGTAGTCTGGTTCAGAATCATGAACGATTTGAAAGTTTTTCACACTTGCCTGGGTTACTCTTCCGTGGAAGTTGAGTACATAGGATTGTGTTTCATCGTTCCACACTGGAGTTTTGTTGTGTAGAACGACAACATCGTCTAGGTTTTGAGCCTTCCATCGTTCTAGGAGTGTTTCGCTGTCATCTTGTGGTGCTATGGTGACTCTCTGCCGGTCCGGTGTCATTCCAGGCAGGATAACTGTCATTTTGCGCGGTCCTTTGAAGCCGAGGACGTTTGTATCCTGTAATAAAATTAGTGAAGATTTAAATAACCATATTGATCAGAAAGATTTAGATTTCAATCCTATGGTTTTATCTTCCAGACTGATTTTGACTGTTGGCTTAGTAGAGAGGAAAAAAAGAGTGAATCCTTAATACATTAAGATTGGCATGTAAAACTCGTATCAAATAGCGTAATACCTTTTTCAAAGAATCCCTAGGTAATCTAAGCATTTGTTCTCGAGTTATAAGCAAACAGGATGGCTGATAATGCATTTTACAGTACTCATGTAACCGACAGCTGTTTTCCCTCGTGTACTATCCAATAAATAGGTATGTAATATCCAAAACAAACAACTTTCATTAACACAACAAAAAATACCTGGCTGAATGCAAAAACCCAGTGCCCATTACCCAGTTAACAAAGCAAATGTACCTACGTCACTGAGTAACCCAAGGAAAAAATTGAATCTCGACCACAATGTAAGCAATTAATCACTTTGTGTACATCGAAAAGGGATGACAACTAGTAGGTGATCTAGTAAATTAGTAAAAAGTAAATTAAGGTAACTCTAGAGCAGTGTTTTTCAAACTGTGAGTCGCGACCCCTACGGGGGTCACGAAACCTTAGTCGGGGGGTCGCCGGCAGAAGGAAAATGGAAAAAGGCAAGGTAGACTTCGCGCAAGCGGGCGTCCAACTTAACTCTTACTTAGTTGCAAACCTCTCGCGGCTTCTTGCAAACTAATAAAATAAAGAAAATCATTATCGTAGGCTTTTATTTTATAAATTCTGTCCGTCTGACAAGGGGGTCGCCAGAATTTGTCAACCTATAAGGGGGTCGCGAAATCAATAAGATTGAAAAACACTGCTCTAGAGTAAACTAAGGTCATTCAAGAAGGGTGTGAACGGATTTTGACAGGGTTGGCAACGCGACAATACCATATGCTTGCTATCTTCACTATCATCATCATATGCAGCCTAAGGATGTCCACTGCTGAACAGAGGGCTACCCCATTGATTTCCAGAACAAACAATTTTGGACCGCTTGCATCCAGTGGCCTGAAGCATCTGACCAGGTCTTCGGTCTACCTGGTGAGAGATTGTCTTGTTCCACACTTTCCAGTACTTCAAAGTCAAAGCCATTTATTCAAATTAGGCCGTGATTATGAAGGTCAAAGCGACTGAATAGTTACCACCAGTTCGCATATCGGCCTTCAACTGAGAAGAACAGGCAATACTCAGCAAGGTTACATTTTCAAATAATTTTTTGGACAATCTGACCATATTGTCAATTTTTTCCAAAATATTTGTTTTTATTTTACAAAGTAACACCAAATTTGCAACTTCAGTACGTTGATTACGTAACTTTGTTGCAATGAAATTCAGATTGAAACAACCTCTGCATCGGTAGAGATATTACAAAATCGGAAATGGTTCCATTTCTAATGAACCACTGTTTGTATTTGCAGTTACCAGAAAGTAAAAAAGTTACGAGGAAACCGGTATATTGAACCGTTTCAATTCGAAAATGATTGAAACTTATTGCAACAATGTTACGTAATCGCCTCACAGTAGCATAACAACAACTTACATAAACAACAGAAGCCAACTCATGTCTAGTCCGGGCATGGTCGTTCTTCCGCCACGCTTTCCCATTGTCGTAGACAGTGAAGGCAGTTCCCAACAAGTTGGAGCGAAGTTTGCCCGCGAAGCTATCCGCTGTTCGGGTCAGTTCCGTCGGGTCCGTTGAGATTAGGTAGTTGGATGTCGCTGATTTCTTGCGTTTGCGGGCTGTGGGATGTTAGAAAGTTATATAGATCAGTGTTTTTCAATCTTATTGATTTCGCGACCTCCTTACAGGTTAAAAAAATTCTGGCGACCCCCTTGTAAGAAAGACAAAGAATTTATAAATTAAAGACTATGATAATGATTTTCTTTATTTTGATACCTTTACTTATTAGTCTGTAAGAAGCCGCGAGAGGTTTGCAACTAAGTAAGAGGTAAGTTGGACGCCCGCTTGCGCGAAGTCTACCTTGCCTTTTTCCTTCTGCCGGCGACCCCCCGACTAAGGTTTCGCGACCCCCGTAGGGGTCGCGACCCACAGATTGAAAAACACTGGTATAGATGATTCAAATAAAATAAAGTAAGATTTGGGTAATTAATAGTGTCCGACCGAAGCTTCGGCTAAAATGGGCCGTATTGTTTTCCTGTATTGTATGTAATGACATGCAGGCTATCGATCGCGTTAAAGTCTTCATTTAAATTCGCGTAATGGAAATTTTATTTTAACAAGCTTTTTTAACATGCCTTGTAACAGAATTTTTAACAAAAAACACGTTTAGTTTGGGTGACATCGTGAGGAAACCATAGCAAGGTTGTAAGGGTACTTTGTAGTACCCGCCTGGCTGGCTATCACCCTCAAGTTGAAAATCTGTCGCCAAGCACCTTTCGGTGTGTTCCGACAGCTACACTTGAGAGCCAGTTCCTTCTAGGCTTTGTGTGCTTACCACCTTCGGCCGCATCATCACTTACCATGGTGAAATTGCGGTCAAACACAAACAATAATATAAATAAATCAAATATAAACAGTGAAAAGAAAAAAAAAAATATTATTCTACATTTCCCGAATTATTTATGAGTATCTTACTTATTTCTGTTAACTAGCTTCAGCTCTCAGTTTAATCTAATATTTAATCTGAGATAATAAGTGTCCATGTTCAATTCCATGGTACAATTTACCTATGTGCCAGTCCCAAATCCGTATAACGTAGTGGTCACATTAATAATATTGGCAGGTAACTAGGTTAATGTGTCTCTTTGTGCATTCAATAAATATAAACTGATTTAAATTATTTATGACATCACAAAATATGATAATGTGTATACAGGGTGTTGTTTTGGTCGGCGACAAGCGACCCAGGACCGGTAGTACAAAATATATATTCCCCAAAAATGGACTTAATTCCATTAAATACTCTAAAGATGTTGAGAAATACCTTATTCAATTTGAAATAAAATTACCGCAAAGTATGGTTACTAGGCACGTGTACATTCTAGAGCTAGGCGCAAGCCGCCATCGCCCCACCCCTTAACTCCCTCGTACTCCCGTTGAGTATTATGTCTACACTTTAGCTTATTACATGATTTTTAAAATTTTAATTTTTTTATTTTTATTATTTAATAAATTTTTTTATATTTTTTTTAGCACCAGTGTCATTTGTATTATCGACCCTGAGTCGCTCGTCGCTGACCAAAACAACGACCTGTATACCTACGTCAAAAATGCTGTAGGTAGGTATAGTTGGCGGTAATATTGACGTCATCGAATACGGTAAGCCGCGATACAGGTGTTTTTTTTTATTATGTTATATATTTCAAATAGGAGCATTATGTTATTGTGATTATAACTACTATGGTTCATCTGAACGAGGTGACTTTAAAATGTGAGCGCGACTTAGTGTTTGGCTCATTAAAAAAACACTAACCAGCTAAAAGAAACACTTTCTTCCCGTAATCCTTTTCCAGGTGCAGAAAGTATGTTGGGTAGAGGCCTCGGTCCATACCCTTGCGATCTCGAGCTATGCGACATTTGTACAAAGTGCCGTGCTTCGCTGGTGTCACCACAAACTGTTCCACCGCACCTTCTACCGAGCCCTCTATCTCTGCTGTCTGTAAAGAAGAGAAACTTTAGATATGTGGGACTTTATGGCATATCATAATATTCTGAGAATATTGAATAGCGCCTGTGTAAAAATACTTGATGGCAATTTTACTCTGTATTCAACAGTCAATATCTTTCCACAATGAGATTTCCACATTAAACTATACCATAAGGCAGTGTTTTTCAATCTGTGGGTCGCGACCTCTAGGGGGGTCACGAAACCTTGGGGGTCGCCGGCAGAAGGAAAAAGGCAAGGTAGACTTCGCGCAAGCGGGCGTCCAACTTACCTCTTACTTAGTTGCCTCTCGCGGCTTCTTGCAGACTAATAAGTAAAAGGTATCAAAATAAAGAAAATCATTATCGTAGTCTTTTAATTTATAAATTCTTTGTCTGTCTGACAAAGGGGGTCGTCAGAATTTTTCAACCTGTAAGGGGGTCGCGATATCAATAAGATTGAAAAACACTGCCATAAGGCAAGACGACTCGTGTAGTATTGGCGCGCGAGCAGTTAAATATAGTCTTATCTGTAAAGCCTAGAATAGAACTGGCTGTTAAGACCTTCAATAAGGATTCCTGTATTATATGTGAAGAAATTTCATCTGTAACCCGGAATTGGGAATGTGACTAAAAGAGATGACGAAGATGCTCACACACATGTCACTTTGAGAATTAATCACTTAATATAATATCATCAGTGAAGTTGAGTACTGGACTACTTTGAGGTGTCACCTTTTCGAAAAACTTTTATTATGGCAACATCCGATTTTTTTTTATTTTTTGAATGAATGTGAGATTTTTTTAAAGAAAAGTACATCACCAACCTGACTAGGCGAGGAATTCCGTGGTTCCCCGAGCGCTTGCATGGGGGCTACAGCGGCGTCGGCGCACACGTCGTCAGTGCTCGCGTCCCGCCCCATGCTGCACACAGGTACGCTCTCCTCTTCCTCATCTCCACTGCCTTCGTTGTCGCCCACCGTTAGCACTTCTATCTGATTGCCTAGCTCTGCAAGTGTAAGAGCCCGTTTGACAGGTTGCTGATAAGCCCTGAATAGCTTATCTGATAGTTCTGATATCTGTTCTGTCTTTTTATTTTGAAATGAATAAAAATACATAAAATAATAAAGTTTGAATTTGTTTAAAGTACGAAGTATTCTATCGCGAGTACAAAGTTTGGTAAAAACTCAACCTGATATCTACATTTACTGTTACAAAGTATATACTTTAGAGAAGTATCTATTTTTGGCTTTTTCCCTCGCATCGATTCACTCGCGTAAATAAATAAATTAAGGGCGGGCTATATAACGTAATCTGTTTTAAAATGATTGAATAACTCTACTCACTAAAGAACATAGATTTGCGTGACATTATCCCGAACGAATGTATACGTTGAACTGAGGCAACTGTGCGACTGTAAGGTTTTATTATGTTACAAGGAAAATGGGGACAAAATATTATTACTAGCATCACAAATGAAACCTATTAGGAAATAATAATTATTAATAATTGAATTGAGGATTTTTAGTTATCCAAGGTATAACGGCATGTGATGATTAGTTTCTTTATTGATTTTATGAAAAGTGATTGGCTGAGTATTCAATAGCCGTCGTAAATAACAATCAATATTTAAAATTGTATGGAGTTTTATTAAATCAATAAACGAAGTGTTTTAGCTCTTAAAAATATGTGCTTAATAAATAAAAAAATGTTTTTATGTGTATAAACTAACTATGTACTGACTAACTTGACTTTAGATCTGGCTTATGGCATGCATATTTAAATCATGAAATATTATTGAAACACCATGTGACTTTATGTGACATAAAGAATCATGGCGAGATCCATACATTGATTTGTGCAAAATAATTAAACATTTTACCAGCAACATGAAATATTTTATAAACCCCGCATATTTAACACTTTTGGTCGCGATACGACCATTCTACACCATGCCGGCATAGAACTTCACTTTTTATCCCAGGGTTCTAAAAATATTTTAAATGCCTATTATTCCTTAGACACCAAGGATTAATTGTTTATTTATTTATTTACTTTATTGCATCACATGTGTAAAATGTGTAAAAATATAATAAAAGGTAAAATATATTGTATATATATATATAAATTGTAAAATCATTTAGCATAGTATAATTTAGTTTTATATTTTATTTATATTATTTATATATTGGGGCAAACTGAAAATCAGCGCTTGTGTGTACGACAGTGCACCCTAGCATTATGCTGAGTTTGCTACCATTTGTCAGACATGTTTATATTTTTAATTTTTTTGCTTTTTTGATGTTTCTGTATTATGTTTGACAATAAACTTATTCTTATCATTTCAACATCTCTAAAAATCATAACTTTATTTACAAATCTCGCCATGATTCTTTACCTATAAATTGTATTTTTTTAATAGTTTTAAATCTGTGATAATTAATAATAATTTTCACATTTATGATAAATAAAATAATAATTATTTGTTGCCTGACATTATGACAAAGAATATTATAATTAGGGTTCTGTTGCAATAACAGTTTTTCACCTATATCTTGCATGTTGCTGAATGAAAATAATATAGGTATACTTTACCTAAACCCATATTTACCATCTATAACATTGTTAAACACAATAATCATATTGTATTAGATACATTATGTCATAGTGTTTATCTGTAAATAAAACTATTGCATTTTTATTTTGTTAAAATGTTTTGTCTACATTTAGTAAGTGTGTTTGTACCCACACCACTAATCTCTATATTATTTGCACCCACACTAATGTTTGCATTACCTTGAAAGTCTGATTCCTTTGTTGTTCTAAGAACCATTACTCTGCAGGTATGTTCAAGTGTGACTCAGCCATCATACCATACTGTACTCATGGATTGATTACGAGTGTTTGAATTGAATACTCAAAAGAAATATTGACCAACATTTGAAAAAAATAAGAAACTTACACTTTAGACTTGTAATAGAGTCCTTTAGTGGGTGTTTATAAAGAAATTATGGAATACTAGCTGACCCGCACGGTTTCACCTGCATTTCCGAGAGATTGTATGTTTTCCCGGGATAAAAAGTATCCTATGTGTTAATCCAGAAGATATTCTATCCATGTGCCAAATTTCATCCAAATCCATTCAGTAGTTTTTGCATGAAAGAGTAACAAACACCCATACATACAAAGTTTCACATTTATAATATTAGTAAGGATCTAGGTAATTATTAAAATAATAATAAGATTATTTCGCAGTTTCTGGTTTAGTCATAAGTTTTAGTCTGACAATGGCCCTGATTCTGTTGTGCACAACTAAACTAATTTTAATCTCACGATGTCTCTTTCTAACAAAGAACATAAGAAAAGGATGTAAGAATATTAGTCCTGTCAAATTAGTCCAATGCTTGTTTTCAATATAAATTTAGTCGCCATCTATCGCGGTTACACCTAAATACACGCAAAATAAGACGGCAAAGATTAATTTAACAACTTAAAATATGTTCTATCCTTTTTCAATAATGTTCGTAAGAAAGAGATGAGATGTGACTAAAATTAGTTTAGTGCGGTTTACAACAGAATCGGCACCAATGGCTGCACATAGGCTTCCCCCGTAGATTTCCATAAGGATCAGTTAAAGGCCACTTGAATGCCAGCTTAGTAGTAGGAACTTAATATTACATGCTATGCTATGCACTGGTAAACATTTTAATTAGTCATGGTATAAGTTATTAATAAGTAAATAAACACATCAACAGCATTTACATGCAGGAATAAATAAAATATGTAAAGCGTACAACAACTACTTACCATCATAAGTTGATATCCTATTTGTTTGAAGGGGTATAACTTGATCTGGATTGACTGGCGACATAAGAAATTGCATCGGACCATCATAGCCTGTCATGAAATCAAAAGAAATGCGCATAACAAAAATATACATTCAGGAAAACCATGCATGAAGAACTAAACATCGATTAATAGTTAATGACATTAATATTATTTATTGAATCGGTAATTACCATGTAGTTCTCGTGATCGGCTTCCTGATATAGGGCGTTTAGCCGACCCTACACGCAAATCGTTGGCTTGAACCATCCCAGAGTTCTGTCTCTTCTGCCGCATTTTCTGCTCCATCAATTGGCGCTAAAACAAATACCATTCCAAATGTAGTTGTCCATGATGGTAACGTACTGAATTTACTTTACTTTCTTGATGATAATGATGATTAATTAGGATTTTATATAAGTTTATTCTCAAAAAAGTTCAACCGATATGTACGCACCTGCTGTTCGATTTTTTGATCACGTACGTTTATTGATGCCATTGTCGCTCACTGAATTTATCACTTGTACAATTTAACTGTAGTGTCTTGCAATTAATTGCCTGTATAATGAAGCTTTTATTTCAAAATTCAATAGATTAATTGGCATTTTGTAAGCTCATTTTTGTTTATAAATCATCTTGCCTACCGTTGCCCAGGAAAATTATGTTACCAACTTAAAAAAAACATGTTTTTTATACTATTTATAGGGGTATATTTTTCTGGGGCCTAAATTGAATAAATGGTTTTGACTTTGACTTTGACTTTGACATACAAAACCATGATTTTAAAACTAAACAAAGTAAAAAAAAGCCGCAGGAAAAAGCTTATTTTTGCATTATAAAATTAAAACTATCTTATTGACTTAATAATAATCGACTAGTTATAAAATATATTTTATAGGAAACATTGGTCCCGATTCTGTTGTAAATCGCACTAAACTAATTTTAGTCACATCTCATCTCTTTCTTACGAACATGATTGAAAAAGGATAGAACATATTTTAAGTTGTCAAATTAATCTTTGCCGTCTTATTTCGCGTGTATTTAGGCGTAACCGCGATAGATGGCGACTAAAATTATATTGAAAACAAGAATTGGACTAATTTGATAGGACTAAATTTCTTACATCCTTTTCTTATGTTCTTTGTTAGAAAGAGACATAGTGACATCAAAATTAGTTTAGTTGTGAACAACAGAATCAGGGCCAATATGAAGATATCTACGATGCTAACTTTATAAAGGTGAACGCACATTTATCAAAGGCGAACGCGGCGAACGAATCGAAGTCAAGGCGAGCTCGCGTACTTATCCGCACCGAAAGAATCGACCGAAACGAAGAAGAAAAACAACTCGCGAGTTGCTCTGTCGTATGCAACTGATAGAATGCAAGCGCATCGGTCGAGTCATCCGCCGAGCCGAATCTGATGACATCATTCGAATTTGTCTAGGATTTCTGGGGTGCGAGCTTTCATAAGATTTCATATACAGAATTCTAAAATTCGTTTCGTTCGATTCGTTCGCCTCGTTCGGTTCTGATAAATGTGCGTCCACCTTAATCTATAAAAAAAGTAGACATTGATCTGTCATCTGTCATTTACAATATTTTATTTATCTGTGATTTATTTTCCAAAATGGCTCCTACTCGGAGTGTTTTCGGATTTTTGAACCCAAAGACTCTCAGTACCGTTTTTACTAGTAATATATCAAAAAATTCGTATCGTTATGTACATAAATGTAATCGTTGTGATAATTTTTTAGGCGGACCTGCCATAACTATCGCTTCATTGGCTAATAAAAAATGTAAGTTTAACATGCTTCATTACATCACTGGTTATTCGTTATATTCGGATTTATTTATTAAAAATCACGCACATAATCAAATCACGTAAACTTGAACCAGAAACCTTTAGATGTAAATAATTTTTTCTCAATATGAGTTTTGACATTTTCGGAAGCATAACCTCAAAGTTTAATTTGTCAGATAGCGAAAGTCCGAGGCATCGATTCATCCACACTACGAGCAGTTTGAACGCCAGGGTCGATTACTATAAAGTTCTGGGAGTGGCTAAGAATGCTTCTGGCAAAGACATCAAAAAGGCATACTATCAACTTGCTAAACAATACCACCCTGATGCAAATAAGTCTGATCCAGAAGCTTCCAAGAAGTTTCAAGAAGTTTCCGAAGCTTATGAGGTTAGTGAGATCTTAGGAATTTTGTAATAGTCATAATTATTGACTATCTATGTGTTTTAATGATCTTCTATGAGGTATCTGTGCTACCACTATACTACTTGCAAAGTCACCCAAACTTAGCTGATGATGAGTGTGTAGAGGATATTTTGTGGGTACTGGCTGTGCCTCAGGTGACTTCTGTTTGCTATTAGGGTTTTTCCCCGAGTCAAATTTATGCAGATTGCAGCAGTACTGAGCTGCTTGTGAAGTTTTACAATTAATTTCACTATTAATTGTAAAGAACTTTGGCAAATAATGAAAAAATAAGAGTATGAAGGCAATTTATTGTTTATTTGCATAATACTATTTTTTGATAAAAGATGCATAATGTAGAATGCCTTGATAAAAAACGAAATAAGACAAGAGCTCAATTTGGTTTTTACCCGATTACAGATCCTGTCAGATGAAAACAAGCGTAAACAATATGATGTTTATGGAACCACCTCAGAGCAGATGGGAATGGGCGGCGGTCCCTCTGGCTCAGATGGTTTCACCCACCAATGGCAGTACAAGTCTACCATAGACCCTGAAGAATTGTTCCGGAAGATATTTGGTGATGCTGGCTTCAAAAGTGACGCTTTCAGTGATTTTGCTGAGAGTCAGTTTGGTTTTGGTGCAGCACAAGAAGTAAGTTTTATTCTTCAAATTAGGTTTTCTAGAAGTTACAATTCTTGAGACTAATCCAAAAAACTGTATTTTTATATTTCTGTACTGAATTGGATTCAAAATTCTCATAGTCCAAAGGAAACTTAATACTGTTGAAATGTTAATATGCTGTGTATCTTCTTATCTCTTTCTTTTTGGATACCTACACTTCACAAAGAACACACCCTACAAATTTCATGTCTCTAAGACCAGCGGCTTAGGCTGTGCTTTGATATATGAGTCAGTGAGTTCCCATACACAACTTCATACCGCTTTTCATTCCTTCGAGGGTGGAATTATCAAAAACACTGAGACACATATAAATTAATTTTCAATATTCATCCTAAACACAAAATTTGTAGATCCTAACTTTGAAACTGACAGACTTTCATACAAACTTTCATCCCCTATTATACCCCCTTAGGGGTGGAATTTCTAAAAACCCTTTCTTAGTGGATACCTACTTTTCACAAAGAATACACCCTCCAAATTTAATGTCTCTAGGACCAGCATTTAGGTTGTGCGTTGATATATCAGTCAGTCAGGACTTTATCACAATGTTATCGCGCATTTAAATCGCGGTGTTCACAATACATTGCGCGCTCGAAAATGACAATTTCTATAACCGATCATTAGCGAGGTGAATGACTTTCACAATTTGATTAGTGGCATTAGGTGTAGCCTTTTCGCGAAGTTTGCGTTACCATGCGAAATACATCCTGTATACGGATAGATAAAAATATTTTTTCAAATTGATTTTAATTTGATTAACTTAGATTCATACTCTTCAGCTTTATAAATAATAGTATAGATTATAAGTAAGATAATGTGCTTCAATCCCCAGGTGATAGTAAACCTGAGGTTCACAGAAGCAGCTCGAGGTGTGAACAAAGATGTAAATGTTAATGTGGTGGACACATGCCCCAAGTGCCAGGGCTCCCGCTGTGAGCCGGGCACTAAGTCTATCAAGTGTACCTACTGCAGTGGGACAGGGATGGAGACATTCTCTAGAGGTAAGAAAAAACACAAAGGAAAAGAAAAACAATAGTTTTCCAATAATTATAGCATCTGTGTATCAAGTACATTTGTGGGAACACACTGCTATGTTCTTGGTGACAGACAGCCAATCGAGTATGTACTAAAAAGTACTCTACCATTTAGCAATGGTTTCACCACGTGGTTTTCCATTGCCAAAAGCTTTAGTTTTGTAGGATTCTAATTTAAGACTTTTGCTTTGCATTTGACGTCGCTCTTCATCAATGTATAAAGTCTGTAATGTAAAAAAAAATTGTTTTCTTCAGCAATATTTCTAATTCAACATAGGTACGTGTGACAATTGTTTGTTTTTCACGTTATCTATATGCCGCTTTTATTAGTCAATAACAATATTCGTGTTTGCCAAAAGGTCCATTTGTGATGCGGTCGACGTGTAGACACTGTCACGGTACCAGGATGCTGATTAAGTTCCCTTGTGTTGAGTGTGAAGGAAAGGGACAGTCTGTAAGTATTATTTATGGAATGTTTTCATAATAAGATGGCAAACAAACATACGGCCCCCCTGATGGTAAGCAGTTACTTTAACATTTGGTACTATACTGCTGGTTCCCGCAAACTGCCAGCACAGTGACTCCTCATGGAGCTCTGGCATCCATACTCAATGCAGTAACACAACACTGCAGTAACACAACACTGCAGTAACACAACACCACAGTAACACACCACCGCAGCAACCCAACACTGTAATAACACAAACCCGCAGTAACAACACCACAGTAACACAACACTGAAATAACACAAACCCACAGTAACAACCCCATAGTAACACAACACCGCAGTAACAACACTCCAGTAACACAACACTACAATAGATCTAGTCTGGTTGCAGTTATACAAGCTCTGGAAAGACTTGAAACAGCCACTTAACCCAAATAATAAACACAACATCACATTAATGTTATTTGGCTGCAATCTTCTGTGCTTCCACAGTCTGGTCCTCCCATGAATTTTCAATGGAGAATACATTATGAGACGGGCCCAGACATTAGATTCTTTTAAATCTCTTGTTACTTCAGTATGAAGTAACAAGAGACGCTTTAAACTTCCTCATTTCTTTCATTTACTTATTTTTAGCTTTTTCCTAGAGCTGTTATTTCATGTTATGACTATTTATCTTACTATATATTAGTATGTATTAGTTTATTACTTTGATTATGTAAGTATTAGGATCTAGTATCTATTTTATGTATTGGGTTTTTAATATTTATTTATATTTAAGTGTATTCATATGTGTTACACCTGCCATATTGTCATATATCCTGTTACCCAAAGGTTGTCTGGAAGAAATCGCTTAAGCGATAAGGCCGCCTATTTTGTATCACTTCTTGTTGTTTTGTATTGTTATGTTTCGTCTTTTACTATGTGGTGTACAAATAAAGAATATTTATCTTATCTTATCTTATTATGCTTTACATTTTATATGGCAAGCTATAACATTTGATTTATTTGAAGGTGCAACGTAAGAAAGTAACAGTGCCAGTGCCCGCGGGAGTCGAGGACGGTCAGACGGTTCGCATGGCGGTTGGGAACAGCGAAATGTTCATTACCTTCAAGGTGGAACCCTCCACCTACTTCAAGAGAGACGGCCCTGATGTACACACTGATTGTAATGTGAGTACATTTTGTTTTTTTAATTGCTCAAATCAATTCATTAAAAGCAAAATTAAGTAGAGCAGAGGGATCATGACTCTCCTAGAAGCAGTAATAATATTGTTCTCCACACATTTCAAATGTCTCTGAAACAGTTTCAAATTAAATTAAATTTTGAAAGACTAAAATCACAGTCGATATTAAAAAAATTATATGTAACTTGGCCCCATAGACATAAGGTTTATTATTATAAGTAACATAATTTAAAATAACTCTTCCTTTCAGATTTCCATATCGCAAGCACTATTGGGTGGCACAGTCAGGATACAGGGTTTATACGAAGACCATACACTTCAGGTATTGTACAAACAAAACTAAGGTCTAAAAACATCTAATATACACATTCAAAGCGCGGGAAACGCTATTGGTCGGCAGCTGCCGCCATGTTAACGCGCTCCGTGCGGAGGGGCGTGACTTGAGAGTGAGACGGAACTAACAGCTGCAGTGTATTATGAACCTTATAGTAGTGATCTAAGGTTGATTGTAAGTTTTAAGCATTCTTTCGTTAATCTTCGGGGCCATACTTTCTTTTCTGTGCGAACGAAGATTCACGACGTGCCATATCAGTTGGGTAATACTGTACCTGATAACTGTATTTTTTATAATTATTTGCAAAAAATACTTAGTTAAAGAGATTATTTCCACTGACTAAACACTTGAATGTAGAGGTTAGTATTGGGATCCTTTTTAATTACCAAACCATTGCAGTGGACACAGATTATTTATATGTTTTCTATAGATATCACCGGGTACATCATCACACAGCACCATCCGGTTGTCGCGGAAGGGCATGAAGCGGATGAGTCAGCATGGATATGGAGACCACTATGTGCATATTAAAATACTGGTGAGATTTCTACTGTTAGGTTTTTTTCGCGGGAACACATTTGTCACTGCTGGGCACAGCTATTTGTCCGTCCGTCCGTCCGTCTCTCTGTCAGTGGGCTGTATCTCATGAACGGTAATAGGTAGACAGCTGAAATTTTCCGAGATGTATTCATATTGCCGCTATAACAACAAATAATAAAAATTAAAAATAACAGGGGACGCCCATACAAGAAACGTCTATTTTTGGCGTTTTTTGATTCATAGCAAAGTTGAGTTAGTTAATATTGTACGGAACCCTCCGTGTGCGAGTCCGACTCGTACTTGGCCGGTTTGTGTTTGTGTTCTACAAGTGGTGGACAGTTCCATTTTCGAACAATTTATATTTTTGTTCGTTAACAACAACTAAAACCTATGAAGTGAGAACTCTTTGGTTAAGCTGTACTTTAAAGGTGAACACACACTTATCCGAGCCGAACGCGCCGTACGCATCAAACGAAACGAATTTTATAATTCTGTATATGAAATCTTATTAAAGCTCGCACACTCGTCCGCTTCGAATCGTCTGAATCTGGAAGAACCCCAGAAATCCTAGATAAATTCGAATGGCGTTATCAGATTCGGCTCGGCTTATGCGGTCGACTCGACGGATGCGCTCGCATTCTATCAGTTGCATACGACAGAGCAACACGCGAGTTGTTTTTCTTTTTCGTTTCGGTCGAAAGAATTCGGCGCGGTGGATTCTTTTGTTGCGGATATGTGCGCGATCCCTCCTTGACTTCGATTCGTTCGCCGCGTTCGGCTCCGATAAGTGTGCGTCCACGTTAATAATTAATTTCAGTACAATATTTTTGTCCAGCTAGACCACAGGGCTCTAATGACTTACGTTAAGTTAGCTTATAATTCGACGTTATCGAGCAGGTGGTGTGAAAAACATATAATTTGTTTGTAGGTACCAAAGTCCCTGTCAGAGAAGCAGAAAGCCCTGATGTTTGCGTACGCCGAGCTGGAGGAAGACACGCCCGGACAGATACACGGCGTCTCCTACGATAGAGATGGTAAGGTTTGACTATTTTATTGTATACCCACCTCGATACATATTGGCTGTTATTTGTTACGTTTCTGTAGGGGCTTGTGGCAATTTAGCGAGTACCACGTTATCAATTATGGTCAGAATTGGATTTCAACAAGAAATGTTTAAAAACTGGTCTACTTCTTCAAAATATAGTTAATTTTATTTATTACTCTCGTAGTTTCACTAAGAAGTAATTGATGGAATCTTTTTGACATACTTGTTAAAATGCACACCACCCCTAAAAATTACACGGAAACATTTATTTTTACAGACAAGTCCAAAAATAGCGGTAGTACGAAACAAACTGCTGAAAAAATACACCAAACGAACCGCGACAATGACGGTAGCACCAGAGACAAAACTAAAGCTTGGACGTTTCTAGAAAGTCTTTACGACTCTTATAATACTAATAAGGCGTTATTTATTAGCGGGTTTTTCACTTCGGTTATATTAGGTTTAATGGTTATGTTGCAAGACCCTTATGATAAATATGGAGCGAAAAAGATCTTGGATAAAATAGAGGATCACGATCCTGGTAGGGAAATGGATAAGCCTATGGGTTATGAAAGGACACTCAAACGGCAGAAAGAGCAAAATCCAGAGTTATATGAGGTTTAAATTGTATAAACGTCGCGGGGATTTAGATATATCCACATATGTCTAATTTTCCATGATTATGTTATAAATTAATGAGGCATGCTTTGATAGATAAAAAAAGTATGCTATATTACAATAGCAAAGGACTTAATTTCACAATGCTGGCATTTTAAAGTGTAAATGAGTTTTACTTTTTACAGAATGCGTTTCTGACACCTGCTAATATTGTCCAAATCACAGAAACGGCTGATCTAATTAAGATGGGATTTTCATTAAACTATGCCTAAGAAAATACTGAACCTGCCTGTGTAAGTCCCGTCGCAATAGGATAAGCCGTTTCAGAGAATAGCCTAATATGAACAGGTGTCAAAAACGCTTTCTCTCTGCGGCCGCACTGTATGTATTAATTTATTTATAATTCTTAAAATGTAGTTGTATGATGAAGTATATGTCTCTAACTTGGTATTACATGAAAGTAGCCATTGGTGCCGATTCTGTTGTAAATCGCACTAAACTAATTTTAGTCACATCACATCTCTTTCTTACAAACATTATTGAAAAAGGATAGAACATATATAAAGCTGTCAAATTTGTCTACCGTCTTCTTTGCGGGTATTTAGACGTAACAGTGATAGATGGCGACAAAATTTATATTGAAAACAAGCATTGGACTAATTTGACAGGACTAAATTCCTAACATCCTTTTCTTATGTTCTTTGTTAGAAAGAGATAAAGTGAGATTAAATTAGTTTAGTTGTAAACAACAGAATCAGTACCATTATCAAGATATATAGTTAGCCTTCGAATCGGTATTAGTCAGACTATTCACATATTTAATATATACTGGGTGGAGACTTCGAGATGGCATATTGGGTTAGTCATGCTGAACAACTTTTACTATGAGACCAATGGTGAATTCTCAAAAAAAAAATCTCTTCATAGTAAATGTCAACCTTGCTCGATCATAATGTATGAAAAGTAAAAATTTTTTTTTGAGAATTCACCATTGGTCTCATAGTAAAAGTTGTTCAGCATGACTAACCCAACATAGGTTTCAAAAATATGCCATCTCGAAATCTCCACCTGTTACATGTGTACTTATAATTAATTATACATGCATTTAGTATGTTTTATTTCATATAAGGATTGTTGAAATGTATAAATTTTATTGGATATAGTATGATGGTCATACAATAGTATTTGTGAAATTGTAAGTTATGATTTCATGAATAAACGGAATTAAATTCAATATTGTTGTTTCATTTTGAACCTATCTGTCCCTACACCATCATGCTATAAGCCACAGTGCATTTTCAACATTCAATTAGGTACTTACATTCATAAACAAGCTTCAATTAAATTGCCTATAATAGGTATGAGTGAAAAGGAGAGCTTTTTGCCCTTTCTGGCTTGATACGATAAGCAGGGTAGTTTTATAAAAGCCAATACTTTTGGATAGCACAATTAAAACAATTAATTTGTTTGTCATAGGTAACACAGCGTAATTAAAGCAGCCCTGTCATTGTTGTGAGTTTCTTTGACTCGACAATTAGTAGATAAAACTTTAGCTAGCTCATACTAAACCCTTTATCCTTGTCCATCATTTAATAGCCTAAGATCCGGCTGCAAGAAACTGCGTTCATCGAGTTTTAGGGATTTTTTTTTATATATAGGTAATTGTGAATGGGGGAATGTATTTTTACCGGGTTGCCTATCGAAATGTAGCCGCCAGTACCTTTAATCAAAATTTAGTTTTTCGTAAAAATTTCATTGTGTTGTTTTTTAAATAAATTATCATACACTTGACAGCAATGTAAAGAACTTGAAAAGATTTGGTGGCAGTAATATTTTATTACATTCATACGTTTATGATTTATTCATAATCTGTAGCACAGGTTAATTCCTATTTCAGACACCAGCTCTTCACAATCACTAACTGTGTACCTATCTTTTTGTTTAGTTTTTATATGTAATGTTGAAACTTGTGAAGAGAAATAAATTATTATTATTATATTCATTGTCAAGTTCTTTACATATATTTCTGTGAAGTGGATTATAATTTATTTTAATAACGATTCATTGTTATTTTTTTTAGAAAAATTTATTTAATTTTGATAAAAAGTACCACATTTTGATAGGCAACCCAGCAATTATTATATAAAAAAATATCCCGTTCAAAAACTCGATGAACGCAGTTTCTTGCAGCCGGATCTCGTACTATAAAGTAACATTTGGATAATACATATCTCATTTTGATATTTATAGTAGGTAAAGTAGATATTGATATTGAAATTGATAAACTTAAATAATACCCAAAGAAATAGTTATTTTATTGCTAATTTTGCTTAGTATAGTTCGGTTCTAACTTAATTTAGTGGCAAATTAACATTTCATATTGTTTCAAGTCACCGGTATTCTCGAAAGTAGGTGTACTGGAAAATGTTATTACTAACTGCAAGACAAGTAAACGTTACTTTACAAGCAACAGGTTATTTTACAAGCTTTTATTTAACTTGCAACGTATGTAACTATGTTCGGGTGGAATCTTGCAAGTCGAATTTCACCCACTTCCTGTGGTCGAATTGACTTGATATTTCGTGTACATTAGTATATTGGAAGACAATGCAAGTACAGTTACCAAAAAACGCTCGTATTAAAAATGTTTTTTTTTTACAAATACTTGTTTAGGTAACTATAATATTTAGTATTTGTTGCACTCTTAATATAAATAAGCAGTTATTATCTATATATTAATTTCCAGGTAAGAAAACATCGGTAACGGAGCCACAAGACTTAGTAGACGCGGTCAGAGAAGCGCTCAAAGACAAGAAATCTGTTGACGGTCCAACTCCTGACCCTCCGGAAGATGATGTACTAAAAGAGTCCAAAAGAAGCAAAGGATAAACTTTGAACTCAATTCACTTGAGAATAGGAACTAAAATCGCTTTGTTTTCAAGATTTCGATAAGTCAAATTAAGATCAAATATTTGGTTCCTAACACTCAAGTTTAAGTCTGTTATAGATAAATTATTATTCCAATGCTTAGGATTTAAATGTTTAACTTAAAATTATCTGCTACATCTTGTTCTTACTGCTGAGAGTTGAGTTAATTTTATCTCTACTTAGTGTTGATTTATTTTTGTTTTTTTTTTATTTTGCTGGCGTCGTTTCTGATATAAATTTACCATACATAGGTATAACATTTTACCATTGTTTCTTTATAATTCTGTGATACAAAATAATTATGTGTTGAGAACAATTACACCAATGATAACAGATATTTTTAATGTCGTATAAGATGGTTACAAATATGAGATGTTTCGATAAATTTCATGTTTTATTTAAAATGTCGATAGAGCATTCAATAATCAAAGCTGTACATAGCCGTTGACTAGTTTGTAGGAAACAGTAGAAAATAAAGAAAAATACCGTAATTTATTGTTTTATTTTCGTATTAATCATTTGTCAAACTGATCATGAGTGAACAGTCTGTATCTGTCGGACATGTAACCGACAGTAGTGCAACTGTGCCGGCGAAGCGCCGCCAGCGCACACGACAGCAGGATCATCGCGCCCTCCACGTACAAACCGTACATAATACGTACGTAGCTCTCCACCTACATAAGTAACAGAGAAGGTAATACATTAATGGCACTCTTTACTGCTCGAAGTTTAGTAGCCAGGTGAGGTACCTATTTATTTTTTTATTTATTTGACCAAAATTACATAATAGGTACATAGTTTTACATTGCCACCTGACTAAAGCCTGAAAGGCTTATGTGTCCGGTGAGAGTTCCATTATATATATTGACTATATTTCCCACGTAGTAAACCTCCGAAGGAGTATCTCTAATCTACCTAAGAGTTGGTTACTTACGCAATATATTTGTACCTTACCGAGACGAAGGTCACAGGTTCAAGGAAAACATGGTAGGGTACTTCGTTGTATCCACCTGGCTGGCTACCACCCTCATGTTGAAAATCTGTCGTTAAGCACCTTTCGGTGTGTTCCGATCGCACTTGAGAGCCAGGCTTTGTGTGCTTACCACCTTTGGCCACATCATCACTTACCATGGTGAGATTGCGGTCAAACACAAGCCAAACATAGTATTTCAGTGATGATTATTTTGTACTAACTCCTTCCAATCCACCAGTTGTGGTAAACTCCAATGGGAACATGGCAATCTCAAGCGGTAGTTTCCCACGTAGTAAACCAAACGCAACCGCGCCGCAAGCGTAGTATAGAACTGCGGCAAGTGGCACGCAGCGGCACGCACAGATAATGCAAAGATAACGCTGTGGGAAGATAGGAAAATATTTAAATACCTAGGCATCATGTTGACAGCATCATTTATCCTCATTACGTAATTAATAACCACAGGATAAAGATCTTCCCGTAACTAGGGGCGTTTTCAAAGAGTTACTATAATTAAAACTAGATAGGTACGGTCATCTTGGATCATGGGTACGGTAGGTAATACTTTATGATTTATGCAAACTAATATGTAGAAAAAAACTGCCATACCTACCACACAATACACCACAACGGGCGCTCTTATTGACAAGACAGCAGGATCTGTATGAGAATTGTCCTCGTCATTTAAGTTGACAAAATCCAGGGAAATATAAAAAAAATCCTATTCCTCGCGTCAGTTCTAAAAACCTCTGATGGTCTAACAGGTTCTTCAAAAGTAACAAGTACCTACCTAAGGTTTCCTATTGTGATAATAAGGACAGAAAATTGTAAAGCGTATCTAAGCCTAAATTGGGTGACTAAACCAGGCAGTCAGTCCCACCCATCGTAACGACTTTGTAAAATAAAAATAAATAAGTTTGATACCTACTTGCTTTGTGTACGACGTAATACCGTAAACCGTAATAGTAAAAAGTGATATCTATATCACTTTTTACTAATCGTAATCCAAAGAGCACTTTTTACCGTATTTCCATCGATCACTTACCGTAATTTTTTTCAAAAAACTGCATTCGTTCTTTTGCAATTTTATCAATTCTGAATTTCTGCTGCAGCTCGGACTTTCTGAAAAAAGGAATTTATTTAGCTTATGTAAAAACCACAAAGTCTGATGAAAGTTTGAATACCAACAATCTCACCATGGGAAGTTAGGATATAGCCGAAGGTGGTAAGCACACAAAGCCTAGAAGGAACTGGCTCTCAAGTGCAGCTGTCGGAACACACCGCTAGTTGCTTGGCGACAGATTTTCAACTTGAGATTGGTAGCCAGCCAGTTGGGTACTATACAAAGTAGGTACCCCTACCACTATGCTATGGTTTCCTCACTATGTTTACCTTCACCGAAAGCTCAAGCTCATTGTAGGATTCGAACCCGAGACCTTCATTACAGCATTCGACGTCGCTACCAATGAGTATCGCTTTGAAATTAAATTAGTCCTGAAGTGCCTTATCTATGTAAAACATTGTAAGTAGGTATTTGGTTTGGTGTCCGTAGTGTGTGGTCATAGAGTAAGAATATTTATAGAGTGATAGCGTTTAAGGTCGGCCTCACACAGCCGGAATGTCTCTCTGAATTCAGAAACGGAATTCATAATATTAATCCAGAAAGCATGGAATTACATATAATGTAATCATGCTCCACACACATTCTTATTTTCTCAGATTTTGTTTTTTTCAGATTGATCTGTCAGAATGATACTGACAAGCGTTCTTAATTCCGGAACGGAATATTTAAGATTATGATTTCATAACGCGCGTTTTTCTATAGTTTTCATTGGATCAGCACACATACGACGGAATCAGATTATTAATTATCTCAGTTGTCACTGCATGCGTGAGATGGCTAGACGTGTCACGACGTTTTATCTAGGTTGCTACGATGGCCGAGACGGAAAATCTCATTTTGTGCGTTAAAAGCCGTCCTAACTCTGTTCAATGCCTGGTATAGTGTGCCGTCTTTTATGACCGAGACGTTGGTGGAGGTGGCCACTATAGAAAATCTCAGTAGTTATCAAGGGGGTATGTTCAAATGTACAGGATGAATCCAATGTATTCGTTTGAGTTTCTTTTTTTTATTTATAAAGCTAAAAGTAGGGATATGAGAATTAATACTTCGTCTTTCATATTTAAACAGAGACGTCTGCCGGGACCCGAGAATAGAAGACTACTGATCAATCTGAATTTTTAAGATATGTGTGAGTCAAGTGCCGGAATCCAGAGCATGAATTCCGTCTCTGAAATTAAGAGAGACATTCCGGCTGTGTGAGGCCGGCCTAACATTACCTTGTGATACAGAATAACTAATAGTACCTACAAGTACTCGTGCGAAGCGTGAGCAGTTTGCGTATAAGTACGCTAGTGATTTACTGCCAGAAAAAAATCGATAAAGTTCCTTGTCATTTGTTCTCGATAAAAGTATCGGCATTTATTGTATTTATATAAGTTAGGCTTTTAAACTATGAACGCGCAGTTCGTTTCAAGGCAGCGGTGCACACGCATACCTGTGCTTACGTCACATACTCTAGTAGAGTCACTCTATTAATATTGCATCTCTATGCTAGAGGTAGTATTTTAATTCAATTATTTTGTTATCCTCTCGCCAGCAAAGCAGTCTCTATCTTTTATGTAATGGGATAATGGTATAGGTATTTTAACTGGCTATTAGCCGCATTATCGGCTTGGAAGCAGCTCGACCGTTGTAATAAGCGCCCCTAATTAACTTAATGCTTGGTTTAATCTTCGACTGCTGCGTTTGGTCGCAAAATGGTATTGTTAAGGCGGGGACAGGCATTATGATTATAATAGAAAATATGTATGTTGATATAAATAAAAACCCTCAATTAATTCAATTGGTTTCCTAATTTACGTCACGTCTATTTCTATTTGTATGAATACTAGCTCTCTTTTCACCAGAGTTCCCTTGATAAAAAGTAGCCTATGTCTTTCTCCGTACCAAAGGCTATCTGTATGCCAAATTACATCGTGATCGGTTGAGTATTTAGGCGTGAAAGCGTAACAAACAATCTCACATTAGCATTATTTTGTAACTAGCTGTCCCGTGCGGTTTCACGCGCATTCCCGAGGGATCGTATGTTTTCCCGGGATAAAAAGTATCCTATGTGTTAATCCAGAACATATTCCATTTGCGTGCCAAATTTCATCCAAATCCATTCAGTAGTTTTTGTGTGAAAGAGTAACAAACAATCCATATATACCACGGAAAAGAGATTTATATTTCTTTTCTCTGTGATATATACAAAATTTCGCGTTTGTAATATTAGTAAGAAAGTATGGAAATGGCTTGATACTAAAAAAGCCTTAATTTATTAATCTAAAACACACAATTACCTACCTATAAATCTTGCGAGCCAGTAAACGGCTGGCAACGATAAATATGAACCGACTGCTGGAGTTATTTATGTTGGTACAGAAATGGCTCGATAAATGGACCTTATCTTAATTGGAACTCGAAAATCTGTGTAGGTTACTACGGTAATCTTTCTAAAAGTCTGTCATTTTGCTATCGTCCATTTCATATGGAGCGAAATGTGAAGGATATAATGTTTTGTTTCAAAAGAAATATTCCATTTACCCTCAGTAAAGATCCCAGCTTTAACTTTTTCAAAAGGTATATTTTCATAGATTTTCCGCTTTAATCTTTTGTAGTTTGCCTCCAAATGCACGACAATGCTCGTGCCCAAGTTTACCACTGGAAATCCAAACTTCGGTTATTTTTAATGAATAATCGTAGATTCATCATCTACCTCCCTTTTCCCAGGTCTGTGTACGCTTTTTTCATTCAGCTTTTTCATATAACTATCACTATCATAATTAATAAGTCAACCGATAGATTCCTGTGTTATAAAACTCAGATGTCTCAAGAATAGAACATATTAATTGAAAATAAACCTAATATCATTGGTGCAGGTTCCAAATTCAATTGTTTTATTTTCGACTCAATGATTGATTATCTGGAATACGGACCATAGAATGTTTACTGAGATTTTTCTGTCTATTATATATTATATATGTCTATTATATATATATCTGTTAAATCTGATTCCTTTATAACCTATTTGATTAGAGTAAGTACCTAGTTATCTACTCCATACTTACTAAGATAAATATGCGTAGGAACAGCTAGAACAGCATACAATAACGACGAAGTCCTTCCCCACAACGTTTGTGGTACTGGAGCACCGAAACCTGCATTTAAATTCCACCTTTAATGTATACAGGCAATATAAAGTTCTTAATTTGTATGTCGTGCTTTATAATCAACTATCACACTCTTATTGTTGAGTTGACACGCTCCTTTAGCCTATGACACCTTTAAATCGCAAATTTTTTGTCACGATGCATTTACTGACAAGCCGGTAGTATTATACTACTACATAGGTATTCACTATAGTAGGTTGGTTACTGAATATATTATTTACAGATTTCAGAAAACAAAACTTCGTTGTATTGAACAACGGTGCCTATTCTGTTGTAATTGCACTAAACTATTTTTATTCACATCACATCTCTTTCTTACAAACATTATTGAAAAAGGATAGAACATATTTAAAGCTGTCAAATTAGTCATTGCCACGGAGGAAAGCGTGGTCATTTGCGGATATTTAGACGTACCCGCGATAGATGGCGACTAAATTTATATTTAAAACAAGCATTGGACTAATTTGACAGGACTAAATATCTTACATCCTTTTCTTATGTTCCTTGTTAAAAAGAGACATAGTGAGACTGAAATAAGTTCAGGTGTAAACAACAGAATCAGGGCCATTATCTGTTATTGCGTTACTTCTATATTTACGAATGAGTGAAGTGAAACATTTTCAGATGTGGCTTTAAAGAAGACATACCTAAGTTATATCTTTTAACAGAAATCCTATGCAACATTATAATAATCAGAGATCGGAATAGGTAGAGTATATTTACCTAAACTTCGAGGAAGTAAGTAACTTAGAGTCTCTGATAATAATAATTGTAGCCCGATTGGGTCAGTAACTTCTTACAAAATAACTATACAAAGTGGTGTTGTATTCCTGCGGTGAGTCAAAGGACAAAACATCTTTAGATACAGGTAAGAAATACAGATATTAAAATCGTACCCAGAGCAGTCATCACATAAATTGTAAATAGGAATGTGCCGCACAGATCCCAGAAGTGTCCTGGATGTACTCTCGCACCTCTCGCGACTGCTAGCATTGTGAGCTGCCTCTCGTCTTCAATTCGTGCTTCTATAGCTAGCCGCCATTTTGGCGACACTGGAGTTATCTGAAACATTTGAATTATCATTGTTAACTTTGAGACACTTTCATTAAGGGATTTTTGCAAAGTCGGAAACGCGCGAGTTATAATCAACTAAAAAAGCACAGCTTTAGTAGATATTGCGAAGTCGTATCATATATTCTATACTAGCTTTTGTCCTCAGTTTTAATCGCATCCTCCAGGTGTCTAATATTTTCCCGGGTACAAAAAGTATACAAGTATTCCATTTCTAAAACTCTTGTGTAATTTATTACCGAAGTCGGGACTACCACTTATCAAGAGCTGGAAAGAAAGCCTGTTTGAAGATTAATCCATCTTTATTAAGTGAAAATGTAGCTTCTATTTCAACATTTCTAGAAATGCCATGACCTATATAAACCTGATTTGACGGATAACGGCTAAGCACGTAAATCCTTCCCAGTCTATTGTTGAGGCACGCTGGGGCTAGCCTAGGAAAACGGCTGTGGTCTTGATTAATTGCAGCTTCCGAGATCCCGCGCCAAGGAAATTTAATTCAGCTAAGTAAAGCGGTTTTCTAGGCCATTAGCCATCTCATTGGTGAATGAGGAAGGTTATAGAGTTTATTTTTTTACTTCCATGACCTTTAAATTGCCGAGAATAGGATGGCGTATTCATATAATTACTGTCATGGCTGGACTTGTCACCGCTTATATGACCAACCCCGGAGAAACACTTCAATAATTAGGTACGGCCAGCATTGAAAATTATTTTCGCCAATAAAAATTAAAACAATGAAAAGAACAATATAATTTTCTTACTCAAGTTAATCACTCAGTTGTTCGCAGAATGTAAGTACTAAACTAATAATTTATTGATGTTATCAATCAATCAATTAGGTTTTCCCCGGACGCCCTCTAAACTACAAAAAAATCCGGGGAATCCTGGACGGATGGCCCTAATCATGGCGTAGCGTAGGGATAAGTAGATAACAAAGGGACATTAATAATGCAATCGGCGACGTACAGAATTAGAACACAATTGAAGACCAAAGTCGGGTATTTTATACCGGATTTTTAAACACTAATTTTACTAAACAATAGAACGACGGCATTTTAATTCACATTGCCGACACGACTAGGAGAGTTAATTTCTTTTTGGAACAAATGACGTTGACTGAGATGGATAGTGAAACTAATTGTTTAGACGCTGTTAAGTTATTCGCAGATGCTTATATGAGCATTTTTATTAGTTTATACATATTTTTTTTCTGTGTTATCTATCTATCTGTGTATCTATATGTTATAATTATATATCTGTTGTTTTAATCATCCAGCATGCAGGTGCATGCATGCCCCGGTGTTTAGTTAAATTTATTTCTTGCAGGGATTACCATTGTAATTGTGGTTAACGTAAAAAAAAAAATGTGGTGTGGCCGTAACTTTTATTTTCCAATGTGCTGTATGAATATTGATGCTGTTTGATGGGGCTGGTCCGCTTGACTTGTTTTGGACATTTTTTCATTATTAAATCATTATTATAAAAATTGCAGCAATAAAATTACAGTCAGACAAAAACAAAAACTGTAATAAGTACATCTAAGTTTGTTTTGAAAAGAGTTCAGTGTCAGAAACTTTTCTCAGTCAAAGCTTAAAGAGTAGAGTATAGCGTTTATTCGCTCAAAGAGCAGCTCGACTGGGCCTTACAGAATACCGCAGCCAAATAACTTTATGTTGTGTTCCTGCACCTGAGTAAGGTCGCCAGAACTCATTGGGGACCCCTCCCCGGACCGGAAGGGTCGCTAATGCGTGAGTGATGCCTCGTGTGCCGCAAGCACCCATATGGCTACGGTAACCGCTTACCATCAGGCGGGCCGTATGCTTGCTTACCGACATCGTCGTATAAAAATAAAGGTACTATCCGAACTGGTATAGTGTGCGTCCAGTGCGTACACTTGTTATAGTCAGGCTGTTAATTGGATAAAAAAATTCGGTGCCTAGAAGAGAAGAGAAGAGAAAAATACCAACATGTTATTACTAGTAATAATATACATTAGTTGGTTTACCGCACCATTAACTCAGTACCCTAATGTCAATAACAGATGATTGGTACCCAGCATAGAATTATTTTATTTCTATGGTACCCAGCCTCATCGTCACAGACCCTGAAAACGTTGTTAGTGCCAACGTAACAGAGTGTTTAAAACTACGTCATGCGTCATAGTGAATAATACTTGCATTTTTTTATTGAAAAAAAAATGCCCAAAAAAAAAATTTTTGTACTTTATCATCGGGTACATTATGTAGGCTGCGTTTCTAAGACGAATAAAAAGTGTATATTGTGATTATCTTATACTCTCGTAGCACAGTATCGGAGCATTTCGTAGCGTATCGTCGTAGCCATCCGTAGTACCTCTAATTGAAGTGTCGTCTGGTCCTCTTGGGCCATTTACCCGACTATTGTATTGATTTAATAGGCCTATTCTACGTCACGTTATAGGCATATTCTGTACCACACCTGAAGATCATGCCTTCAAGTAAGTTTTAGCTTTTTTATGTTTTTATATCACAATATTCATGGCTATAATAAATCGCTATACGGATTTCCCTCAGTGACATGGGTATCTTCAAAGAGGGAGCAAAAAGAACTCTTCAAGGTCAGCCTTATATTGTCACTCCCCCAGGTATTGCAAATGTACAGACCGCAGATATACCATTTACAACGCGTCGGTAAACTTGTCAACCTGTTGAAAAAAAAAAACGACATAATTTTTTTGTAGTGGACTGTATTATGAAAAAAAAAATATGACGAGCATTTGCACATGCTCAAAAAACCACCGAGTCAAGTAATTTACATCAAAATTTCCATATTCCGTGGCTTGCCACAAAAGCGGCCAATATATGCGGCGAAATATTTGCTCGCCGTCAAATTTGTGAAACTTATTTACGAATCACGAGCGAAAAACATGCCGCTTTGGCACCCGGATTTGTTTGATACGCGACGCGAACCGAGATGCTGAAAAGTGTAACCTAATCGAACATTTAAAAAACCAGTCATATGACTATTATGTTCGTATATATATTGAGTGAGACCGTACCTGGTTGACCGAGCTTTGCTCAGCGTACAAAAAAGGTAAAAGAAATACAAACAGATTTGACCGGATCGGGGATCGAACCCACGACCTACGAGACGGAATTTTAACGCATGTAGCACTGGGATATCGCTACATGCTGCAGTGAAATTACCGATCTTACTATCTGCGTGAAACTCGAAAAAAATGCGTTTTCCGAGAGATGAGACCTATCTAGATAAATTTTCCACCCCCAAAAAACCCCGTGTAGCAATTTTCATCAAAATAGAGCCGTTTTCGAGATATTTTGTACGTTTTTAAAATATTGTTCGTCTAATAAATTGTATAGGATATATTTCTGTCAGTTAATTCAAATATTATTGAAGAAATAAAAAGCTTTTATACATGTAACCAGCGCTCCTTAGGTCCCGTATTGCTTTTAACAAAACCACTGCTATTCGCTCAGGGTTGCCAACTTGCCGACATTCTTAACCTAATGTCAGAGGTTGGAATTCCCGGAGGCATTCTACAAATTCGGAATCCGTCTGCCTTCAACCCTATTCGACGTAGTCCCCTTTGTCATGTTAAAATTTCATCCACATTGTCGAGGAATATGTTTTATAAAAAGATATTCCAACAAATTGAGTTCATTTGCAACCGAGATCGCAGCGGGTTTTGCATTTTATTAAAAAGTGTACAATGTTTTCACATAGGATTTGGAAAATTTTGGTAGATAGAAAGAATAATAATATATAAATAACTAGCGACCCGCCCCGGCTTCGCACGGGTCCAATGTATGTGGATTTGTGGTGTCGAGCGATTTGCGCACCCGCGCCTCCGTCTCGGCCCGCCCGTTCACGGTATCGCAAATACTGTTTCATGCATAGAGTTACAATTAATTAACATGTTAAAAAAACATATTAATTTACATATTATTTGTAACTCTATGGTTTCTTGCTAATTTTAAATCTGTGATATCTTTTAAAATATAAATGATCTGGGGGCACTGGAGTGCACCCCGCCAAGACGAGCCAAACGAAGCGCAAGGGCACTACCTACCTTTTCTCGAAGCGCTTCGTCGTTTTTTTGAACCCTCATAACTTGGGTTTGGATTATACCAGATAAACAAAATTCTCGGGATACGATGCCAATAGTGAACTTATTAAACATATTAAGTTTCAATAACATAGCTCTTATACTTTAGATTTTATTGATATCTAAAAAACTCCGATTTCGTCATTGACTCACTGATGATCATCAAAACTCTTAGGGTACTTCCTGAAGTCCTAGAAAGCTGAAATTTGGTATGTAAGTTTGATCTCTTACACCTAAAAAAAGAACAAAATAAAACAAAAATTTCATAAGCAACTTACAAAAAGAAGTGAAATCCCACCAAAAACATTTTCATGTCAAATTTTGCCAATACGAGACCATATGGCTCGCACTGTCAAAGAGTTATCAAATCTCGTGTAGAGCCAAGCCTATAACTCTACACGCCCTAACTCTACAAGCCCTAACATCACAAACTCTACACACCGTAGTCAAAATATGTGGCTTGGCCGTTTCGCTACTACAAGAACTATTGTATTACAGAAAAATAATTAACAGTAAATAATTTTTTCACCTTACGCCCATGTGACGGTAGCAAAACCATCAAGTCACATATTTTGTACACCAAGAAATACAAGTCTGTTTTTTTCCTTACAAGTGTGTTGAAAAACGTCGTATGACACGCGAGTGCATTGATCATTACACTCTCGGCTTCCTTATCTCGGCTTAATACCGCCTCGTCTGTAATTACCAACTTTGCACAAATGTATCCTAATGTACTTATTATACGTAACATCACACGTATCAAAATACCTAAGTTATTTTTTTATGTTTAGTGACGTCATGAATATAGGCACCGACTCAGTTATATGATATCAAGAGACCTCACTACTGATTTTCTGACCTTTTACTGTATTTGAATTCCAAAAACTTCAATAGACAAATGATACCCACAAGATTTTATAACATATCAAACATACGATTCTTACACAAATCCTCCGGTTACCCGTAGGATCGTGATCGTGATAAAAGGGCTATTAGCATACATTGCTGCATTCCGGGGATGGATCCCGGCCGGGCGCGCTATGTCAACTTTCCTTCCGATACATTACACGGGCCTCGCGTTCAAAAATCCCGTGATTTATCACCTAACGTATAACGTTTTTTTACGCTACGTGCGCTTTCGAATTTAGGTCATGAATGTGTGATGAGTTATTCAAGAATTTTGCACGAGTTAATAACAAAAAAAAATTATAAGCATCAAAATGCTGGTCTTAATTGTCTAGTTTCTAATCCTTTAAGTTTGCTGGTAAGTCTATTGCATATATAAAGATAAAAATCAATAGTTTGCCGTCCACATTGATGCAAAGCAAAACGTAAGGTAATGCTCGTTATAGTCTAGACGTGGTGCGAGCACAAAACAAGTGTGCGCGGAGCGATCCATCACTTGTCGGTTTTTGAGATGAACACAAAGTAACACAAACCTCCTTATTTCAAAAGACAGTTTAAAGTAAGTTTAGTATGAGTCGAGTAAAGTCCAGTCACTCGGTCACTATCATAGATGATTATTATGTCACTATCCAACGTCATATAACAAAAAAAGACGAGGCTACGGTCTGAACCATGTTTTGTAATAGGGGGAAAACGTCGTACGCGTAGAGGGTTCGTAGTAAATGCGCGGATCGTGCGCGCGATTCGTCTGAAGTTCAGAACAAACGCTCGAATCATGTATAATTTCATTGCATGTTGCATTTACATCAGTTTGGACGCGGCATAAGAATCCTTTTTTCCACATTAAATATTTTGTTGTAGTTCCACAGAGATGTATAATATAGTGAACTATTTTCAATAAAAAATGAGATTTTTATAAGGATTTTCTCCTACGTGGTTCGCCTCTGAAAACTGTATGGTTCATTATGTTTATTAAATTCTTTTATGTTGCTTTTAAAAAAGGTAAAAAAACTATGGCGCTCGCAGCGCAACCCAGTAATATTTAACTAGCGGTTTATTCCGAATATTGCTGTCATAATTTAAGTACGAAATAGGACATTTTGGCTTTGGCCGTGATCCAAAATGTGTGCCAACATCATCTGTATCATTTTATGATGGACTATTCAGCGTTAAAATTAATACTCTATCGATATTCAGTACAAAACTAGACATTTAGACGACCATGCAAGCATCAAAACTAATTTATGTTATTGTGACTGGTACCTGAATAATTATAATCGGCGTATCCTTGATTATACCTCAGAGTATATAAATACTACGTATTATACTGAGGAGCCGTTTATATAAAGTAACATTTTAATGCAAGAAAAAAAATGCAATTAAGTTTTTTTTTTGTGTTTATAGTATAATAATATTTTTATTAACTTGCAATAAGATTAGGAAAGTAATATTTATAACTATTCCATGTTTATAAATAACTAGCTGTCCCCCGCGGTTTCACCCGGGTTGCGGATAAAATTAGCCTATGTCCTTCTCCATACCATAGGCTATCTGCATGCCAAACATGATGATCCGTTGAGGCGTGAAGGCATAACAAACAAACAAACAAACTCTCTTTCGCATTTATAATATTAGTTAGGATAAGATATCTCGATCTTCGAGATCCCAACTCGACTGCATACATACATACATACTACCTGACTGCCAAAATAGCTATGTAGTAATTCAGTCCAATAATTCTGAGTACGAGAATAGCGAATTGTATCTCGGAATGTGATGAGAATCGCTTGCCAAAGGATATTACACCATATTGATTGATATGCAGGAACTAAAATTCTATTATTACTCTAGCTCATAGCCAGGATTCCGTTAATATTGTTGCCAAGCTCTATGTTCTAAATTTGAAACATAGTTTTGATCTACTGTTGTGATCTAATATCACTGAGATGTTCAAATGCTATTTTTGGACTTGTTTATTTCTCCGTCGAAATTATCGGAAACATTGTAAGGGAAATTGTATTAAAACTATGTATGTTATTTTAACAAACAAGGAGGTTCTCAATATGCCAGTATTTTTTGGGCATTACCCTTGTGTGTGCTGGTCAAAACTGTATTTGTATTTTGTAATATCTATGAATCTCTGTGTCTGCGTGTACGTTTATGTTTGTTTTTTTTTTTTTTTTTTTTTACTGTTTATAGGCCTGTGTTTGACCGCAATCTCACCATGGTAAGTGATGATGCGGCCGAGGGTGGTAAGCACACAAAGCCTAGAAGGAGCTGGCTCTCAAGTGCAGCTGTCGGAACACACCGAAAGGTGCTTGGCGACAAATTTTCAACTTGAGGGTGGTAGCCAGCCAGACGGGTACTACAATGTACCCTACCACCGTGCTATGGTTTCCTCACGATATTTTCCTTCACCGAAAGCTCAAGCTCATTGTAGGATTCGAACCCGGGACCTTCATTACAGTCGTCTCGTATCCGACGTCACTACCACTGAGCTATCATCGCCTTACCACTTTGTTGACTTTGTGACGGGTTTGTCGAGTATATTTGCACACATTGAAGAGCATTTATATTCCTTTGTGTGCATTACTTTGAATTTACAGGACCTGTAGACAAGATGGTTATCGATAATCGTCATCGTTATTAAACGATCAACCTTTGTATGGGCATTTCAAATCGAAATATCACGTGATTTTTAACAATCTCTTATGTCAATCCCATACAAAGGTTGATCGTTTACTAACGATGACGATTGTCGATAACCATGATATCGCTTAACCGCATAACCACGGTAAAGAATATCTAATCTTTACTGTGGCATGACTAAGAAGGTTCCTGCAGTAGTGGAGCGGTGCAGGAGGGGTGTGTTTTCATAACATCAAATGAGAAAAGAGAACCAAAAATGTATCATAGCAAGATTAGCGAGCCAGTTCCGATACTTCACATCAAGTCACATGTCATCCCCTCCCTGCGCTATGCCTGTACCTTCCATCCGCGAGTTTTGACACTATTGTAAGCAATGAAAGGCTTTATAATAAACGACGCGACCTCATTCTATAGCAGGTATAGATTTGTAGGCTGAAATCATATAAATCGAAATACTATTGTGATTCAAGGTGTATAGAGCACAGAACGTGATATAATTACGCAGGCTAAAGGTAAGTGTATACTATGTAGCGGGGACGGGGCATAACGGGCCGCATCGCACGCGTTACCCAGCCTTCTCCTCCCCCAAAAGGCTCTAGCGTGAGTAAGATCACTAACACAGGAACACACCATTCGGTTATTTGGTTGCGGTAATCTGCGAGGTGGGTACTTTCCCAGTCGAGATGCTCTTTGAGCGATATAATGCTATGCTCTTTTAAAACATAGTGCATGGCGGGCCACATGCCATTGACGGATTTCAATATCATCATTTTCATAAATATGCCCCCTTGCTATCGCGCAGTGTCTCGGGTCACTACAGGGTTGGACGGCAGTTTCATAACATAAATCTGTCGCGCAATAATGCGGCCCGGTAAAGAGTGTTTATCTCATAAGCATGCGGAGTTTTCCCTTTAACGTTGTGCCCCGTCCCGGCCCGACATAGTATACACTTCCCCTTACGGTTCTAACCTCTAGCACAGAATACTTATTATAACTAGTACCTCTAGTTATTATACACAGGAACTACGAACATTGCGCACAAACATAATCGGTCTACATAATTTGATATTAATTTACATATATTCACACCTGAGGTATGTTAATTAACTGTTATTAGTATGAGTTATAATTTGATATTATTTCTGCGTCAGAAACTAAAATAATTTCTGTAATTAACTGCTGGGTTTTACAATGATTATACAATATAGAGGAAATATAATATGTATTTCGTATCTAATAGTTTTTTTTTGCAAAAATTGATATTCCTCCTTTTTAATTTTTAATACTGGTTTGTAATAAGACGGCCATATACATACACTAACTGATAATAAAACTGTATATCTCTGTTTCGAAAATCGAATTCGCACGTATCGAGGTTTTGTGGAATGCAAGTGGATTGTCAACAACCATTTACACATCCAAGCGTTTTTCAACGGAAAATGCAATTTATTTGAGCTACAAGCACTCTGGAACTTTAAGTGGAAAATACAATTAAACTAGCCGTGTCCTGCGGTTTAACCCGCGTCCCTGGGATAAATTTAATTTATCGGGACCCAAGTTACTTCTCTGTCATCTTGAATCGATCTAATTCATAGTTTTCTGTGAAAACGTAGCAATCAAATGATAAGCGATGATAGCTTAGCGATAGTGACGTCGGAATGCCGTGACGAAGGTCGTAGGTTCGAATCCTACAATGACTTTGAGCTCTCGAACTACTTTGTAGTACTCGCCTGGCTATCTACCACCCTCAAGTTGAAAATCTGTCGTCAAGCACCAACCAGTGTGTTTCGGCAGTTGCACTTGAGAGCCAGTTTAGGCTATGTAAAGGTAATAATTGGACTGTTTTACAAAAACTTTAAACCGGCTTCAAAGTACACTAAAAAGTAATCAAATCCTGATTTGATGACATTGGGACCAAACGGGAAGTGTACCCTTTCAAATAGCAAAAGAATTTTCAAAATCGGTTAATAAATGACGAAGTTATGAGGTAACAAACATAAAAAAAAAACAATCGAATAGAGAACCTCCTCCTTTTTTTGAAGTCGGTTAAAAAGGCAATCCACTGGTATTGGTAATGTCCATACAGGTGACTGTAGCTACCACAGAGACTTCCGCGCGCCCATATAGAGACAATGACAATACTTTTTTCCCGTGAATTGTCAGTCAGTCTACTATCGACAATCGACTCTATACCACAGCATTATGTGTCAACAGTACTAAATGATAAGACAATACCATGTCGTTTGGTAAAACGGTGCCGTCCACAAGCACGCTTGAATATTATGGAATATGTAGATGCATAAGGCGTCTCTAGGAGGGGGCGAGTTTTCTTGGAATATGTAGATGCGTCTCCAGGAGGGGGCGAGTTTTCTTTTCAATGTACTGTGGTAGCCACACCATTTAGTGGCTTGCCAGCCCTTTTGTCAGCTGACGTGAAAAGAAAAACAGACATACAGAAAGGCAGACCTACTAACTCACTTTATGAGTACCACGTAGTTATGGATATTGCACACACTAAACCGTAATCAATCTGTGTAGAGTCAAGCTAATTTAGGCTATTCCAGCAAACTCAATTAGGTAGTCCCTATTGTTTACAGATTCCATTTTTGGTCGTAAATCAAACTAGGTACCTACCAATATTACCATACTTGTATTAGGTACACAATACATTATACAGGGTGTTGTTTTGGTCGGCGACAAGCGACCCAGGAGCGGTAGTACAAAATATATATTCCCCAAAAATTGACTTAATTCCATTAAATACTATAAATATGTTGAGAATACCTTATTCAATTTGAAATAAAATTACCGCAAAGTATGGTTACTAGGCACTTGCACAGACTAGAGCTAGGCGCAAGCCGCCATCGCCCCACCCCTTTACTCCCTCGTACTCCCGTTGAGTATTATGTCTACACTTTAGCTTATTACATGATTTTCAAAATTTTAATTTTTTTATTTAAAAAAAATAAAGTATTTTTTTTAGCACCAGTATCATTTGTATTATCGACCCTGAGTCGCTCGTCGCTGACCAAAACAACGACCTGTATTATATATATTACACAAAAATGTTGAATCGTTTAAAAAGTGTGTGTACTAGTATATCTTCGTAATAATAAGAGTTGCAATACGATATCTTCTTTGTTTGTAGTAGGTTAGTAATGTAGTTTTTTAATCCTTTTAAATCATTAGAAGTTTGTAAATTCTTCTCATTTGAAGGCTTTTACGGTTCTAAAGTTATAGTTGCTTTGAAATATTTATCTGTATTATTATATTACAGAGGTAATCAAATCAAAATTCAAATAGGATAAAAGTTCTTCTTGTCTGAAAGCTTGTTGCACAACAAGACAAGTGTACTTTTCATCGTTTGGTTTAGTTAAAAAAATTCGGTAGAACCTTGACTACAGTCTTTCGAGGATCCTCCGAGATGTTCCGAGATCTTCGCGAAAAATATATGATTAAATCTTAGTTTCTTTAATTTTAGCTACAAGTCCACCAACATTTATTTATTACAATTAATTAAAGTAGGTAGGTACATAGAAAGCTTTCTATTTAAGTAATAAATCGTATTAACGAAAATAAACTTTACTGGGAACTCTCATCACGTAAGTACAGAAATAAAATTATAAGTAGGGACCGTTTTATTTGATTTGACATCTGGACTGGGTTCATCACAAAGTTTTTATTAAAGATCAAGGAAATTCCAACTTACACCGAATTTGATTTATTACTCTGTACAAAATTTTCGACTTTGGAATATTGGATTAATTTCATAATGTAATATTTGAATATGGTATTACGTTTGTAATTAACGAGAGTTTACCTATTATTTTTTTAAAGATTTAAAGGTCAAATACTAATCCGCCACTCACACTTATGTTGTGATTAAAGTAGTTTGACGGTTCGATTGTATGCGATAAGCGCTTCTTAAGTATATACAAAGCGTCCATTACAGTACGTAAATTCCTCTAAGTAGGGAAAAGTCTTTGAGTTTCAGAAAAGGCGACGCATCGAAGTTGCTTATAATAATGTCTATATAAAAATGAATCCCCTTGGTCGCGCCATAACTTAAGAACGCCTTTAACCGATACACTGTAGAAAGTTCTTAAGGAAAAAAATAAGAAAGAAATAGAAAATTAGAAAATTTAAAAAAACTTAACGTTAGGGTAGGGTATAGGGTAGGACACCATGCAAAGAAGTCGCGCCGGGAAGCTAGTAATAGCATAGACTTCAAAATCGAATCAATTTACCGTTGCGGTAGTTCAAACTAATTGTTTCTGAGTAAATATTGTTCATCCAAAGCGCATAGTGTTTGATTAGAAGAGGATCGACGTGATGGCAATTGTGTTTAGTGTTAGTGCAATATATGTTTGTTTATGTGTATGTTTATTATATATGTAGTTTACTTAAGCTACTGCTTACTTGGTTTTACACTTGAGTATTGTGTGCTTACTTAGTGAGATTGTTGTCAAACAAAATACCTATTTTTTTTTTTTATATTTTTGCGTCACACGGCTGTATTTTGCCATTTTTCAGTTATATTATAAGTTCTAGTCACAATAAATCACTTTCACAGAGTCCTCAGTCAGTCATCCACCGTCCATAAAAGTCATGTTTTAGTACAATAAAATTGTGGTTGTAATGAAATGAAATGAAATGAAATGAAATAATTTATTCATTCAAATAGGCCTTCACAGGCACTTATGAATAGTCAAACTCTAATGCACTAATGCACGGTTCGGAAGGTTGATTTTGCTGAGAAGAGCCGGCAATAAACTCAGCAATTACTCTTTTCAAAAACAAACTTAAAATTACATCAGATGTTTCCTGCGAGAGCGAGCGCTACAACCACGCATTTTTATCATTTAAATATTCTTTAGTATTGTAGTAAGCCTTCTGTACTAAAGCGGCCTTTATACGTTTCTTAAACTTTAGTGACGGTAAATTTAAAATTTCATTAGGGATCTTATTATAAAATGTACTAAAACTTTTCACGGACTTCTTGAGACAACTTGAAAAGTCACGATACACATGATTCATTTCATTTCACTTCACTGGTGCACATGGATTGATCTTTATTGGATAAAATACCACCGATAATATGCAATAAAACTCAAAACACGAATTTATGAACATAAAAACGCGACGTCACTCTACAAGTTCCCGCCAAAAAATCAATTATAATGTTACAGTATAATATGCTTTTATGGTCTAGGTAAAAAAAAGTATTACTTAGCTATTTCTTCTATATCTTCTCTTCATACATTATGGTTGAGCAAGTTTGGTCTTTTGCAAAAAGTTTAAATTTCTCGTGAGGTCTGAGATGGTCCCATATAAAAAAAAAATTAGACAGATGTAGGATTCGAACATACATCAACACATATAAACATAGCATCACTCTATAATACTATACAGGTACTAACATAATTTTAAAAAAAAATATTACTAAGCAAAGTCTCATGTTTATTTTAGTACATTGCATACCGTTGTCCTTGCTACGTCAAAAATGATTAATTAATTGACATAGTGTATTATTGGGTTCGAGGAAATTGAGGACAGGGTTACATAGGTACTACATACAATATTACGTACATGTTCAAAATAAACTGAATTCTATTTAGCATAAAGTTTTACTACATGGTGTACTCTACAAAATTCTGGGACACGGCCGCTCCCCGGGTATAATGCAGTATCCACTCTCAGATAAGTACCTGGATTCCCACCCACACGAGAATATTCAAATTTCATTTTCACGAGATGTGAAAATTGGCGCGTGGCATATTTTACCTATTTTCATATCCTGGGATATCGATACAAATAAAATCAACAATTTTACAAGACATTTTTGGACATCTCAATTTTTATATTGGAAAATGGGATACCACTTACAGAAATGAAGTAATTTTGGAATATGAGAATGTATCGACATGTATTAAGGTGGCAAAATAACTAAATAAAGAGAAATAACTAAAAGACCAAGCATGAAAGCTAGACAATTCAGCGAATAAATGTACAAAGGACGCGAACTAAAATTGAGTGAAATTCCTACACAAATCTATGCGCTTTTATCTGAAATGTATGCGAAAGCACGTGAATTCTTGCTGAGATTATTTAATTTTATCTCTTTGAGAGAGCTTTCCAGAATATATATTATTTTTAAGTAAAACTTTCTATAAAAAGTATAAAAAACACTCATAGTATTTAAAATGGGTTTTTTATAATTTAAGTTAGGATATGGAATAAAAAAGCCTAGAGCAATATTTTTTCCCCTGGATAATGTGGTTATAACTGCGAGGCAAAAATTAGCGTACAAATAACCTAAACACTATCTTTAAAAAAAAAAATTCTTTGCGATAGAAATAAATATAAATTATAAAGATATTTACCAGCCTCAACTCCGTTGCCAGATCAATGACGAGTTGATTTTGTTCTTTTTGAAAATCCAACGACACTTTCAATTCGTAGGGACCTGAAAAAAACTGAACTTAGGGAAAGGAAGGTAAGTGGCTGCGCAAACGTGTGTCTTGTGTCGGACACTTTTTGTTACCGACACTGGACACCATCACAGGAAACCGTAGTTGCTGTGTCCTATAGCGGCGATCAGACATAGTTTACGTCTGCGCAGGGAGTAGCTGATTTCATACTGGTTCTATAGAAATCAAATATTCGTTGGTAGCTTGTATCCAACACAAGCAAGACACACGTTTGTGCAGCGCCTTAATGACAAGAAAAACTGTTAATATTTTTATCAAGAGAAATTAAGTAAGTAATTAGTTGATATGAATTAATATTCTTAAGAGCATAGATTTCGTTTAAAGAGCAGCTCGACTGGGAAAGTACGTACTATTACTCAGCCAAATTACTTGATGTGCTGTGTTCCTGTGCGTGAGGTTACCAGAGCTCATTGGGTTATACAGGCTACGGTAACAGCTTAGCATCGGGAGGACCGTATGCTAGTTTGTGAAAAAAAAAAGTTTGACGAGTCTTAATTGTCTCAAGAAAATTGGAATACATTCCTGCAATTTCCACCTATATAAATAAAAATGATTTGCCACATATATGTACAGTATCACTTGAGAACGGCTCGACCGACTTAGCACATTTTTTTGCTTTGTGTTGTAATTATCAGGATAAAGTTTTATGAAAGAAATATTTTGGAAAATTTATCGGAAAAGTCGGACATTTCACCCGGGCGACACCGGGGACGAACAGCTAGTAGTTATTATCAAAATATTATCTTACCTTCAAAAGACTGTATAACAAAGATCCAAACGAGAGTCCATAACATCAAGATGGATCCCAATCCCAGTTGGCACGAAATGCATCTGAAGACTACAGAGCTGATTGACTCTCCAGGTAACATAGGTTGTGGGTACACTCTTAGCCATGAATCTGGTATCTTGAACAAAAAACCGCTGTATAATTTAATTGGTATAAAATGATTACAATATTTGCAAGGAAATTTTGATAATTTTACAATTTTTCTATTTGATTGATCAAGGTCAAAGAGAAAGCCATTATTCAGTTTAGGCCCTAGGAGAGCACTTCTGAAGGTTGAAGCTACTTTATTATTCGGATCTCTGAACCTTACCTTTTGTAGTAGTGTGTTTAGTCTCCTAGGGATTGGATATCCAAAACCAGAAGACTATAGGCTCATATGTCCTAGCCTCGTTGTAAAACTCATGAAAAGAGTTTTCAACGAGACTGGGGAGGAGTAAGTTATCGAAGGGACCACAATAGATCCCAATGGGTCGAAGTGTCCGAGCTATTTCTCGGCCCCTTTACAAGATAAGATAAGATACCTTTTGTAATATTCCTGATTCACAATTATTTTCAGTTTGAATATACTTATTATTATTTTCACTAATCACATCTAATTTATTACTTTCTATCATTCTGCAATTCACAGGATCATTTCCTTAACGTGTTTTTATGGCTGTAGCATTTGTCTCAGTGTTTAAAGGTCTGCTAGTTTTAAAATAACTAGAAGTATCGAGAAGTCAATAACTGTTTCCAGTTTTAACTGTAATTATATTAATTTCACCTTTTTAAACTTTAATTACTTTATGTTTGACACCAAAAGCATCGCCATCTGGTTTCAAAGGGCTATCAATATAAACCGCTTTATCATCTTTTACTTTCCTATACAGGGGATTAACGAAATTGTTTTTAAAATGATCTCTCAGTTTTTGCTCTTTCATGTTCGTTCCAGTAAACATCACAGAGGAAAGTGGTAGTCCCAAAATATTTAGTGCGGGGTCGCGTGTTATAAAGTTTAAACTACTTGTTTCCGGAGTTGACTTGAAACCACCGATTGTAGACCAGCTCAAGTGTGCCAAATGAAGATATTCATAATGTTTTTCCAAGTGTCAAGGGGCCGTATGCTTGATTATCGACTTCGTATTTGTTTACTAAAATGAAGAAGATCATACTTTCTGCTCAAGATATTTTAATACAACAAATGCACTAACATAAAAAAAGTTCGAAACTAGCGCTGCTGCCAAACACAGCAGGCTGGCAGCATTTCCCGTTTGGGATGCAATATGAATGCATGATATTTTCTGAATGCATCTTGATTGATAATCTAAACTAGCCTATACCTATCTATTTTGCCTTACATCACAACCCGATTTTGCAGATGACGTAGGTATCTCTAATTCGCTTATACTTTATTTGAATTCAGAGTAGTAACTTCTCATATTCTTTGTATGAAACTTCAAAGCTTTACGAGTTTTCACCATAGGAAAATAACAAAGGATGAACCTTTTATACCACCGGTGTTCGTTCATAGGTAGCCAATACAGTTCCAATAAGCAAAACACAACATCAGTCGCTTGCCAAAGGGAAGGTACAATACCTCTATTTAGGTTATTGGCCACGAAAGAATACTGAGGAACATTGACTACTGAAAATATATGATGACTTTATCCTATTGGAGTTCAATAGGCAGTCCAAATTGGAATACCTTTGTATTTCGAAGGATGCTTGAATTATGAGATATCCAATACATTTATTTATTCAACTAACAAGAAAGTATATTGTAAAAAAAAGTAAGAATGACTAGAGGTAGTGATAAAAATTATTTAACTTATGGTACTCCCTTATCCAGTGGCGTTACGATTTGAGTTCGTGAATTTTCCGCGACAAATATTATTTGTGAATGTTATCGTGTTACGTAGGATACTTTGAGGTTTTAGAAATCTTGGTTTGGTTCGTTATGCTGAACAACTTTTACAATAGCAACAACTCCGAAATCACGAAACAAACTTTTCTCACAAAAGATCAAACTTGCTCTACCAAAATGTATGACAAAAATATTCATAACTAATAAGTTTTATTCAACTATTGCAACAAGCATACGGCCCGCCTGATGGTAAGCGGTTACCGTAGCCATATGGATGCTTGCAACATACGAGGCATCACTCACGCGTTACCAACTCTTCCCCAATGAGTTCTAGCGACCGCCATTCACGCTCAGGAACACAATATAAAGTTATTTGGCTGCGGTATTCTGTAAGGTGGAGGTAATTCCCCAGTCGAGCTGCTCTTTAAACGAAATACGTATATAGACGTCATTTGGATCTTATATTATTCATATCGTTAACCCGTTGGTTCTCGCGAGAGACGTGCGTCCTAACAATTGATGTCATTGTTATTTTTTTACCGCGAGCAAAAGTATAGAAATAATATTAATAATCGTAGTTAATAAATAATCTCTGAATATAAGATACTAAAGTTATAATAATATTACATTAATGATTATTTTGTTATGAACGTCTACTCTTTTTCCATGCATGTAGACGATTTACCTGATGAGAATGTAACTACTGTAGCATTAGGACATAGCATTCCCCAGGGAAATTGCCAATGTAATGCCGACCTTTATTGTATTACTTACATGAAATGGTTTAAGCCAAGTCTAGTAAAACAGGTATTAAGATAACTCAGCTGGAGTTATCTTTTGGTTATATGATGTTAGAAAGTGACGCATATATTTGAAACCTGGATTTTACTAGACTTGGTTGAAACCATCTCATGTAATAAGACAGTTACTAATGCCAACTCAGGTTTTAAGATAGCCTCATCTCTTTTTATTATATTACGATAGAAAGTGATTGACTACTGAACTTGCTTTAAATCATCTTTTTAACCGACTTCAAAAAAAGGAGGAGGTTCTCAATTCGAATGTATTTTTTTTTTATGTTTGTTATCTCATAACTCCATCATTTATTAACCGATTTGGAAAATTCTTTTTTTATTTGAAAGGGTACGCTTCCCGTTTGGTCCCATTGTCATCAGATCAGGATTTGATTACTTCTTAGTGTACTTTGAAGTCGGTTTAAGGTTTTTGTAAAACAGTCCAATTATGTAATAACAGTTTACCTTTAGTTGCCTGGAAGGCAAATTTCGGAACATATCGCGACTTTCCATAGCTAAGTTGAGTGACAGCCACAAAATTATTATTGTATGGAACCATCTGCAAGTGAGTTGGATTCGTTCCTATCCGGGTTTTGTGGAACGGCAACACTCTCAGAGCCACAACTTTCTTTTTAAAGTAGACCCATTAATCCTCAAACGTACTGGATTCCACATACATATTAATGTAAGCGTGTAACATGGTAAGAAACAAAGTTAAATTGAGTTCGTGTCGTGTGGTCTGTCACTCAGTGCCTGCGAGCGGCACTAACGTTGGCGCCGTTTTAATCCTAAACACCTATATCGAGTTTGGATACCAGCTTGGGCCTTTAGACTCGGTTCAGCGACGTGCCATCAGAATTGTTGACGATCCCAAGCTTACAAGCGGTTTAGAGCCCCTTAGTCTGAGGAGAGACTTTGCCTCCTTATGTGTGTTCTACCGCTTGTATAACGGAGAGTGTTCTAAAGAATTGTTCGACTTGATGCCCACAGCTACTTTCCACCATCGCAACTCTCGCCATCGACGGGCAGTCCATCCTCACATATTGAAACCAGAATTGTTTCGAACTGTGCGGGCTCAAAGGAGTTTTCTTCCGCGGACGCTCAGATTGTGGAATGAGCTCCCCGCCGTGGTTTTCCCATTGGAGTACAGCATGGGGTTCTTCAAAAAGGGTGTGAAGAGATTTCTTCAGGGTCGGTAACGAGCGAGTGATGCCCCTGGTGTTGCAAGCGTCCATAGGCTACGGTAACTGCTTACCATCAGGTGGGCCGTATGCTTGTTTGCCACCTTATCAAAAAAAGATGGTTTTCATATTCATTCGTGCATCCTTGAGTAATAAAAAACTCAGTATTGTATTTGCTATGGAAAAACGCTAATGGAGTTTACGAGGAATTTATTAAAAGAGTGTATATATTCCAGGGAGAGTTTTTCAAAGTCAAAGTCAAAGTCAAAGCCATTTATTCAATTTAGGCCCTAGTAGGGCACTTATGAAGGTCAAAGCTACTGAAGTTACCACCAGTTCGTAAGTCGGCCTTCAACTGAGAAGAACAGGCAAGAAACTCAGCAAGGTCAGGTTATAACATTTTCTTATAGTTTCTATAATTTTGGTATGACGCTACAGCATTCGCCATTATAGATAACCCCTACGCTGTTCAAATGTCAAGTTATAATAATAATAATAATAATAAAATTTCGTAATGGAAGTGAAACAATGATTTCTATATATTTTTTAACCGACATCAAACTTCTTATTCCGATAACTGAAATAAAACATTAAGAACATAATGTTTCAGGAATTCGTAATAGAAAACGCACCTACTGCATTGTGGCATGCTGGCATGCGTGAAAAGCAAGCAAAGCCTTCTGGGAAGTGAAATATTGATCTTGTTGTCGCGCACTCCGTCACCAAGCAGCGCGCGCAGGATCGACTGGCTGTCAAAATAAATACTCGCTGAACAGAGAAATTTTACGTAATTTTTCGTTATAAGTGAAGAACTAACTTGGTGATTGTTATTTTAACGGAATATTTAATATATAAATTGTGATTCAGTTGTCATAAATGAGAACCCTACTCGATAAAACCTAAAATAGGGTATCGTTCCAAATTGCATTGTGAACATGTATAGCAACAAAATTATTGTTAATATTTATAAAAACTGTGATAAAAGTTTAGTGGAAAGCAATATGCAAATGGAAGATACTAGTTAAAACGATGAATTTCAATCATGTTGAGATGCCTGCGGATATTCGGAGCCTACTCCTTTAGGTTATCCAGGAGACATTCGACAGTACTGCTCATAGCATCATTTATAGTGACAATCACCGTCATACTCCAGTTATATGCGTATAGGCATCAGTACCACTTCCACGCACAACCCAGAATCGGTGACTATGATTACAGGCCAGGTGTATTCCTGCGAGGACAACAACCCAGTGAGAACACGAGCTACTGCGAATTTAACTATGGTCTCCCTTACACATTTAACATGTCAAACATCCGAATATATCCGTCCCCTGAATCAGGAATATACAGGGTTATTTTTAACGCCATCAGAGGTAAAGCATACGCTAACTACAGCAAATATGATGCAGTCACTTATGCTACCCATGCGACACCACAGTTCGTATACCATATTATCGAAATAGCAAGATACTGGGATGGCCCCATCAGTCTTTCCGTCTATGTACCAGATTTAGATTTGGATATAACTATGCAAATTTTGAATCTACTCTGCCATTGTTATCCAGGTATGTCCAAAGTGTCAGTGCATTTGTTCTTTCCAAAACTGTTTCCGCCAAAATTAAGAACTAAGCAACAAATGGCAGTAACAACAGAAATTCCAACGACAACTGCAAACGTTACAATCGAGGAGAGACAACAGAAGAAATTAGATAATTACAGAAATCTAGACGACAAGACGAGAGCAAAATACATCGAATCAGTTAGAAAGAACAAAATAATAAGGATGATGCTCAACATATCTCCAAAAAGATCTTTCGGACCTACCTTAAGATTCGAAGATTGCTCGGGCCCTGAACTAAACAATAATGTGTTAACTTTTAGGCAAGATTATAATATGATATATCCAATAAACGTCGGTAGAAACGTTGCTAGGAATGCGTCAAAGACGAACTATTTCATCGTGTCAGACATAGAGATGGTACCGAGCGACGGATTAGCTCCTAAATTTCTGACAATGGTGCGACAACTTATGGGAGATAAGAAACGCGACGAAGGTTGTGTGTTCGCTAAGACTATCTTTGTAGTGCCCCTGTTCGAGGTGAAGAGGGGTGAGGAGATACCCCGCGACAAACACACGTAAGTTCATATATAAAGCTTTTGATGTATGTAGTTATAAGTGTCTATCCTTGAGTCTGTGATAACGCCGTCTGTATTATAATTCCTCTTTTGTTGAAAGGCCTGTCAGTTGTGTGTTTTTGTATACATCAATGTATTTCATTCAATACATAAACAGAGGCTTTTTCTTAATTAGACGTCTTTTTTTTAGGACTGCGAAGTCAAAAAAGATGTATTGCCATCAAAAGGACTGCATGAGTGCAGTTAACAGGTTCAACTGAATGCAGTCGTGGAAAAAGTCCGCAATAGCATGATATGATTATCTTCTAAGGGCAATGGTGCCGATTCTGTTGTAAATCGCACTAAACTAATTTTAGTCACATCTCATCTCTTTCTTACAAACAGGATTGAAAAAGGATAGAACATATTTTAAGTTGTCAAATTAATCTTTGCCGTCTATTTTGCGTGTATTTAGGCGTAACCGCGATAGATGGCGACTAAAATTATATTGAAAACAAGCATTGGACTAATTTGACAGGACTAAATTTCTTACATCCTTTTCTTATGTTCTTTGTTAGAAAGAGACATAGTGACATTAAAATTATTTTAGTTGTGAACAACAGAATCAGGGCCAGTGACCATTTTTGCCTTTCGTTAATAAAAAATAATAAGATCTTTGTGAATCTATTTTGGCCGATTCAATTAAACAATCATGTAAGATATTGGTGCCGATTCTGTTGTAAATCGCACTAAACTAATTTTAGTCACATCTCATCTCTTTCTTACGAACATTATTGAAAAAGGATAGAACATATTTTAAGTTGTCAAATTAATCTTTGCAGTCTTATTTTGCGTGTATTTAGGCGTAACCGCGATAGATGGCGACTAAATTTATATTGAAAACAAGCATTGGACTAATTTGACAGGACTAAATTTCTTACATCCTTTTCTTATGTTCTTTGTTAGAAAGAGACATAGTGAGATTAAAATTAGTTTAGTTGTGAACAACAGAATCAGGGCCAGTAACCATTTTTGCCTTTCGTTAATAAAAAATAATAAGATCTTTGTGAATCTATTTTGGCCTATTCAATTAAACAATCATGTAAGATATTGGTGCCGATTCTGTTATATAGTAAATCGCACTAAACTAATTTTAGTCACATCTCATCTCTTTCTTACGAACATTATTGGAAAAGGATAGAACATATTTTAAGTTGTCAAATTAATCTTTGCCGTCTTATTTTGCGTGTATTTAGGCGTAACCGCGATAGATGGCGACTAAATTTATATTGAAAACAAGCATTGGACTAATTTGACTACATTTCTTACATCCTTTTCTTATGTTCTTTGTTAGAAAGAGACATAGTGAGATTAAAATTAGTTTAGTTGTGTACAACAGAATCAGGGCCATTATAAAAGATGTCACAAATTAAAAACTAATTATAATAATTGATACAACGAAGTTTCGGATTGGTCTAGGCGGGTCGCTAGTAGGTATTACAATAGTTATATTGATTCTCTATGTTGTATAACAATTTTCTGTTGTGACGGGCCAGATGGCACAGTTGGTTACGATTCCCGTATCGCGCCGTAGGTCGTATGTTCGATTCTCATACATTTGTCTGGGTGATGAAGTTAGGAATCGCCTCACAAATGAGCAGGTATCTAAAATAACTGATTAGGGCTGAAGAGACAGAAACTCCCTCACAATACAAGCCGTGTCTAGGACAATACTGCCTTCTGTATCAGGTTTTGATACAACCGCCTACCGAGAGAGGTCGAGGCTTTCGGCCATCAGGCCATTGGCCGTGACCACAATCGGCACATTGATAGCCGAGCTCACATTCCGTATGACGAGAACCTTGTGTGCTAAGTTGAGATACTTTATTTATTTCTCTTTCTCAGCTTTCACGAGGTATTCGTCATGTTGAATGGTAACGTCGACTATTATTGCGCGGCGCGTTAATCGGTCTATCCCAATTCACCACTATGTATCCGCTCTTTTTTGACCTTCTAATTTCTAACCTTGACCGGCTGGAGTTCTAGTATTTATTTATTTATTTATTTATTTATTTATGATACACATGCAGCTAGAAGCTGATTGAGTGTATATCACTGCACTTTAGTCTTTAAGTACTTGTCGAGTCTATTTTTAAAAGAGTTCACTGTTTTTGCACTGATAACTGTCTCTGGTAATTGATTCCACTCGCAAACGACACGGTTAGGCATAAAGTGTTGGCGGGGGTTGCTTTTGCTAACTGATCTCGTGATTTTAAAGGAGTGCCCTCGGAGATTGTGAGTTTTGTTCATTGTATATAATTTATCAAGTTCTTGCACATCATAGTGCCCAGATAGTATTTTATATGTCTCTATGAGGTCTCCGCGTTGTCTTCGTTCCTGCAGGGTCGTTAAATTAAGGTCCTTAAGACGTTGCCCATATGGTTTGTCTCTTAAACCAACAACCATTTTGGTAGCCTTCCTTTGAACTTTTTCTAACATGTTAATATCCTTTTGAAAGTATGGGCTCCAAATTTGAAAGGCATATTCCAATAGTGGGCGGAGATATGCCTTATAGATTTTCAAAAATAATGGCTTGTCAATGTATTTGAAAGTTTTCCTGATCATGTACGTTAGTATGTGGTGTTTTTTTTTCTAACGAACTAGCTCTGTCTTCCTGGCGTTCAGTCCTGTATTTGACCACAATCATGTAGGACAAGGCGATGACCACTGACCACACCAGGTCTAGGATTTCAGGTGTAGCCATCGTAATATAGGTACCGATAGATGCTCGACGACAGATTGTCAACTAGAGGGTGTAGTTGCCCATGCCATTACTATGGTTTCCTCCCAATGTTTTTATTCACCGAAAGCTCAATATTATTGTAGTATTCGAACCTGCGACTTAAGTCATGGCATTCGACGTTACTACCAATGAGCCATATTATCGTTTTAAAAAGATACGGTAAGGGTATATTAAATTAAGTTGTAATCCAACAGGTTAGTACGCATGGTGGAAGCGAATCGAGCGGAGTACTTCCACCAGAGGATCTGCCCTCACTGTCAGAGGTTCCCTGGTCTGCAGTCCTGGCTGCGGAGACCATCACCCAGTGTTGTAGAGGTAACCAACGAATAATTATCCTATTGAGACTTTTGTTATAAAAACCTAGAACTGTAAATGAAATAAAAATTTAGGAGTAACGTTTATTCGCTCAAAGAGTAAATCGACTGAGGAAGTACCTCCACCTTACAGAATACCGCAACCAAATTACTTTATGTTGTGTTTCTGCGCGTGAGTAAGGTCGCCAGAGCTCATTGGGGAGGGGGAAGGATCGGTAACGCGTGAGAAATGGCCCGTGTGTTGTAAGCGTCCATATGGCTATATCAAGTAAGCCGTACGCTTCTATGCCGACTACGTTGTATATAACAAAAACTTTTGTTTTACATTCATATTATAACAATATAACACGTTTAATATAGGTTTTATAACATCACGCTATAGCATCTTCCAAATTTAAAGCGGGTAAAAACACTGAACATATAAAAATAAGCTGTATCGCCTAGCTAGGATATAGGCGGTAAATTTGAAATTTAATCATTTTCAAATGTATTTTCACCAAGAAAAATTATAGAGGAGTCAAAGTTTTTTCGTTATTTCAGTTACAATTATATAGAATAACATTATATGTCCATTATCGGGCGCGATTATTTGTCAAACTTTTCGGAAAGAACTTAAAAGTAAGTTTAGCGACTCCCTTCATGGGCAGCTGTATTGTACGTGACCAATTTACTCGCAAAAGAACCAAGAAGAAGTGAGGATTGCTTTTAAACTAATTTTTATATATTTAGAGAGATGATAGCTCAGTGGTAGTGACGTCGGGTGCCGAGACGAAAGTCCCGGGTTCGAATCCTACAATAAGCTTGAGTTTACGGTGAAGGAAAACATCGTGAGGAAACCATAGCACGCTGGTAGAGTACTTTGTGGTACTCGCCTGGCTGGCTACCACCCTCAAGTTGAAAACCTGTAGCAAAGCACCTAACGGTGGTTTCTGACAGCTGCACTTGAGAGCCAGTTCCTTTTAGGCTTTGTGTGTTTACAACAATAAACGAATACAAAATAAACTAATTTGGCCGTCTCGATATTAGTCAATTGTTTGATTGCATAAAATGCAGCAGAACTTAAAAAATTCAAAAGAAAATTGAAAATGTAGTTATACATATTTTCTACACTAATAATAAAGAAAGAAGATTTTGTATTTTTGTTTGTAATGAATAAACTCAATAACTACTGGCCCAATTTTAAAAATTCTTTCACCGTATAAAGCTACATCATCACTGAGTAACATATGCTAAATATTATTTAAAAATTACAGTTTAAAAATACGAAAAAAAAGGCACGCTTTAAAAAGCCCTGTACTAAAAGTGTTAAATAATAATAAAATTGAGCCTAAGTTTATTCTCTGTTTATCCCGTAAGGGCCTAAATGTAAGCAATTTTTTGTAATAAAGTCGTGGGGTAGTGTAGTTCTAGACATCAGTGAGTAAAATCAATCAAATCCCACTTCCTCACACGATCACCGCAGTTAATTCAGCGCAGTTTTAATCAACTACGAATGACAGCCGTTCCGATCTAGCCGAGTGTCTGACAAGGTTCTAATACATTTACCCCACCCCATCTCATAGACTACGCCCGCTAATTGCCTGCTAATTATTAGGGAAACTGGAGCACTTTAGCGTATTATAGGCACCGGTTGGCAGAATTTACGGATTGAATTATAAACTTTGAAACCTAGAGATTCGAAACGAAGGAACGACTTCCCTACGGAGACTATTCTGTGATTTGTATATAAGGTCCTAATAAATTAGTGAACTTCCTCTTGAGGGATGAATGTATAGGTCATTAGTTATCAAAAAATAATACTAGAAAAAACACCGTGGGAAAAAAAACTTCTTTGACTTGCAAAGAGACTCTCCATACAAGTCAAGAAGATTCTTTTATTCACTCGGATTATTTTTTGATTACTAATGACCTATACATTCATCCCTCAAGAGGAAGTTTACTAATTTATTAGGACCTTATATAAACAATTTTTAACTAAATTCATTCTAGGGTTTGTACTTTGTACCGTGGCCGTGGTGAAAAAGAAATTATGGCTACAAAACGGTGCTATAAAACATAAAATGTATGTTACGTTACAATTTACAGATGTTGTGGCCACGGTCGGAACAGCACGCAATTGTTACGTGTTAACATAAAAATAGTTTTCGCTTAGTTAAAATGTTATATCTTACTTAGTTACGTGTTAGTTATTATTCTCTATGTCTGTAGTAGTTACTTAAAATGTTATTTAATTTCCTTTTTCTTTTTTGGTGTATTCTACTGTTAAATTACCACTTTCAAACAAAATACTAGTGGTTCGTGTCTTGCCCACTAGGCAGCAGGCTGATGATCGCAGAGCTTTTCTCATGAGGTTGATCATTAGCCCAATAATTAATATAGGCATAGGCAATTCTAGCTCTTTGGTTTGACCGTTGTCACTATTTACTGATTTTAAGCCATGTCGGAAATTCTTCTACAAATAATCCCTAGAGGCGTCGGGTGAATCGTATCAAAGTATTTTGATAAATTCGAATAAACGATTTTTTTATTGCAGCCAATGCTGATTGCGAAACGTGAGTATCCGTATCACAGATGGGAGCCTCTCTACTTCGGCACTCACAAGGATCCCTGGTACAGCGAGATGCTCTCCTGGGAAGGCCGGCAGGACAAAATGACACAGGTTACTTTTAATATCTGAGATATCAATACACATATTTAATTTATTTCAGTTCGACATTTATGAATTTTATGGTTATCTGTTAACCTATCAAACTTTAGTGGTCTCACATTTTGCATACTACTTCTGTACTTGAAATTTGAGTCTTAAAATAACGGAAAAGAGACTAAAATAAAAGAGAGATTTTGAGGTGCTCGTCATTCTATTATATGTTTTACATGTTGGCGTTTGCAATTTAATTATTTTAAATAGTTATAATTTGACAGTGCACATATTTTCTTCAATAGATGCTTGAAATGTGCCATCAAGAATACCGTATGGTGGTCCTCGACGGAGCGTTTCTTTGTCACTCAGCCGCCAAAACGAAGACCAACTACGGCAGAGCTCGAAGATTCAACGAGAAAATGTATAAGAAGATAATTAATGCATTTAAACAAAAATATCCGGAGAGATTCCAGTGTAGACTCAAGTGAGGTTTTTAACGCTAAGGGACTTCAGAATCTTGATCATATGGACGAAACGAATAAAGTTATTTATAATAAACTCGCGGATTAATAGTTCCTTTCTTTTATGTAGATATATCAATATAAAACTGCGTTTTTATAAATTGTCTGCGTGTTTGCTTTTTTTAAGAGGACTCAATTCGTCATACTTTTCAACAAATTAGTATCTTGTGCACTATGTCTAGCCGTGTATCTAGGCGTAATTTAAAAAAAGTGTGAAACAAATTCAGTCAAAGCCTCCGAAAAACAGCGTTTTTGCCTGAACTTTGGCCATATCTAATGTACCTATAAATTGTAAAAGTAAAGAAAACATTTAGATACCAGGCTTGCAAATGTATTGGAGATTCTAAATAACTAACTTTCTTTTCACAAACTTGTAAGATTTTTTCACAAGAAGTATACTCCTGGAACAAGTTTTATGAATGCGAAATCATGAATGACGACCTAGCGAAGCGGCCGCGAGTGATCAGCGGAATTTACCGACTGATAACCGACGGCTCTGATGCTATCTCTCTTTTTTCACAGTCAAACATTACGTTGAATGAAACAACAAGCTTTTAGACTATGCTCGCGTTGAAGTTGCGCCGGCCACAGAGGGCCGCCTTAACTATCACAACATCTGCTGTTAGTGTGATGTTAATGTCAGTCGTTTGTTTAGTGGCCCAAGGGTCACAGTGAATTTCATGCGATTTTTCAACAACCTGTCGACAAAGTATTTTGCGCAAATTCAAAGGTACAACTGTAAAATATTTTTTGCTGTTTAGAGCATGTTGTAAAAAAAAACAATATGCATAAGAGACTGAAATTCTTTTGGTCTGGACCACTATTTATAATAATAATAATTTCGAATATTGCAGGATTACATAAACAAAAAATGTGTAAAACGTGTAAAATATTAATAGATTTTCCAGTTTCAAATAAATTCAATAATGGTTTATAATAAATTTTTCAACACACTCGCTCGTAAAGTGACATTTATTGCAAAATACAAAAGTCTCTTTCCTCCCAAGTGTGTTGAAAAACGTGTATGATACGCGTGTGCATTGATTATTACACACTCGGCTCCCTTATCGCGTTCGCCTGCAGCTCACGCGCTTAATACGCGCGAGTGTTAATAACCAACTTTGCACACATGTATCATAATGTACTATTAACACACGAATGCCTCGATTCATTAATAATTTTGTACAATTTATGTTTTTTATAGATCGCGTGAAGTGCTCGTCTGAGGCCTAATTTGTTAGAGATTTTTTTATATTCTTTTACATTCGAGGTGCCAGTTGGAGTCTTTGGTTGTAAGACACCATCTATCACGCCGCAGGTCGTGGTTTCGTATTCCACCCAAGACATGCATATGTTTGCATGATTGACCATGTCTGCATGTCCTGAGTCTGGGTGGAATTATGTATATTAACCTATTAACAAACAAAAAAGTTGTAAACGTAATATATAAGTTATCTGGTTTCCATAGACCAAGCTCTGCTTAGTTTGGGATCAGATAGCCGTGTGTGAAGATATTTTCGGGATATTTTTACCCGACTGACCTGGAAGGCGGGTTATTTGCAGATTCATTGCTATTGTCGAGATGTCAGGCTAATGCAGAAAAGCGTTTCAGTGGTTGTGCGATATGCATATTAAGGCGTTCAGAGGCTTTTAAAAAAAATATGGTTTTATTGTATCATGTATGCTATGTTAATATTAAATAAACGTTCCTGTTTATTTATAATGATGTTTTAAGTAAATAGCAAAAACAATGGCCCAATCAAGATGTCTTATTTTTAGTGGAGTATTTTTATTATTCTGAGTTAATTAAATGCTGGTATGTAATGTATTTTTTAAATTAAAAAATGTTTTTTCCCTATAAATCAATTTATGGATTTTACAATGGTTTTTATGCAAATAATTATAATATTTATACAGCAAAGGAATTGTATTATAAATTCTTAGAATTTTAAAGGATTTTATATTCATTAATGAAATGGAACAATTTCAGCCGATCGTACAATTTATTGTATTTGACTAGTACTATGTTATGAACCCCATTCAAAAGAGCGAAATGTATTAGATCACTATAAAATGTATGTACATATTTAAAAGTCTAATTTGAAGTATTTCGACCTAAATAAAGATAACATTATCAGTTGAAAGAGTTGTATTATTTTTTACCTCATCTATATTGTATGTTACAAAAGAAAATAAGATTATATTATACTCTGAGAACCATGACAATAATTTTGAACCAATAATTATTATACTAAATATAATCAAAATACATAGGTACCTATTACTTGATGCAACGCAAAGTTACTTTACGTGATGTCTATCATATATACTTTTTTAAATCTTGAACTTCGAGTATTAATTGATCGTCAATATCGTACTTAGTGGCGGATGTCGATTGTAGGTTGTAGATTGTATTCTACCAACATTAAATAAAGCCAGCAAAATGTGAGATGAGTCTGAACGTACCTTATTGATGTAGAAATTACAGGAAAAATAGAACGAAATTCCTAACTAACAGATTTTTCAAAATAAAAACTTAGTTATGCGGTTCGGTTTGTCGCAGCTTTGGTTTAGTTTAGACTAATAACAATAACTTTACTGCCACCAAAAATAATGTAGGAATGTTATCTATAATATGAGCTTATTGCCAGGATGGTCATGGTTCTAGTACTTGAAAAAGGTTTGGAGAATTAGGACCGTTATCGTTATCATTTATATAATGTGGCGGATGCTATTATTTATACGATTATATCACATATAAAATGAACCTTTTCAGAGATATTAGGTAACTTTCGGAACGTGTTTTTTTTGGTTTCCATTAAAGCGAGTAGGTAAAAGAGTAGGTTTTTTAAAAATACTAATAACGTTGCAAATAAGCATACGGAATCGCCTGATGATGAGCTGTTACCGTACCCTATCACGACGGTTGCAACACCTGTGGCTCGATTCTCGTAATAAAACTTCAACGTCGTGAAATATTCTGTATACAAAATAATCAATAGTGTATACGCTACAATAATTTGTCTATAGAATCGTTTTTCAATCGTTCATTTGATATTATAATAGTAAAAAACACAGTTTAATCTTACGAGAGAGAAGTTTTCTTACGAGAATCGAGCCACTGGGCTTGATATTTTCGTTTATGCAACTTTATTAGTCAATCTATTCTTCTATATATTTCGCACTGATTTTTTTGCTTAAGAATGTTTATCACAAATTAATTAATATCTCAGGAAAATTACAACTTCGGGCATGTTTCTTAGCTAATAATTAATTGTTTTTTTATATTGACGAAATACCTGAAAAGATCACATTCCATACAACCACGTTGAGTGATTGACAATTATTTTGCTAAAGTATTTGGTCTTCTAGTTTGAGCTACAAAATGCGTTACAAGTTTTAGGACCCGAATTTAAATCTTAGTATGAATATAAGAGTCGGACTTACGGAACCAGAAAACGACCGGAATTACGGAAAGACGGGTTTAGCGTTCCCGGAATGATTTTCTCTTGTCCACTTGTATAATATCAAAAGTCGGTGTTGACTATTCATAGCTGTTTGTAAAACACCACGAATAATTCCAAGATATTATTTATACTGAAAACATAACATTGAACTGTATTTACTGTAGAATTCCATTAAAGTTACTTCTTGGAAAAATATAACTGATTGATCGAAATAATATTTTCTTTTCGACTTCCAATCAAGTGATATCTAGCAGGGTCAATATAATAAGTATGAAATGAATGTAAGAAATGAAACTCCCACTCAAGTTTTCTTCAAATACCATTCTATGTGAGTAAAGGGATCGTACCTTACCTTTTATTTATAGCTAGTGTTTCACATAGCTGCCGATTCTGTGTGTGTGTTCAATAACTGGCCATTGTTTGCTTTCGCCTTCTTATGACTGTTTGTTTTGTAGGCAAGTAATACTTTTGTTTGTTACTTTATGAATTTATTATTCCATTGATAGGTTCGTTTTATCTCATAATAATATTAGCTCCCTTGCCCTCCTCTCTTACTTCTCTTCATTTGTTTAGGCTTTTTGTATCTCTCCTTTTTTTTAAGGCGCTATATGAAGCAATTTTTTAAGTAATTGATCGTAAGGCATCGTGCTAACAAGTAAGGTTCAAAACAGCGACGCATTTGATGTTAGTTTAATCGAATGAACACCAAAAGAGAATACGTTTTGCAGTTTTAATTAAATTAAAAAATAAATGCACGGCTTAGTGAAATATGTTTTAGGTAATTCTTTAGTTGGTTGAATTTCCTTTATTATCATTACAAAAATTAAGATAGTTACCGCTCAAAATTTTGAGAACAACGCGACGAAAAAAAATGTTGAGCTCTATTTTATTTTTTTACTATACAGGGTGTTGTTTTGGTCGGCGACAAGCGACCCAGGAGCGGTAGTACAAAAAATATTCCCCAAAAATGGACTTAATTCCATTAAATACTGTAAATGCGTTGAGAAATACCTTATTCAATTTGAAATAAAATTACCGCAAAGTATGGTTACTCGGCACGTGCATAGACTAGAGCTAGGCCCAAGACGCCATCGGCCCACCCCTTTACTCCCTCGCACTCCCGTTGAGTATTATGTTTACACTTTAGCTTATTACATGATTTTCAAAATTTTTATTTTTTTATTTTTATTATTAAAAAAAAATTAAGTATTTTTTTATATTTTTTTAGCACTAGTATCATTTGTATTATCGACCCTGAGTCGCTCGTCACTGACCAAAACAACGACCTGTATATAGGTACCGCCTTTAATTCATGACTGTAACTATTCGGTTACTACAAGCCAACTAGCTGTATTTTCATCGTTCCGCCGACCTTAATATCCTTTAGCCACAGTATAATGATTATGTAAGCTTAATCAGGAGAACAACTACGCTGTCAGCTTGGAATTATTATTGTCTATGACCTCGGTATTATAAGCCAAAGGTTCAAGTAGTCACCGAGGGTGCAGCTGCTGGAATTGAGCCGCAATGTCAACTTCATGGCATTCGTGTTATCTGCACCTCGTCATGGAAGAAGACTTTTGGCCGCAAGGAGTGATGTTCCGTCGATTCCGCGGATAGTGCTTTTTACTAACATAGTTTATTTTTTTATTTACTAACAAAAACTGTTTTATTTTAATATCTATGGGCCAAAGTAGTCTGAGAATTATTATTATAAGATAATGACTAAATAATAAATATCAAAAAAACAGTAGACGGATTTTGTAGTGTTGGTAAATGGGTAGGTTTGTTCTTTTTGTAGAGATATTTATTGCTGCAACTTGATTTCAAATAGGGCAAGATTGATTAAAATAATTTAGTATAATGCAACGTAAAATTTAATAATTCAGTAACTCAGGTATTTTAACCTGTGAGAGAAAATTACTTACTTTTAGTTTTTTTACTACTGTGTTACGTAGGTATCATACTGTGGTATATTTCCATCCTTATTATATTTACTGGACTACGTTTGCGCCGGGCAAATATTGAAGTTATATTTGTCCTCACATGAACGAAGGCCATTACGGAAGCATGTCAGGAGGGTATATACAAATACACGCAGTATTCAATCACGCGCGTGTTATTTAATCTTCGCGAAAGAAGGTCGTCTCACACCTCCGCATTAATATAAATCATATTTTCCATAGATGATGTCACGTGCCGCGAAAATATGCTTTTTGTGTAGTTGTCGGGAATCTTCTTAGCACGAGTGCTCTTTTACACATTTGATGTCGAAGGGGTGTGTGGAATAAGATATTACGGCTTACGGTTTGGATGTTCTTTGACTTTATTTTTGTCTTGAGGTTGTAAAGCATTATTTTTTATGTTTCTCAAAAACCCTCAAGAATGATCTAGGTATTTTGTTTAAAGTACCTTATCAAATTGCAGGAAATCAAATTGCAAAAGGCAGAGGCTCTCAGCGACCCTAACAAGCCGTCAGTCAGGTTGTAGGTATTCACAAATAAAAGATATGGAATTTTCAAAAAAGTAACATTTAATTCTTGTACAAAATTAATAAATAAAGCTTGCAACACTATTAGTAGTTTATGTGCCGTAGCTCCTGCGGTAGGCTGAAACAAAAAATAAAATGGTTTATATCATGTACTCACGTACTCAGTTACCTTAGCAAACTTTTCATTGTGTAGGCCCAGCATGAAACTTTAAACACATAATAATGTTCATTACAGATTTATCTTAGAAAAACTAAATGAAAAAAGGCCTTAATAACGTTTCGTCAGTCTAAAAATAATCGGTATTTCAGTTACAGATCATATTTCTAATTATATTAATGAATGAACCAGCTGAATACATTCTAATTTAATTAAATAATTCTCTTAATAAAATACGTAAAGGTTATACCGGTATAAATCAGCATACTCATTATTGATTCAGAGAACTCTAATAATCAACTTGCTCGACACGACGCTTGAACTTTTACAAGGACTTGTTCAATCTCATTTCATAATTCACACAATCTCTGTTTCAGACTGGAATCAAACACTCCCAACGAGCTTGATTAAAAGTTTTTTTTATTTAATATACAAGTTGCAGATTACGTTTTTATTTTAATACTTATCCTTTTTATTTATCAAAATATGGATACGTTTTCAGGTTATATGTTATTGGAATTCGATAAGACTTGATTAATTAATGAGGTATCTTATGATTATATGGATAACTGGCATCAAGTGCAGATTTCAGATTACAGTAGGTTTTTCAATGTCGTCGGTTTTACTTTGTAGTACCCTAATACCGTGCTATGATTTATTCATGATTTTTACCTTCTCGGAAACTTACTGTAGGATCGAACCCGCGACCTTCGTCATGTCTTTAGACGTCACTACCACTAAGCTATCATAGCTTTGAAGACGATAGATTGTAGAAATAATGATACCTATGTGAACGAAAGAAGCGAGTGATTGAAGAAGGGTTGAATGAATAAGGCGAAACCAACATGTCGCGCGCCTGTTTCCTAATCGATTTGTCATACGAAATAACCTTATGTAGATAGGAGCAAATGATGGGAAAATTATAGGCAATTCTAGATATCTATGATGATTAGGTTTATATATTATAATTAATATGATAAATGTAGCAGAAATTATCGTGACAGCCGCGGAAATAATGATTCCACCAAAAACATTTTTATGTAAAATGTTGCCAAGACATATGGCTCGCACTGTCAAAAAGTTATCAGATCTCATGTAGAGCCATGCTTATAACTCTACATGCACTTACTCTACAAGCCCTAACTTCACAAACTCTACACCTTAGGAAAAATCTGAGGCTTGGCCGAAGTACCCCCAGATAATCTTTTATAGACTGTCTAATCAACGCACAGCCTAAGGCTCAATTTACATTGCCGCGGAATGGAATGGAAGCAATGAAATTGTACATAGCATAATGAACCTCATGTCAATTGTATAACATACAAATTAATACGTTTTATATAACGCGCGAGGATTCCCCGGAAGACGCGCGATCTCTTTTTGGCTCGTATTATCGACATAAAGTTAATTGTGTATGTAAAAATTTTATTCACTTCCATTCCATTTCGCAGCAATGTAAATTGAGTCTAAGCCACTGGGGATTGCTGCGCACAGGTCACCTATATAACATAGACATCGACTAAGGAAGTCTAGTAAATAAAACCCAGGATAGTCCCGGCTCTTTTTGTTATATGACATTAAAAAGTGATGGATATAATTTAAAACCTGGTTTTGCTAGACTTGCTTTAAACCATCTCACGGCTAGCGGATCGCGGGTGAACTTGATGGGCTTGAAGCTATTGATTTAAAAATAAATGACTTACTCACTTAGGTTGTATAAGGTGGAAGGGCATCTTCCTCACGGCTTCCTCCGCTATATCGAGAGGGAAGGCGAATTCCACCATGTTTTCATTAAGGCAGTCATTGTAGGTGGACGCCAGCTGGCACCTGTCAGACATGCCGTCGATGCTGTCCAGGCAGAGTCGGGAAATGCTGTTCAGTTTGCGGACCACGCGAGAATTCTTGCCATTCACTAGGCTTGCCAAATGGACGAGGAGTTCTCTGTTTACCTGTTAGCATGAGTGTTCGGTTAGAAAAATAGGCTGAGAACATAGCTTTAAATAAAGGCAAAAATCCGCTCCATTGCTATTTTAGGTCTAATTTTTTTATCGATACATAAACCTTAGACTATCTATTCTTGTTATAAGTCTATACAATAACTAATCTCATTTCAAAATAGCAGCCAGACGTCGCTAATCAAGATCTGTTCTGTCTGAGCCGTTCCTTTCTTTTGAATCACTGATATTCACGCTTACGCTACATCGAAGCATCAAGAAAACACATAACGCCTCAGTAATCGTATCATGATGGAATGCCTCTAGGTACAATATTATGTTCCCCATTCTGACGTAAACTTTTTTATGCTCAGTGAATTGTACAAATCCTCCTTCCTTCCATATTATTTCTCAGCCTGTTTTCTTCCAGTGACGTATAAAAGTAATTTATTTATGCGTAACGAGCACGAACACTTTTTATCTCAAAGATTTTGATATTATGGCATTCTAAATCGGGAACGGGAGGATATATTGCGAGGATTCCCCTGGCTAATAAACGACATGTAACAAACCCTGTGGGGATCGCGATTTAATAAGCAGATAACCATTTTCATAGGCATTATATTGATTACATTAGGTTATGCATTATCGTATATAAATAGGTAGTAATGCTGTTCATAAAGATTCTCTGAACACAGATTGACTAATGAGTTAAAAATATTTAAGGGTTAAAGAATAACATTACGTTTACCTAGTTTAGAGGAGAATTACACAATACCGCAACCAAACAGTCGTTAGCAAGGCCCGAGTGATGCCCCGAGTATTGAAAGTCTATTGGCGGTAACCGTATATCATCAGGCGGATCGTATGATTGTATGGCAACATACTAAACTTAAGTAAAGAAAAATAGTCGCTGAATCATATGAGTACGAGAAAAATAAGCGTCCTCATTGTTCACAAACTTTTCATACAATAATACTCTGAAATATAAACCAAAATGACTCACTTTTCCATGATTAATGACGTCACTCTGCTCCAGCATACACGCAGCGAAGCACTGACCAGTCCTCGACACTGGTGAAGAGTTGGTGAAGTAAGCACGCACGTCTTTAGGGGTTGCTCTCACTTTGATCACGCACGACTGCGCCATGCGGACCAGCGCGTCTAAGTGACCTTGAACCTGGTGGAATGAGCTTTATATTAATTGTTATAGTGTCTTTTTTTGATTAACTAAAAAACTTGAAAAATAAAATATATCCATAGAATCCCCAATAGCCGAGATCTTCGGCATGGATTGGAGAGCTTCGTAGGATTAAGCTCATTTAAATTTCTACTACGCTAGAATTTATATCTTGAACATAAATAATACTGAGTTAATGTTACTGTCTCTTTGTGAACATGGAGTGTCCAATTTAACTCGCATTTTATTGTCACAATACTTGATAGGTTGATATTCTATAGGCATGTTGTATAGGAGAATACTTCAAGTGATATACGGGGATAGAATGAATTATCTGGATTCGGATCTGGATATGCTGGGAATTAATATTGAAGTCGTCTCCATAAATGTAGGTATCCAGTATAATTTAGGTGCATAGAATAATATGAATATTTTACCTTAGAATCCGTGAAGTCCACCATGGTCCCAGAGGAGCCATGGGGCCGCAAAGCAATCACACATGGCAGCAGACACGCCAATACTTTAAGTAACATTGTCCTGAAAAGATATTATTATCAAAGAAATTGTTTGTTACATCTGCGTTCGTTCAAATATTTGTTTTTATTCTGATAACAATGTAGAAGTTTGAGTACTTGTGGTTTGTGGTTGCAAATAAAACCGGTCAAGTTTCGATTTTTTGGTTTTTTTGATTTTGATTTTGACATAAAGTGGTTCTGTAACAAAACATTACGATGAAATTTTGTTACGTAGTCATAACATTTTTGTTATTTGATAATTACTATTATTTCTCATGATTCAAATTACAGCTATTAATTAAAGGTGTTTTCAAAATAGACCAAAAAAAACGTAAATAAAAATATCTCGCAATACGTATTCTGTGTAAAAATATACAGCTCTAAGACACACAGACTGACAGTGTAAGCTTGCACTCTTTAGTCCGGACAAGGATTAAGGAGAACTGTTCGCAAATGTGGAAGGTAGTCATGACAATACAACCAAATAAAGCACTTTATTTGTGAATGAAAATTAAATAATTCCAAATTTTGTAACCTTATAAACGCGCAGACTGAAAAATATTTTTAACGCTTTTAAATATTTTTTGTTTTTGATAGGCTATAATCTCACCATGAGTTATGATGGGGGAAAAAGGTGGAGCACAAGAGCCAGGCAGGGAACCGATTCTCAATAGCACATGCACTGAATACACCGGTAAGTGCTCGACGTCAGATTTTTAACTTGAGGGTGGTCGCCAGCCTGGTGACTAGGTACCTACTACCCTTGTTATAGTTTCCTTACGATGTTTTCCTTCAACAAAAGCCAAAGTTCACCGTAGCCTTACCGTAACGCCTTCAACGTACTCAAACTTCACTGAATTTATAAAGAAACTGTAAAAATAGTCTCATCACATTTACACTTTTTAATCTTGTTAAAACGTCACATGTAACTGAGAAAAGGCTTATTCTACGACGAAAATTTTCTCGACTATCAAAGGAAATTCAACTTCAAAGCTAGCTCTTCAACTTACGGAAGAATCGGTGGTCCTTACTTGGCGACCTCAATGCATTTTCTATGAGGTACCATCTGCAGTAGCTCTTTTATAAAGTGTACGAAAAAAGGGGTGATTGTAGTCCGATAGTGGAGTCAGCGCCGAAACAATCCTCATTGTTACGAGTGTACACTTTTGTATTTTGTTTTTGGCTGTACTCGCCAGATGTGCGGTGGCTGGACGCTGCATACGCAACGGAGCGTGAACGCGACGTAATGTTTCTACGTTCATTTGTTTCACGTTGATTTTTAACAATCAGTTTTATTGAAATAAATATTTATACATGTTTTTACTGTTTGAATAAAATATTGCAATGCTGTTTGTAAATATCAACTATATATTTACAAAATCGTTCGGTGACATTTCGTGGTTCGATATTGTTTCTTATTTTTACCTTATGCTCTATTTTCCGTAGGGTTCCGTAGTAAATATAGCACTCTCGATCATATTTATGTCGTCAAACAAATAATAGAGAGGTATAATGAATATGGAAAAACGATTTACCTATGTTTTGTAGATTTCGCCAAGGCTTTTGACTCTTTAGAACATGATATAATATGGGAAGCACTATTAAATCAAGGCATAGAAAAGAAATATGTAAGAATATTAAGGAACATATATGTGCAATGCTCAAATACGACTAGATAGAACAGGCCATGCCATCAGATACAACGAGGAGTTAGACAAGGTGATCCTATTTCACCTAAACTTTTCTCTGCGGTTTTAGAACATTTGTTCCGAAAAATAGACTGGCAGGATTATGGGATAAACATTGATGGTGAAAGACTTTCTAACCTGAGATTTGCAGATTTGCTATTTTCTGAAAAAATAGAAGATCTAGAAAAAATGTTACAACAATTGTCAAATGAGAGTACAAAAGTAGGACGCCTCAAAAACAAAAGTTTTATCCAATGCAGAAAAATTTTATATATTGCTAGACGGTAAGCCCATTGAATGTGTGGAGGAATACATATATTTAGGTCAGATCATATCAGCCAAGGAAGACACTGATAAAGAAATTCAACGTAGAATTACAAACACATGGAACAGGTATTGGTTGTTTAAAGAAATCATGAAAAACAAGGAAAAGAAAAAACTATTTGATGTATGCCTACTACCTTGCTTAACATATGGCTGCCAGACATGGCCATTAACTGGAAAAAACCTAAATAAACTAAGAGTATGCCAAAACAATATAGAGAGAATTATACTTCATTGCTTCGTCCTCGAGATTAGATACATAAATTTGTAGTACCACGTCTAGGAATCGCCAATCTACCACTAAGTTGAAAGCAGAGTGAAACTGCTTCTTATTTATTTTTTTTGTGGGTATTTTGATATCTGCCTCCTGCCGCCCGGACTGACCGACACTCATTTCGCGTTTTAGTGCCTCGTCGATCACCACGTTATTCTTTGTTTTTCCCAAAAAAAGTTTTAAAACGATGCCGAAACGTAGTCACAGAAACGATAGTGATTATCTACGCAGGATACGAGCACACTTTGACATATCGTCAAATTTAAAATTGTGTTGTGTACATATTATGGTGATGTTACTTTCATATCTTTTGGAATCCCAAATAATGGGCTTATGCGTATAGTGACTGTGTACATTTGAAAGGAATATTACTTTCACGTTATTTAAAGATATTGTGAATAGTTTAATAAGGACTATATCCGTATCAAACTTTGACATATAGTCAAAATTCCAATGTTACCTTCATATCATTTGGAATCCCAAATAAATGGGCTTTTTGTTAGTGACTGTGTACATTTGAAAGGAATGTTACCTTCACGTTATTTAAAGATATTGTGAATAGTTTAATAAGGACTATATCCGTATCAAACTTTGACATATAGTCAAAATGTTAAATGTCGCTATGAACCCTAATATGCATACCGAACTTTGTAATTGTAGTAATAAAGATATGAAGTGAAGAGGAAAACTCAATATTCTCATTTACAACCACGAAAGCCAAAGCAAAAATTTTATAGAAAAATCGTGTGGGTATAAATGGTAGTGAAGATTTTAATGATTTTTTGCAAAAATAAATCATACAATTGTTTCAAATACTGACTCCCCAGTATTCGTAAAAATTTTATGAAACATAGTTCAAACATACAAAGTAGTTTGAATTACAGTATTTTCGTGAATGGAAGAACGAGACGGTTACAGCTCAATTTGTCAACATCAATCATCAAAAACTTTCTCTAACAGAGTTGTACATACTATAGTATTATATTTTAACAGCCTTTATTATAATTTAATTCACTGAATATAATTTGATTGAGAAAATTTCCTACATAGACATTGTAATTTATACCTACATATTTGTTGTAAATAAAAATAGTTCCACTTAAGCTGGAATTCGAACTGACAGCGTCAATCTTGACGTATCAAAATTTTTTCAGAATCATAATTTTAATAATTTTATATTAATATAATTCGTTTTGTTTCAGATCTGCGGTCGGCGTGCGCTGCCCATATCCAGCCGGGAGGTGATCTGCCGCCTCCAGCGCAGCATCCCTTCCTGCTCGGCTCTGGGCAGTCTTCATCATCCGTCCGAAGATCGTAGGATTGTTTAGTTTTTGTGTTTGTGTAATACCTATATGCTCCCTTTGGGCGTACGTATTGGCCCTGGTACCAGTTCGGACCCACAACCTTGTAGCCAGGCAAGTGACACATCGCGAGAAAATTTATTAAAATGTGAGCAGTGTCCGGAACCTCGATATTTTCGTGGCAACCGTGGGTTAAAAATTCATGTCGGAAAGGTACACAAACCTATTCCAAACCTTATCCATCAAACCGGCTCCACCAATTCGGACGTATATATTTCGGCTCCAAATTCTTCTTCTACTGACCTCCCGTTTTCGCAACTAATTTGTTCGCTAAAGAATAATGTCCCGGTATTAAAGCGAATCCCACGCGGAGCACGTATCTGCGTGGCTTCAGCTTTAAGTGTATGTATAGACAAAATTCTCAGTATAAATTCATTAAGTGCTTGGGAAGACCTGCTTACTTTTTCGTACAGAGTGCTGCATGTCCCTAGTCGCCAGAAAAATGAGATTTCTCTCACACAACAAATTAAAAATAACTGCTCAATATTAGACTCAACTGATAATATTATTCCAAATTTTCCCAAAATTCAAAAAAAATATAATCAGGCAAACACTATCAGGAAAATCGAAACTAAAGCGAACGATGGCGATTTCAAGGGGGCAGCACATCTGCTATTTTCGAGTGATGTTGTCGCTGCAGACACACCTGAAACCCTGTCTGCTTTAGAATCAAAACATCCATCTCCGCTTTCAAATATAAACCTCCCGGATCCCCCATCTTTAGACCAAAATTGTCTAAATTGTAACGCCCAAGATCTTTTGAGTGTCATTATGTCATTTAAACCTGGTTCTGCTGGCGGCCTCGACGGTTTTACACCACAGCATTACAAAGATCTTGTCTGTGGTGCCGCCGGAGACGCTGGTACCAAATTATTATCAAAATTAACCTCTCTTATAAATTTAATGTTGGCAGGAAAGGTGCCAAGCCCATTCACTGAGATCATTTATGGGGCCAACCTTTGCGCGCTATCCAAAAAAGATGGCGGAGTAAGACCCATCGCTGTGGGTAATACTATCCGTCGTATGGCCTCCAAAATTTGTTGTCGTCACATTCTCCCGAAACTTTCTGAAATATTTCAGCCCATTCAACTCGGTTTTGGCTCAAAGGGAGGTTGTGAGGCAGCTGTTCATGCGGCTCGGACCTTTCTTTTAAATAACGGAGGTGAAGTGCTGCTTAAAGTTGACATAAAAAATGCATTTAACTCTGTCGATAGGGGTGCTTTATTGACCCAAATTCGGGATATCTGCCCTGACATATATCCTTACCTTTGGCAATGCTATGGGCATCCATCAAAACTTTTTTTCAGAGAACACCCACTTATTTCCGCCATGGGTTGTCAACAGGGCGACCCTCTCGGTCCAGCTATCTTCAGTTTGGCCATCCATCCAATTATTTCCGGGTTACAATCAAAATTTAATGTATGGTATCTAGACGACGGTACGCTGGGGGGTGATGCGGCTTCCGTTCTCAGTGATTTTAAAACATTGACAGAAAATTTTAAAAAGATTGGCCTAGAATTCAATAGCTCCAAATGTGAGCTCCTTATTTTAGATTCTTTCCCAGAATCTGAAAAACCAGAATTAATTCAAAATTTTAATGTTTTGGCTCCCAATATTAAGTTACTGTCAAAGGAGTCGCTTCATCTTCTTGGAGCCCCAGTCTTAGACGAATCCATTCCTAGTTTCTTTGAGAAAAAGATTCAAAATTTTAATGACTCTTCAAATAGACTTTATGAAATTAATGCTCACTATGCATTTTTTATTGTTCGACTCTGCCTTTTCGTGCCAAAGTTTACCTATTTGCTCCGCAGTACGCACTTATTTAAATTTGATCACATATTAGATACTTTGGATAATATGATCAAAACGTCACTTTCCAAAATTCTAAATTGCAGTTTTTATGAAAACAAAGTGTGGTCTCAGGCCACCCTACCCGTGTGTTATGGTGGCCTAGGAGTGCGGAAAATTTCAAGCATATCAGTACCGGCGTTTCTATCCTCGGTATACAGTGTGGGCAACCTCGTCAGTTCTGTTTTGGACCCTTCTATTGGATCTGTTGAGGTTTCTTACCTGTCCGATGCTAGAGACGCCTGGCAGGCAGCTTGTCCAGGCACAAATATTCCGACCTTGAGTCACTCTCAGAGAGCGTGGGACAAGCCTCTTTGTGAAAAAACCTGGCAAAATTTATTTTCTAACTTTTCTATAGATACAGACCGCGCGCGCTTGTTAGCTGTCTCTCAGAGTGACTCAGGTCACTGGCTACAAGCTATTCCATCAACAAATACTGGAACAATGTTAGACCGTATAACATTAAGTCTGTGTATTTGTCTTCGTCTTGCTTGCAGGACCAATCAACCTCATCGCTGCCGCTGCGGAGATCTCGTCAACGAGCTCGGCCACCATGGGCTTTCGTGCTCTCTAAGTGCTGGTCGAATATCACGGCACTCGGCTATTAACGACATTATCCGCAGGGCTCTTGTTGTCGCTAACGTGCCTTCCGTACTGGAACCAGTCGGTATTGCGCGGGGCGATGGCAAGAGACCGGATGGTATGTCTTTGATCCCTTGGAGTGTCGGCAAGTCGCTGGTGTGGGATGCCACATGTGTCGATACACTCGCGCCATCTCACTTACCGGCGACTTGTAAAGCTGCAGGGGCAGCTGCGGCCAGTGCGGAAAATTCAAAATTCAAAAAATACGCATCGATTGGACCCAACTATATTTTTGTGCCTTTTGCGGTCGAGACCATGGGACCGTGGGGGTCCGAAGCTCGCCGTTTTGCTCGCACCTTGTCATCAAAATTGATCGAGACCTCCGGAGACCAGCGGGCGGGGAGCTTTTTCCGCCAACGCGTCAGCTTGGCTATCCAAAGAGGAAACGCTGCCAGCCTTCTGGGAACCCTGCCGTTAATCGGAAGCAGCGGCAGGCTTGAGGAAATTTTCTATATATAGATTGTATTTTGTACATATTTGTTGTAAATAAAGTATATAGAGCTGTAATATGAAACTGAATATTAAATGAATGAATATGAAAATGAATATATAATGCCGTGATTAAATACGTTTTACACAATCATAGTTTAGTAGCTACAGTACCTATTATTACTAATGTTGAGAAAAATACGTTTAATAGAAACTGATTATAAAAGAATTTATTTTAATATTTTATAGTTTTTTTTACTTTATTGCAATAAACAAATAAGAAAAAATCGTTTTATAAATAAAACGATTGTGTCACAGCACACCGTCTTCTAATTTCTTCTTCGCAACTTATAAATAAAACGATTTTTTTTATATAAATAAGTTGAATATAAATATTCAACTGGCATTGACACGACATAGCATGTCGTCAGATGGAATACATTTAATACAAATATGTTATTTTATTACTTCATTTTACAGATTTAATAACAACCAAAAAAATTTAACTAATTAAAAATTATTATTTTAATTTTTAATATTCAACTTATTTATTTCACAGAAAATTTTAAAAGTCACCACCAATAATCACTATCACTACCATCATAAAGTAATCATAACCATTAGACGAAAAATCATTACCATCCCATATAAAAATTTCAGACACCCATATCTCCTATATTTACCGACGCAATTTAAAAATCTTTATAGGTATATGATATGTTTCTATAGTCATATCTTCAGTCTGAATTAATATTTTCAAAATCAAAACATTTTTCTCAATTTCTCCGGATTAGATCGAAATCAGAGAACTACCCTAGGAACCTCGTGACGTATAAATTATATTTTTATTGCCAACAACTGCAAGTAATACGCGCCTGCCTTTCAGTGCTAGAATTAATTGTTAAAAGGACTCCTGTGTTCTGTGAGAATTTTCTGTAGAACTTATGAACTGCGGATGCAATTTAATTTAACGGTTGCATTATTAGGTTCAGCTCAGCAAATCATTTGCTGCAAATGCAACTTTCTGAATCGGCGAGTCGAGACTATTCATAAGTGCCCGCGGTCTATTTGAATAAATAATTTTGATTGAGTTTTATGTCGCTTAGGTAGGTACTCCTAATGATGTAAAACTCTTCTTTTTCTCTCCTTCTTAAAATACAATATTTAGCCATGCGGTTTTATTAATAGTACAAGTACTATAGTCATACATGGCTGCAACTTTATAAGTCGCAAGTCCGGCCTCATATGGAGTAATGTTGTCATCTGTGGAATGAGCTCCCCGCCGTGGTTTTCCCAAAGGAGTACAGCATGGGGTTCTTCAAGAAGGGTGTGAAGAGGTTTCTTCAGCGTCGGCAACGTGCGAGTGATACCCTTGGTGTTGCATGCGTCCATAGGCTATGGTAACCGCTTACCATCAGGTTGGCCGTATGCTTGTTTGCCACCTTATTGGTATAAAAAATACATATATAATTACATGTCCTGACTGATTCATCAACGCAGAGCTTAAACCACTATAGTCTATTTCAAATAACATGAGTTCGGTGACACATGGTATTTTATTAAATTTCTCAATGGTTAATGTTCATTTCGATATAATAAAGGAATACTATGATAGAGCTAGGTTTCATGGAATATTGTGAATATTATTTCAGAGTAATCAAATGGAATTTCACTAGATATTGGTAAAAAACCTTTGACCTTGACGACTCATCCCATGTGAAATAGAGTATAATGTTAGAAACGATTGCATTCAGGTTATTTTTATAATGAAGGCATCCACTGAGAAGGGGTTTTTTAATAATTAGAATACCTTTAAGGGGGATGAAAAAGGGAGATTTTGTTTGTATGCAAATCTTATTCCTTCAGTTTATAAAACTTTAAACTCAGGTTGATTGCTTACCTAAATAAATAATAAAGATTCTCATTATTAGTTTTTCTAAACTACCCCTACAAGGGGGTTTAGGGGAGTAAAAGTTTGTATGGAAGAAACCTAACACGCTGTCCAATTAACTTGAAACTCGGTATTAATACTTTGGACAGAAAATACAGAAACATATATTTTTAAGTTTCTCGAAAATCCAGCCCTAACGGGGCAAAAAGTGGTAATTATAGGAGGATTTTACTGCGTGTCTCGATTATCTCGAAAGTTGGTATTAATTTTGGTTCCTTTATAAAGGCTATAAGAAAGGAAATTTGGAAATTCCATTCCTAAGGGGGATTAAGGGGGCGCGGGTGGAACCGTGGGGCGGAAAGCTATATATTATCAATCTGAAGAGTATATATTTGTATCTTTGAACGCGCTTATCTCAGAAATTATCAGACCAACTTACGAAAAAATGTTTGCTTTACATGGACCATTTATTGAGTATGTTAAAAACATTTTATGGTGGGTTCACAATTCTGTTCAGCTACTCATATTAGGACCATAACATGTTGGATAACATAGAGTTATTTTTTTTAAATCATCACGAATTGATATAGATCGTTAGTACTTGTATAATTATACATTTTCTATACTCATATGCATATTTTTATATGTATGTATTTGTGTGTAGTATATGCATGTATATGCATTTATACACTGAACACCAATGGATAGTATTTTATGCATTATTATAACTGTAAGGTTCTTTAAATCTCATGCATATAAAACCATAAAACATTATTATTCAAATTGCATGTACATTCTATTAAAAACTTTAATATCCCGTGTACAGTCTTCTTTAAAGTTGCCTCAAGTTTAATTTAAGTTATCGTCGGCTTCCGCCTTCAATGGAAAGCTCATAAATACATACAGCGCTTAATTACACCATAATAAGATGGAAGCGCTCAAGTTTTATGCAAAGGTACACTCGCGCACTACAGCGTTGATAATTAAAATAATAATTATTTTACTAGTTCACCGTGCCGCGTTTTCACTCCTACAGTGGTTTAATTTTGAAATAGCCTTTCATAGCCCAGCAATAAGGTAAATAGGAGTATTTCCTCCTCAAATATATAGAATATATCTATCAAAATACATGAATTAATTAAAACATCCCGACTGTGTTCGAATCAACCTTGTGTGTATATTCCATTTTACAAAGACCGATCGAAAAAATGTCCGGTGGAAGCGTTATTAGCATAAAAAATATGTTGAAATGACGAAGCCTTAAAGAAACTAAAAAAAAAAAAAAAAACCGTATTAGGAGACCACATAAATCGGTATTTTTACAGATACAATCAGTCGTTGTATAAAAGACACGCTATCTAGATACTAGTTAGCTGTATTCTCAACTCACACATACATACTTAAGTATGTATTTTTTTTTTTAGATTACCTATTGTGTAAAAAAGTTATTTACATATGTTGTACTAATACAATGAATCAAATTACCCATTAAGATAATTCTTATAAATAAATAATGATCTGACTCCACCAGACATGCAGTCGCTCATACAACTGGTGTCAATATAAATACAACCAGAAATACTGCTGGAAAATGTGGCAAAATTCAACTGTCTTCGCAAAATTTTATCGAAGAGATGTTCAGTGTAATCAATCAGATCGCTTTCAGTTAGCTTTCACAATCTTAAACTTAGAAACTGATTTCAATTATAAAATCATTGTGTTTTTTAATTTCAACTATACCTATAAATAGTTTAATTTACTATGGTTGATGAAACCATAATTTCTTATAAAGTCTCTAATTAGTTTAATTTTGTTAAATGGCAAAAACATTGTTCACAAAAATTACAAATTATATAAGTACCTATACTAATAATTACATAAGTACATTTATTTTTTGATGATTACAAATATCAAAAGCATGACCCTCTTTCCGGGTCAGTCGGGTCAAAAATAAAATATTATTAGTGTTTTAATATTTCACTATCTTTCAAAATCTACAAATTTATGTATCTAATCTCGAGGACGAAGCAATGAAGTATAATTAATGATTAAACGAACTTACCTGAAGTGAAGTTCTATCAGAATTATACGAGTTGCTTCGTCCGAAGAGATTAGCTCCCTCCCAGCCCTATAACCCCCATATAAAGTGAAATATTAAGATTGCAGGCTTTCAACTAAATGAGTGTCGGTCAGTCCGGGCGGCAGGAGGCAGATATCAAAATACCCACAAAAAAAAAAATAAGAAGCAGTTTCACTCTGCTTTCAACTTAGTGGTAGATTGGCGATTCCTAGACGTGGTACTACAAATTTATGTATCTAATCTCTTCGGACGAAGCAACTCGTATAATTCTGATAGAACTTCACTTCAGGTAAGTTCGTTTAATCATTAAGTATAATGGGAATTCGGTTAAAGGAAAAGATCAGACTAGACTACATAAAAAGACAGACAAATTTGAAAAATGTCATTAAAACCATCAAACAACTAAAATGGACATGGACAGGACACATGATGCGGAGTAATGAGAGGAAATGGACAAAAATGGTAACGAACTGGTATCCTAGACATAATAAAAGGAAAAGAGGAAGACCTCAAAAACGTTGGAAGGATGACATAACGGCATTGGCAGGAACAATGTGGACTAGACTGACACAGAATAGAAAGGAGTGGAAAAATCTGGGGAGGCCTTTGTCAACGGACAAGCTGAAATAAAAAACGAAACAACCGGTTGTTGATGTAACGGAACCATTATTTTAACTATTATTATTATTTAAGGAAAAATGTTTTTTCAGCAATAAAGGCTTATTTTATTTTATTTATTTTACTCTATTTTAACAATAAACTAAATAACTTAGTTGAATTAGAAGACATAAGATGGACCGATTCCTTGCCGGTAAAGATTTATTTCTATATAACTTAGAAAAACAATGTCTACGTCAGAAACTAAATGCGAAACCATTTTCTAAAATTACCTACTATACCTAGTAATTTTATCTAGTAGCACCAAATTGGTATGATACTGATATTTTGTTGGGTGTGAAGGTCGTCAGATAATGTTTCTGTAATTCTACCTTTTTGCTAAGTGACTTCCATAATGTTTTATAAAAAGCGCGGAGGTATTTTTTTACGAAACCCGCAGGTAACTCAACTTATCAACCAAATATTTACTTAATGACGGTTGTAATTGCGTTGAAAATACGGCTATATATTATTACAATAAGACGGAAAGAATTCAGAAGACCTACAGACGTGAAAAGCACAAGCGAAATTTGACGTAAACTTTTCAGCAAAAGATATCAAAGAAAGCAAGCCATAGCGGAATAAAATTTCCAAAGAATGTATAAATAAAAGAATCGTTACGACTTCCTCATAGTTTTTCTTCGTACATTTCTTCACAAATTACTTACAATGGTCACGAGTGGATGAGCACAGAAATCGGAGTGAATACAGTATTATGTAAGGTCACTTACCATCAAAAGGAGGGAAATACCAAAGGAAATATATATCCAGAAATGTCCGTTAAATTGAGACATACATATGAGGATATTAAAAGCACAGATATTTCATTACTGTGTTGATATTACACGAAGTGTTATTTATTCTGTGTTTTGGTAAAACTAGACTTCGTGAAAGAAAGAAAGAAAATTATGTTATTTTTACAAGACTCATAAATATGTACTATTTCTTATATCAAGTAAAACTGATGAACCGACTCTGAGTAAAAACAATGCCCCGACCTACGAATGATAAAAAGCCCAGACTCAGTATATAGTTGTGGGAGCTAAACTATTACACTAGAACCTTTTTACGTGTGAGTCAGGACCATCGGCAAGTACAAAATTAATACAATAAAAAAAAAAATGTTAAATGTCGCTATGAACCCTAATATGCATACCGAACTTTGTAATTGTAGTAATAAAGATATGAAGTGAAGAGGAAAACTCAATATTCTCATTTACAACCACGAAAGCCAAAGCAAAAATTTTATAGAAAAATCGTGTGGGTATAAATGGTAGTGAAGATTTTAATGATTTTTTGCAAAAATAAATCATACAATTGTTTCAAATACTGACTCCCCAGTATTCGTAAAAATTTTATGAAACATAGTTCAAACATACAAAGTAGTTTGAATTACAGTATTTTCGTGAATGGAAGAACGAGACGGTTACAGCTCAATTTGTCAACATCAATCATCAAAAACTTTCTCTAACAGAGTTGTACATACTATAGTATTATATTTTAACAGCCTTTATTATAATTTAATTCACTGAATATAATTTGATTGAGAAAATTTCCTACATAGACATTGTAATTTATACCTACATATTTGTTGTAAATAAAAATAGTTCCACTTAAGCTGTAATATGAAACTGAATATTAAATGAATGAATATGAAAATGAATATATAATGCCGTGATTAAATACGTTTTACACAATCATAGTTTAGTAGCTACAGTACCTATTATTACTAATGTTGAGAAAAATACGTTTAATAGAAACTGATTATAAAAGAATTTATTTTAATATTTTATAGTTTTTTTTACTTTATTGCAATAAACAAATAAGAAAAAATCGTTTTATAAATAAAACGATTGTGTCACAGCACACCGTCTTCTAATTTCTTCTTCGCAACTTATAAATAAAACGATTTTTTTTATATAAATAAGTTGAATATAAATATTCAACTGGCATTGACACGACATAGCATGTCGTCAGATGGAATACATTTAATACAAATATGTTATTTTATTACTTCATTTTACAGATTTAATAACAACCAAAAAAATTTAACTAATTAAAAATTATTATTTTAATTTTTAATATTCAACTTATTTATTTCACAGAAAATTTTAAAAGTCACCACCAATAATCACTATCACTACCATCATAAAGTAATCATAACCATTAGACGAAAAATCATTACCATCCCATATAAAAATTTCAGACACCCATATCTCCTATATTTACCGACGCAATTTAAAAATCTTTATAGGTATATGATATGTTTCTATAGTCATATCTTCAGTCTGAATTAATATTTTCAAAATCAAAACATTTTTCTCAATTTCTCCGGATTAGATCGAAATCAGAGAACTACCCTAGGAACCTCGTGACGTATAAATTATATTTTTATTGCCAACAACTGCAAGTAATACGCGCCTGCCTTTCAGTGCTAGAATTAATTGTTAAAAGGACTCCTGTGTTCTGTGAGAATTTTCTGTAGAACTTATGAACTGCGGATGCAATTTAATTTAACGGTTGCATTATTAGGTTCAGCTCAGCAAATCATTTGCTGCAAATGCAACTTTCTGAATCGGCGAGTCGAGACTATTCATAAGTGCCCGCGGTCTATTTGAATAAATAATTTTGATTGAGTTTTATGTCGCTTAGGTAGGTACTCCTAATGATGTAAAACTCTTCTTTTTCTCTCCTTCTTAAAATACAATATTTAGCCATGCGGTTTTATTAATAGTACAAGTACTATAGTCATACATGGCTGCAACTTTATAAGTCGCAAGTCCGGCCTCATATGGAGTAATGTTGTCATCTGTGGAATGAGCTCCCCGCCGTGGTTTTCCCAAAGGAGTACAGCATGGGGTTCTTCAAGAAGGGTGTGAAGAGGTTTCTTCAGCGTCGGCAACGTGCGAGTGATACCCTTGGTGTTGCATGCGTCCATAGGCTATGGTAACCGCTTACCATCAGGTTGGCCGTATGCTTGTTTGCCACCTTATTGGTATAAAAAATACATATATAATTACATGTCCTGACTGATTCATCAACGCAGAGCTTAAACCACTATAGTCTATTTCAAATAACATGAGTTCGGTGACACATGGTATTTTATTAAATTTCTCAATGGTTAATGTTCATTTCGATATAATAAAGGAATACTATGATAGAGCTAGGTTTCATGGAATATTGTGAATATTATTTCAGAGTAATCAAATGGAATTTCACTAGATATTGGTAAAAAACCTTTGACCTTGACGACTCATCCCATGTGAAATAGAGTATAATGTTAGAAACGATTGCATTCAGGTTATTTTTATAATGAAGGCATCCACTGAGAAGGGGTTTTTTAATAATTAGAATACCTTTAAGGGGGATGAAAAAGGGAGATTTTGTTTGTATGCAAATCTTATTCCTTCAGTTTATAAAACTTTAAACTCAGGTTGATTGCTTACCTAAATAAATAATAAAGATTCTCATTATTAGTTTTTATAAACTACCCCTACAAGGGGGTTTAGGGGGAGTAAAAGTTTGTTTGGAAGAAACCTAAGACGCGGACCGATTAACTTGAAATTCGGTATTAATACTTTGGTCAGAAAATACAGAAACATATATTTTTAAGTTTCTCGAAAATCCACCCCTTACGGGGCAATAAGTGGTAATTATGTTTTAAGGGGAGGATTTTACTGCGTGTCTTGATTATCTCAAAAGTTGGTATACATTTTGCTTCCTTTATATAGCCTATAAGAAAGGAAATTTGGAAATTCCATTCCTAAGGGGGATTAAGGGGGCGCGGGTGGAACCGTGGGGCGGAAAGCTATCTATTATCAATCTGAAGAGTATATATTTGTATCTTTGAACGCGCTTATCTCAGAAATTATCAGACCAACTTACGAAAAATTTTTTGCTTTACATGGACCATTTATTGAGTAGGTTAAAAACATTTTATGGTGGGTTCACAATTCTGTTCAGCTACTCATATTAGGACCATAACATGTTGGATAACATAGAGTTATTTTTTTTAAATCATCACGAATTGATATAGATCGTTAGTACTTGTATAATTATACATTTTCTATACTCATATGCATATTTTTATATGTATGTATTTGTGTGTAGTATATGCATGTATATGCATTTATACACTGAACACCAATGGATAGTATTATATGCATTATTATAACTGTAAGGTTCTTTAAATCTCATGCATATAAAACCATAGAACATTATTATTCAAATTGCATGTACATTCTATTAAAAACTTTAATATCCCGTGTACAGTCTTCTTTAAAGTTGACTCAAGTTTAATTTAAGTTATCGTCGGCTTCCGCCTTCAATGGAAAGCTCATAAATACATACAGCGCTTAATTACACCATAATAAGATGGAAGTGCTCAAGTTTTATGCAAAGGTACACTCGCGCACTACAGCGTTGATAATTAAAATAATAATTATATTTTACTAGTTCACCGCGCCGCGTTTTCACTCCTACAGTGGTTTAATTTTGAAATAGCCTTTCATAGCCCAGCAATAAGGTAAATAGGAGTTTTTCCTCCTTTAAAATCTTATTTCTACAGATTTAGGCTGTTCGTTGTCTATTTGTCAGTCAGTCGTGGTATTGTTTAATAAGTTATGGTTTTTTAACAGTTTTGTTCACGAAACATCGGAAAATTATGTGCTGGATATTTGCTTCATGATTATGTGTTATTTTAATAATAATATTAATAATTTAGTTATTTATTGGATCTGTTTTTGATTCTGAAGTCAATCACATTAACATTGCGATCACGAAAAATTAAAAACAATGAGTTAAATAGATAATTAATAAGATTGTGTTGATTGTTTGATTTACCAATTACACAATATCATGTAATAATCGTGTTTAGATATAATTTCTTAATTTATTTTACCATAATTTGGCTAATAATAATAGTTTAAAGCTTGCTGCTTGGCACCTTTTCAAATAATAGTTTATACTACCATATACGCAATCAATTACACTGTACCTAAATTGTACGCACATGTTTTGGACGTGTGTCTAGTGGTGTTCGATTTATCGGTCACGTGTTAGGTGTGTACCTACTTATAATCTAAGCTAAATAAAAAGATTTTAGTTTTTAAGCGTCTCTACCAAATTTGGCATCGACTGTACACATTGAATGAAAACATAATGTATTCTTTCTTCCGAGGATACTACAATGTATCATGTAAAATATGACAGTTATGTTTGTTGCAGGAGTTTCAACAACTATTTGATGGTTGCTAATGATCACCTAAAAATTGGTTCTGATAAGAGAACCGAAAATATTATGAATAGCAATTACCTACTACCGAATTTCTAACCCTATATGAGTTAGGGGTAACGGCATCCTATGAAATTTGATTGCCTATCCACTGGTGTCGATTTCATCCTCACATTAATGAACTAGCTGAGTTTGAATAGATTGCGGGATTGCGGGATTCAGATTGGCGGGATTGGTGTGGTGTGAATAGCTTTTGTTCTTTATGCAAATATTTGTTTTGTGGTTCGAGCAGAAATATTGGAAGTGGATTCGGGCTGGTGGCTTTTTGAATAAATGCAGTAGGGATAATTTTCAATAAAAACTCGAAGAGAAGTGAATGAGATCGATGTTTCATGATTTAAAAAAAATATGTTTCCTACCTTATAAAGATAGATTATGTACATTTTATAATTTAAAGTCAAGCATTTTCTGTAAATAATAAAACTTATAACCTAAATAAAATACCTGTCTACATACCAGACATTTTCATCACAATTTGTACGTGGCAACCGCTGTAATATCCACCAATTTACCAAGGCTTACTTACGCAAATAAATAACAGTAATACGAGCAAATAATACATGTAAAGAAGGGACTACGTATTTATACCTACGTGAGACGGCAAGCTTAGCCGCTCGGTAATAGCCATTTTGAATTGAGATGATGGAAATTATGAAAATGTACTGAGTACACACATTTCTCGCACATTTTCGCGAAGCTCAAGACCGATCGAGATGGAGAGTTTCTGTGGACTCCCTCGGCCCCATCTAGGGGACACAGGATCATAAGTCAAGTCACACACATTTCTACTGATATTATCTCAATTGGTTGTTTTTATTTCATACTATTAACTGCATAATAATTATTAGAGGAATAATAAAAAGAAACATTTGATTATTTTATTAAAATAATTCATGAAATAAAAATTCCGGTATAGATGACGCAAAAACAACAGACTACAAACTGTTACGAGGGTAATGTAATAAGTGATGTATCTGTATTTAGTTGTTGTTCTTTGGTGTTAAATAAAATCTCCTTAACCATTCACAATTTTTCTTTTTACAGCACTTTGAAAGGGAATGAAAAAATATCAGAGTTCACAGTTAGCTGGTCGTGTCTCTAATATAAGTTTATTAGATTCGTGCTTGGTTGCCTCAGGGTTATGGTGCGATCAAATTATGCCATTTAGCGTTTGTAATAACAGAGTACTTTTTTGGTTGATGGCTAAACCCCATGTAAGTGCAGTTTCTTTTTATATTAGGTACGAGAGAAATGTTAATTAAATTGACAATGGTCCTGATTCTGTTGTTTACAACTAAACTAAATTAAGTTTCACTATGGCCCTGATTCTGTTGTTCACAACTAAACTAATTTTAATGTCACTATGTCTCTTTCTAACAAAGAACATAAGAAAAGGATGTAAGAAATTTAGTCCTGTCAAATTAGTCCTATGCTTGTTTTCAATATAAATTTAGTCGCCATCTATCGCGGTTACGCCTAAATACACGCAAAATAAGACGGCAAAGATTAATTTGCAACTTAAAATATGTTCTGTCCTTTTTCAATCATGTTCGTAAGAAAGAGATGAGATGTGACTAAAATTAGTTTAGTGCGATTTACAACAGAATCGGCACCTATATCTCTTTCTAACAAAGAACATAAGAAAATAATTAAATATGTTGTATGCTTTTTCAATAAAGTTTGTAAGAAAGAGATGTGATGTGACTAAAATTAGTTTAGTGCGATTTACAACAGAATCGACACCAATGTAAAACGCCAACCTTTTTATTATAAATTTCTCAGTTTAAGTGTATTCTGAACTTTTTTTGATTTTGATTTATTATAAAAAAGATTTTTTTGTTAAAAATCCAAAAGTCAATTATTCAGTTTAGGCCCTGGTAAGGCACTTATGAATGTTAAGTTGGTACATACAGTTGAATTTACCACCGTTTCGGAATACACTTAAACTGAGAAGACTCCGGCAATAAAAAAACTGTTTGAAATTTAAATTCCAAACCCAACCAAATGAAACACAACGATTATTGCAACAATAATCCCCGCAATTACAGCGCAAATAAAGCGAATCAGATTGTTATCGTAACATTAACTCTGTTAGATAACCATCTGAATGTGACATCTAAATATTTTGAAAATATCAAACCTGACCATTTTGTTATAATCACCGTTGCTTCAACACCTAACAATAGAAATAAAGATAAAAAAATGTTGAAACAAACTACAATGAAAATCGTGATGCTTCTGTTTTTGACTACGCTTATGTATTCGTATTCTGTATGTCAAGAAGAAGCAACAACTACAGCTACTACTGGTGAAGAAGAAGAGGAAGAAGAGCCGCAGAAGAAAAGCTGCTCCATCTGGTGCTGGATACAGAAGATCGCGATGTTTGTCATCTCCCAACTTCTCAGTGGATAATTTGGTGATGGAATACATTATTTTTTGATTTCTTTATTAAAAAATATTAAATGTAATACAGAGTTTGTTTTTGATATTAGGATTCTGATTACTGTGATTTTATTGAAATAAAATTAGGTATTGCAATTGTTGTATACATACAATTTTGAGAAGACAAAAAGATTTAATATATCTTTGTATTTTCTCCCGACTTACCATTGTGACTTTTAACCAGGAAACCAATTAAACTATATGTATGTAATATAGATTACTACAGTAGGTTATTAGCAATTTAGAGCTAATAAAACTCAGAAACAAAAATAAAATTCCATCAAAGGAAATTAAAGTGATGAGAAATTCAGTTGAACAAAAGAATCACGCTGCATGTTCCAAATAAATCAATAATGTAAAAACAAAGACATTGGTAACAGCGAACGAGGTCGACGGGTTGGATCGCAATGAACACAATTGTTGTGATTCCCCACTTGTTACGAGTGCTATGTTTGTTATAGCTATAGAAAATATCGTAATTTTTTCCATAGATAATGTCTAGCACATACTTGTTTGTTTGCAAACTACTTGCTGTAACTGAAGTTGATGATTAAGAATAAGTTAACTTTTATTCTATTATTAAGTTTTCCATTTTAATATCCTGTACATATTTCAACTGGACATGGATGGCCAAATCCTAAATTAGTGTCGCCTATAAGGGTCAGCTCACACGAGACGTGATGCGACGCGAGGCGGCGCGTACTTTTTAAAATAACAATAGATTATAGAATTTTATTTAGTAAAGAAAAAGGTACACATTTCAGGGATATAATTCGGATAGGTACGCCTCGCGGCGACGCTAGTCACTTGTTACGATTTCTCTCATTCAAATGTGCACCTTTTTTGTAGCAAATAAAGTTTTACATTCGAACTAGCCGTCCCCGCGTTCCCGGGATAAAAATTAGCCTATGTCCTTCTCCATAGGCTATCTGCATGCCAAATGTCATGATGATCCGTTGAGTAGTTGAGGTGATGGCGTAACAAACAAACAAACTGACTTTCGCACTAGTTAGGATACTTGCCGCGTCGCGTCGCATCGAGATGTGAACTAACCCTTAGGATCAAATTCAGGGAAGTAATGTTTAGAAAATGCTAATGATCACTCAGCAAAAAAGCCTCAAAAATCTTATTTCCCTTTGCACTTGCATTATAACTATCATGAAGTCTTGATACTGAAATATGATTAGTTAAAGTCCAAAAGCCATTTCTTGGAAATAGTGTGCACTTCAATAATAAAGTATCACTTTCGATTACCAAGATGACATAAAGAAAGTCTTGTACAACATCATAAAGATGTCTGGAAGTAGCTGCAATCTGTACAAGTGCACCTTGTTCATGCTTGTACGAAAGGCAGTAGAGTCAATAAATTATGAACTTGTTTTGGTTATTACATTTTGTTGTATTTCTGTGTTTAAGATACTGTATTGAAATAGTTCAAAATTCGTGAAAAATAATTGTATTTACCGGATCTTCTCAGTTTTAGGGCTGAATTTCGAATTTGTAGTAACTTTGTAGTTTCATCTTTTATAAGTGCCATATTAAGGTCATATTAGGGTTGGATGGACCAATTGGATCACAGGTTGAATAGAGGGATTTAATAATTATATAAGATTAAGGAACATGCTTTGAAACTAACGAGCAAGTCTCTGTGACATATACCATTTTATCCGTCGGATATTCGATGGCCGAGTATCCTGATTACATGAAACGTCAAACCAAACCTACGAGGGATATAATTTGATTCAATTTATTCCAATTAGTTGAAATAGATGGTGTTATTGTAATACATTTTGTTGTTACTGTGGCTGTGTGGCAGATGGTGTGGAAATGCCAAATTGATTTTGGCTCGTGGTGTGTTAGTCACGTAAAGGTCACATCCCACAGTATATGATATCATGGACTATGACACACGAGAGTACCCTGAGCAGTGGCTTGTCCAATTGAAATTGTATTTAAAAATGTTGACGCGTTGGCATGCGGTCCACCTAATGGTAAAAGGGCAATACCAGGGTGATTACCAATGTCTTGTCGACCTTTATAAAGCCTAAAAGGTACTTGTTCTCAAGTTCTCAATATTTCCCCAAAACCGAACCCTTGTATCTCAATATATTAGAAATAATTAAAAGTTTTGTTGACATTGCGTAGAGATGCAAATAAAATTTGGGTAAAGACTTCAATTGGAAAACTTTTCGTCCTCGTTTCGTACTTGGAACAAGGCAAACGAAAATGGGTCAAACATATCGGTCAAAGTCCAAACCGCCGAGGCAAACAATAGACAAGGTTTAGGACGTAGTATTTATATACTCTGAGGTTTAGGTATAATATTTCAATGGAGTTTGAAAATAAGTTTGATGTGGTTGAAGGTGGCACAAAGCCTAGCTGGGCTGAACTGGGTATAGGTATAGCGACAGGTTTTCAACTTGAGGATGTGAGAGTGGAAGCTAGTCAGGTAGGTTTTACTAAAAACCAACACTATGCTATGGTTTGCTCATGATTTTTCTTCTCACCGAAAACTTATTCATTGTATGATTCGCATCTAGAAGAGAAGTAGAGGGTAGCGTTTTCTCGCTCAGAAATGACATTTCATCTTTCAGAGTTCAATCAAATAGCATTTTCTGATATTTTTTCCCAGTTGGTAGAGTAGGTACTTATTTTTTGAATTCCTTTCTTCATAATCCTTGCTAATTGCATGAAATGTAAGTAAAACAAAATTTCTTGATCAATCCTTTACTTCAACAATAAGATTCTGTACAAATGTGTGCAGTCGTTGAACACCTTGGCCTTCTTACATACGTCTTGCTTGTGCTGGGTGGCTTCAGCACTCTCTATGCAATTGCTTCCGTAGTCTGGGCTGCCAATGCGCTGATCTAGCTCATGAGCTACTTGTAAATGTTTTCTGTGAAATATAGTTTATTGGAATAAATGTAAACAAATGTCTTCACGTGGATAATCCCAAAGAGTAATATATACCTACATAGTAACATCAGTAAGTACTGTTAAATAAAAAAGAAATAACAAGGACAAATAGTCTTGAAACTATAATCAGAACGACAGACGTAAGTTATCGGCACTGTCCACAAAAAAAAATCTTGACGTCAGATTTAATTCTTCCAAATTCAAATTCAAAAATAGTTTATTCAAGCGTTAGCGTTCGTTTGGGTTAGTCCCCAATAAGGCACTTACGAACGCTACAAATTAATTCTACCACCGCGTTCGTAATACACTTGAACCGAGAAGACTTCCGGCAAGAAATTCAGCTTTAATCATAGATAATATACAGGTTGTTGTTTTGGTCAGCGACGAGCGACTCAGGGTCGATAATATAACTGATACTGGTGCTAAAAAAAATATAAAAAAATACTTAATTTTTTTGTAATAATAAAGATAAAAATAATATTATTTTGAAAATCATGTAATAAGCTAAAATATACATGTAATACTCAACGGGAGTGCGAGGGAGTAAAGGGGTGGGGCAATGGCGGCTTGCGCCCAGCTCTAGTCAGTGCACGTGGCTGATAACCATACTTTGTGTTAATTTTATTTCAAGTTGAATGATATTTCTCAACGCATTTACAGTATTTAATGGAATTAAGTCCATTTTTGGAAAATGTATTTATTGTACTACCGCTCCTGGGTCGCATGTCGCTGACCAAAAACAATCACCTTATACACATATTTATCAACCACCTTTATGCCATGATACATAATGACCAATTTTCCAGACGTGAATCAAATTACCTGTAAACTTCCAAGTTAATAACACCATTAGTGCTCATAATTCCAAACTTCTTAAGCACGCAGAATATGATGCAGGCCTCATCTGACTCCTGAATGTCGACTCGCTTCTTTGGGAACATCTCGCTGAGACACTGCTGGGCTACGATGTCGCTGGACTTCTCATGGGCGTACATCACTGAGATACGGGCGTGGGCGGAGCTGATCATTAGAAGAACACTCAGCTTGACTATTACTGGAAATATGTGTAAAATTAGCGCCCAGGATGAATAGCTTATTTAGCTATGCTTATAACGGTGTAGCTTAGTGGTGGTAGCAATTAACGAGGAGAAGGTCGCGGGTTCGAATGAGCTTGAACTTTCGGTGAAGGAAAACCTCATGAGGAAACCACAGCTGGATGTGTTTCAAAAGCTACACTTGGGAATCAGTTGATTTCTAGGCTTTGTGTGCTCACATACCACCTGCGACCACATGATCGCTGTGCATGGTGAGATTGTAGTTAGGTCTATACATAGTTAAAAAAACTGTGTTAAGCTTAACACTGCGATATCTCGTCCATTATTTACAGCTAGTGCGTTAAATCTAGTGCGTACAATCTGAATTTGTATTTAAATTACTAATTTAAATACAAATTCAGATTGTATGTGGCTTGCTTGTAAGCAACAATAAATCGTCAGAATATCCCCATACAAATGCCGAGTTAGCATTAAACAAATCGATGTGTACCTATGTGAAGAGTTTTAAATCTAAGATGATCTAGTACTAAGTTTTTACGCTTAAAGCTCTGAAATCAATAGCTGGCACTGGTTATGAATAAATCCTAACTAATATTATAAATGCGAAAGTAACTCTGTCTGTCTGTCTGTTACGCTTTCCCGCTTAAACCGCTGAACCGATCGTGATGAAATTTGGCATGCATATAGCCTATGGTATGGAGAAGGACATAGGCAACTTTTTTATCCCGGGAACGCGGGTGAATCCGCGCGGGTCAGCTAGTTTAAAAATAAAAATCCCCATTGCTTTTATTAATGCCCAATGAAAGTCTACTAAAGCTTTGATATGCAGAGAAGGCGTTCATTTTATGCAGGAATTCAGTAATCAGAACTTTGGTATTGAGCTCTGGTTTCAAAACAAGCATGGAAAGAAATACGAGTATTTTTTAATAAGAGACGTAGAAAATACCTCGACTTCAGGGATATTGAAGTGTGTATAAATAAAAGAATAAGTAAACAAATCTAGAGTAATGTTTAATTATTAACATACAAAAGTGAAAAACTATACAAAATATCGTTTAAATTAAAAATCTTCTGGTTCCTTGTAGGAAATCGCATACAATTGAGTGCAGTCATTGAAAACTTTAGCTTTCTTACACACGTCGTGATCCAGATTCATTCCATTAATATTTTGGGCACAAGTTTCGCCCACATCCGAGATCAAAATCCTTGGATCATTTCGATGGATGGCTTGCACTCTCCTATAGTAGTTCTTTATGTTAATGTAACCATCATTGGACATAATGCCAAACTTTTTGAGCACACAATGTATGATGCAGGGTATATCGTTCCTATCTATATTCAGTGGGTATTTGTACAAATTTCTAGGATACATTTCCATCAGGCATTCATTCGATATTTTATCACTGTTCTTGTCGCGTGCGTACAAAATTGAGATGGACGGCTCCGAATCCAAACTTTGTGAGAAAAACTTTGTCTTAAAGCTATTCACTGTTAATGCTAATGATACAACAATCACGAGGATGAGTGTTTCTGAAACGTTTGTAATTCTTATCATACATATAAATAAATGCAAAGTAACGGTTATACAATCGCGGAACATACATGGAGGTGATTGGTACCTCTAAAGGTGCCTACCTCTAGACTTCCGATTGATACTACTTCTACAGTATAATATGATTTTCTGAGAGTCTTACAAGCCGTGAGCGAAATAATAATAAAATCACTTCGACTATTTAGGAAATTCCCTGTGACTACAAAAGAATTAATCAAAAACTTCATCGTAAAAAAAATCTTTTTACATTGAAAGATATTCTCTTGTATCCAGCGTTTTTTATTTTACAACAAAATAATGAAACCGATTTCTTTCAGACCGCCTTTATATGTTTTCTTTGAATTCACAGTGAAAAATTACTTACTTTCCATATCGCCTTGTATTAAACTATTTTACATAAGTTATGTCAGTCACTAACATATAAAATAAAAACAAACACTTGCTCGTGTAGCAAGTGTATAGTTACTGGAATGCAATACGACTGCTGAAGCCAGATATTTTCCTGTCAACCTGAAAATAATGAATTGTTTCTAAAATTATACGATATGTTTTATATACTCCTTCGATTTCTTTTAAACAATCGGCTATTGTTCTCGTCGCTTCGATAAGAGCGAGCAATTTGAGTCCATTATGCGGTAATGTTAAAAAAAGGCTCTACAGGTGTTGACTTCTCGACTTCGCAAATCTTCTAGTTTTCGAGAAATGTTGGAGCGGAGTGACGTATGATATAATATATTAGCTTAAATATAAGTGCGATTGGTGAGTTCTATGACGAAGACTACACCATAAGACAATATTTATAAGTACATATATCAGAGTATACTAATGTCTGACCTCGCTGGAAATTGAACCCACGACAAGACATAACAGGTAGGCTATATTACTACGCCAACTAGGCCGTCTAAAAATTACATAATTCCTTTAAAATCCCAGCCACAGTAATGATTATTAAAGCATGGAGTAATACCCCATGGGGACAATCATAATTGCAGATGAACGCTCCGAAGTTTGTCGATTTAATTTGGGTTACTTCCGCTTTTCGCATCCGCTGGGAATTCTTTTTCCGTATCTTGGCTGATTTCCTTTCCAACATGAATGCTGCTATCTATTAGTGACTACAATTTTGTATGAAATTTGCTTAGTTTGTTTTTATAAACGAATCTCTTTATGTGTTTTGGGTAAGGCAAATAAATATCTAATACCTTTAAACGAACAATTCTTGTTTAAATATAACCTGAATATCGGAAACGGCTCCAACGATTTTCATGAAATTTAGTATTTTAGAGAACGTCGTTTTATCCGTGTTTTCAGGCAATGAAACACTGCTACAATATAAAATAAATAAATAGCTCAGGAAATCGGGCGGTCCCGAAACCAGAAGACCCCGGTTCTAGTCCAGATGATTATTTTGGTTCCCTTTTTTTCATGTTACTTCTTTTGTGAGAAAAACTATTATGATTTACCAAAAAAAAAACGAGCAACGCTCGGTCATCCAGGTACTAAAAGGGTTATATGAATACAGGTATTTTTGTTTGGAATGGATCTTTCAAAGTCAAAATTCTTTATAAAAACATAATTTCGCAAAAAAAAAACAATAGTAACCATGTGGGGTTCCTATTGTTTTTTTTGTCCTATCGTTAACGGTATAAATGGGATATCTCCTGGTGTAATCAGTCGAGTGGTTCCCGAGGTCATTGAGTGCAGACCATTTGACAGAATGCCCTTTTTATCGTAGATCTCGGCTTACACATGGGGATAATGGCTAACTTTATAGGGATTTCTATGTGGCACGAACTCGAGGCAGCTTTCATACGTGACTTGGCTGATTTATCGACAAAAGTTGAAGGCTTTGCAGGAATCTCGTTGGCCGGCTTATGAAAGTTTTACTGGTTTTAGAATAATAACTTTATTCCTTTATACCAAGGAATTGAGAAGTGTTTCCAATGTATTCTTGTTAGTGATATAGGTGATACAGAAAAATATATTTTATGATAAGGATACACAGGAAAGTAAAGCAGCCAAATAGCAAAGACAGGGAAATGGAATTGGGCGGGTCATTTATTGAGGGCACATGAGGAAAGTTCAGGATCACGTATTGGAAAGCGCCGAGAGGGACGACCTCCCACCAGGTGTACTGATGACCTGGTCAGAGTCGCTGGGCGCCGCTGGATGCAAGCGGCCCAAAACCGTTCGAAGTGGACGTCAATGGGGGAGGCCTATGTTCAGCAGTGGATATCCAGATGATGAAGTGAGGAAAAATGGTGTTGTATTACAACTGCATGGTACCCAAGAGACGCTAAAATAAGAAGAGGCTAACCAACTGCTAGATGGAGAGGTGAACTCGACAACTCTCAAAGGTGCACTTTGGCACAGATCCGCAAAAGACAAAATTGAGTTGCGGAAGAAGGGGGAGGCATTTGCCCAGCAGTGGGATGAATTAAGTAGAAATAAATAGTTAACAGGATGGGGTAGGATAAATATTGAGAAACCGGTTCAAATGGGAAACGATATCCTGGCTACCACGCCACATCGTATATTGTATTCCTATCCAGTAAACATAAGGCGTGTTTGTTCTAACTCTTGATGTATTCATGTATAAATGTTGTAGGTATATATTTTTTTGGTTTTCAGGCTGTGTCTATTATCAGATGATCGTATTTGAGTAAGTGTCCCAGGCCAGGACACCTACATGTAAAAAAAGCTCAATCACATGTATTTAAAGTTAACAGATACCAGTAATTTCCGAAAAGGCCAAATTATTGAAGGTCTCGTCAGCTTCCCAGCAAAGGCTGTCCCAGGATATTTATTTTAATTTATTCGTATCTTGAATTTTATACACTATTACTTATGATGTAAGCCACAGACATAAATCTAAATAGATAACGCAAGTCCCTCCATTCGTATGAAAACCAAGCGTGTAACGTTTTTTGTACCTACCATAATGTCACAAGATTGATTTAGTTAAGATGGCATTAGATTTTTAACGTGAAAATGAAGCTATCCTATTTGCCAGCTATCAGCTGTCAACACCGATCAACCAACAAATCAAGCGTCGCAAATGGAACTGGATTGGCCACACTCTTCGAAGGTACCCCGACCATAATACCCAAGCAGACAATGGACTGGAATCCGCGGGGAAACGAAAGCGTGGCCGTCCCAAACAAACCTGGCGACGCACTGTGCTTGACGAAGTGAAGAAGATCGGGAAGTCTTGGAGCGCGAAGCTCAAGACCGATCGGGATGGAGAGTTTCTGTGGACGCCCTCTGCCCCATCTAGGGGACACAGGATCATAAGTCAGTAAGTCAGTTTGTCAGCTAAACATATCCCTCGCTACACATCTCTGGTGGACATGCAGCCTTATGCGAGTTCCCTGTCCGCTCAAAACAGTTTCAAAAGAAGAACATTGTGCCCCATTTTTGCATAGATTTTGACACGCGAAGTACATACACTCGCGTCATCTATTTAGATGTATGTCTGTGGTGTAAATACACATTCTTACTAAATATATCTTCTCGTATATCATATAATTGAAACCTCAAAGCATTTATTATTCTACCTCGTTTTTGTTTTTCACCTCAAATTACCTCGCATAAACAAACACGAGTTGTTTATAAGCATAAACAAAACTGTAGGTTTATCTACACATCGTAAAGGTGCTTATATAATATGTACGCTTGCCGCGGCGGCGCGGCGGTAAGTACGGGCAATTTGTATATAGACTGCAGAGCTGCTCTCTACAATTCCGTGTTGAAGTAATAATCCCGGTTATCTCTGAGGTTAACTTGTACAATATAAATTGTGTTTATGCCAACTTATTTTTTTTTACAAATAAATATTATTAAAAAAGTGCATTAATCAAGCAAAGAATAATAATATTATTAAGTGTTTAAACTATACTATTTAAAGGCGTTAATGAAAATGTATATACATAAATATAACTAATGTAAAGAAATTGATTCTAATGTGCGGTAGCCGTAACACACTGCTGGTGCTTGGAGGCAGATTTTAATTAAAAATGGCGTCTAACTTGGGGAAGTAAAATAAAAACCGGCCAAGTGCGAGTCTGACTAGCACACGGAGGGTTCCGTAAAATATTAGCTAACTCAACTTTGCTATGAAAACAAAAAACCCAAAAAAAAAGACGTTTGTTGTATAGGCGCCCCTTTTAATTTTATTTCATTTTATTTATTTGTTGTTATAGCGGCAATGGAAATACACATTCTCTGGAAACCCTTTGGGTAGGGAACCCTAAAAATATCCTGAGACATTCTTCACATGCGGCAATCTGATCCCGAACTAAGCAGGGCTTGTAGGTACTATGGAAGCCAGAAGGCTATATTATATCTATAAAAATATAATAAATCTGAAGAGTTTTTAGTTTGATTGTTTGTTTGTTTAAACGCGCTAATCTCTGGAATTAAACTAAATAAATAAAATAAATAAATATCCTAGGACATTCCTCACACACGGTCATCTGATCCCAAACTAAGCTGAGCTTGTACTATGAAAACCAGATAACTGATAATAATACATATACAAATTTTTGTTTGTAAATACATACTTAATATACATAATTACACCCAGGCTCAGGACATACAGACATGTTCATGCACACAAATGCATGTCCTGTGTGGGAATCCAACCCACGACCTGCGGCGCGTAAGTTGAATCTTAACCAACTGCGCCAACTGGCCCGTCAAAATTACCAGCCGGATGCGAAAAATTCTTCCACTAATAGGAATTTACACCATCAACTTTTTATCCCGGGACCTCGTGCAAAACCGCGGGGAACAACTAGTATACATTATGTCAACAGGTTGACAAACAGGCAGACGGGCCTCTTGATGGTAAGTGGTCACCGCCGCCTATGGACATTTGCAATACCAGGGGGATTGCCGATGTGTTGCCGACCTTGTAGAGCTCTATTTACGCCTTTTTTGAAGAACCCCATATCGTAGCGTAGTCAATGTTGAGTAGATACACTCGATACCAATTGTAATCTTGAACTTATTAAACGATTTCCCGTATCGCTTCAACTTTGAAGAAGAAACTTCCTGTCACTTGGCAACCTTAATTTACTGCTTCTCAGATAAAATAAAACAGAGTCCGTAATGTTTTGTAAGAAACAGCGTCAGAGAGCAATCTCGGAAGGACAATAAGGGTTTATATATTTTCTCAACTGGCCCTACGGTTGACTTTGTGATTTTCACTTTTGTTGTATGAGAGTCCTAAACTAACATGGCGACGTATTAACAAGTCCCGAATGAAATAATAATGACGCAAACAGTAACTTTAGTGCTGTGATGTACAGGAGATATATTTTATTCTAGAAAAGATAATGAAACTACTGACAATTCTCAAATGGCCTTAATATAAATTGAAATTATAATCTAGCTGTTCGTGCCCGGCGTCGCCCGGGTGAAATTTGGGTTACATTATTGGAGTTTTTTTTTTTTTTTTTTTTTTATACGACTAAGTCGGTAAACAAGCATACGGCCCGCCTGATGGTAAGCAGTTACCGTAGCCATATGGACGCTTGCAACACACGAAGCATCGCTCACGCGTTACCGACCTTTCTCCCCTCCTCTATGAGCACTGGCGACCTTACTCACGCGCAGGAACACAACTTTACACAACATAAAGTTATTTGGCTGCGGTATTCTGTAAGGTGGAGGTACTTCCCCAGTCGAGCTGCTCTTTGAGCGAATAAACGCTATGCTCTACCTCTCTCAAAAGTCTCAGTTTTCCTAGTGATCCCTATTTTTTTTATAATATTTAGCTTATGTTACTCAGTGATGATTTAGCTTTATCCGGTGAAAGAATTTTTGAAATTGGGCCATTAGTTATTGAGTTTATTCATTACATTACATACGAAAATCCAAATCTTCTCTCTTTATTATTAGTGTAGATGTAGATTAGCTGTCACCCGAATTTACCCGCCTTTCCGAAATAAAAAGTACCCTATGTCTTTCGCCATACCATAGGCTACCTGCATACAATTTCACGATGATCGGATGAGTAGTTAAGGCGTGAAACAAACAAACTCACATTTGCATTTATACTAATAGTTATGATTATGAAAAGTATCTCATACATATAAATGTGAAAATTTGGATGTGCCTTAATCACGCATCAACAGCCGAACGAATTCGAATGAAATTTATCAAGCAGATAGAATATGTTTTGGATTTGCACACAGATTAATTTTAGCCTCGGGAAAACAATAGGTTCCTTGGGAACACGGGTAAAACCGCGGGGCCGAAACTAGTCCTCACAGCAAAAGAATCAATAGATTCCATAGCTTTCACACCATTTGACATCCTCTGACGTCACTCCGCTTCGATTCCAATAATAAAAGGGAAATGAAACATATTTCCAAAGTTAAACGCCATTTCCCCACTGCCAACGAAAAGGAACACAAAGTATTTAAATAAACCTTCAACCTTTGAGGGTAAGGTGAATTTTTAAGCTCATTAAAGTTTTAGGGTGTTTCCAAACCGCTTGGGACCCGCACAGTGTTAATTTAATGTAATTGGCCCCAAGGCCTCGTTTGTAAACATTTGTATAATATAATTTGGACAGGTTGATAGTTAATTGCAATGAAATATTTTGATGTTCTCCAGTCAGTTCTACATACCTCGAAATACGGGTATGTAGATATTACATTATGCCCGAAAAGGAGAGCAAAACTGTTCAAATGACACTAATAAATAAACGTACAAATGGGTAGGACTCACAGACATAAATCTAAATAGATAACGCAAGTCCCTCCATCCATATGAAAACCAAGCGTTACTTTTTTTGTACCTACCATAAAATCATAAGAGCGCTTTAGTTGGGCTGGCATGAAAATGAAGCGATCCTATTTGTTCGCTTCACATTTCTGGTGGATGCTGGTGGACATGCAGCATGCGAATACCCTATCCGCGAGAAACAGTTTCAAAATAAGAACATTGTGCACACCACACTCCCTTTTTGCACAATTATTAGCACGCGAAGTACATACACTCGCGTCATCTATTTAGATTTATATCAGTTGTAGGACTACATATATAACTTCATGAAGAAATTATGTTGAAAGAAATAAAAATAGTTAAATACACAAGTGAGTTGTGTTATAAGAGGATTTAAGAATGAAAATAGAAAACACAAGTTGAAACAATTTCTATTATTAAAAGTAAGAGTTTTACTTTAATCATCACTTAACAGTTGCTGAGCTGTATACAGTCCAATTCTACGAATTCTGCACCAAAAATTACATGTATCATTGACTTCTTTTTCTGTTGTTGTCGTAGCACTCGTAGCTGTTGTAGCTCTCGTAGCACTGGTTTTCGTAGTCGATGTGGATTTCGTAGAATAGTAATAATATTGGGGAGGCCATGTAGTTTCTGGGTATATTGGCTCATAACAGACATAACCTGATGTTGATTTTATTATTATAGATATAGCGCTCATAAATAAAATTATTCTTATTTGAATTTTAAACAGCATTTTTATAAAAATCCAATTTTCTTGTAAATCTTTCTTTTCACAGTAAAGTGTATGTGTTTCATTCATTTTTAAGTCTCCTTTCTTATATTCTCATTAATATATACGTAGAAGACATTTTTTTTTATTATTCATAGTGTTACCTGAAAAATATAAACAGGGTAAAAGAATATACACAGCAGATAAGATTTTTTATACGTACACAACTTCACTGGAAAACCATAGGAAATGTAAATAAACGACTATTTACTTACCGTTCAATGAATTTCATAAATATTTCCGTTTAAACCCTTCCAGACACCTCCAAGTATAGATATTAACTTTCTTTCCGACAGCTTTTTCAATTTCCGTTCTCGCCTGACATTTCTCTGAATAGTTGACCGAGTTCCTAACTCCAATTTTAAAATGTGAGCGTTTTTTTGCGGTATAGTTTAAAATAAAAATATAGTGTAAAATATTGAAGCAGATAATATACTAAATTATTTACATCCGTTTATTTAACGTTTTATGAGCTATAATAACACTCGTGTTGAACTATTTAATGGTAGATTGTAGATAAGCAAATATATATTTGATTGGTCGATGTTGCGTAATGTTTGTTTTGGATTATGGCTAATTATGTTTAGTTAGTTCTAAGTTCAAAATAATAGAGGCATTTATTTATTTAAAAAAAAAAAAACATACGGCTTGTTTGGTATAAGTGGTTACCGTAGAAGCGCAATGACGCCAATACCCCACCACTGACAATGTGCTCTGATTGGCTAAGTCAAGAACACATGCGCTCCGATTAGCTAAGACAAGAACACACGATGCTGCCTTACTGTTCAAAATCAGTGCAAAATCTTACTACTCTAAAAGGATTGTTCCTCGATGCCGTAGACCTATGGATGCTTTCAATACACGGGGCATCACTTAAGCGTTACCGATCCCCCACACGCGTAAGAACATAACATTCAGATCCTGTGCAGAAAAGACGAATTCGCCGCGAATATCTCGCGCTAAGCGAGGTACTGCCCCCCTAAAAAGGAAGCTAAAGCAATATTGCTAATGGAATTCTTTATTAGAATTTACAACAGATCTTATACAATTTTCATAAATTCCGAATATTTTATTGAATTGAATTATCTATGAGTGACTAGTATACCAAAAATATTGAAATTGCGTAGGATCTGCTGAAAAAATCTTGACTCGTATATATGCGCGAGAGATTCGCGGTGAATTCGTCCTTTCTGGACAGAGTGTAACAGTGGTGTTCTGTAAGGTGGAGGTACTTAAAAGATAATCCTTATTATCAATATTACATCGGCTCAATGCTAAAAAACCATTCAAGTAAGAACTCAAATATAATTAATTAAACAGCCCCAGTATTGAAAACATTTTAAGGTTCTTTTAAACAAAAAGATAAATGGTCTGAAGAAATAATTAAAAACTTGTTTCATTTAGTTAATGAAACCCGTCGACGGGTGGACTACAAGCTTTCCATATAAATTAGCATTGACAGTAATTGTAAGTTGGAAACTTAGAATTATAGCTTCAAGGATACTTGAATAATAATTGGGGTTTGTAGGAATTGTTTTGCGGATTTCTTACAGCGCTTCGATATGATTTTTATATTTCTATGCTATGTGATTTTAATAAATATTTGTTTAACAAGCTAACTTTTTGACTATTTAAATTAACTAATTACTACTACACTAATTACTACATACCAATGATGCAAGACAAGCGACCATCACGTTTGAATATAGCTCTTCGTCAAAATTAATTAGTAATTTTAATGTCTTTTTTTTATATACTACTAAATCGGTAAACAAGCAAACGGCCGCCTGATGGTAAGCGGTTACCGTAGCGATATGGACGCTTGCAACACAAGAAGTATCGCTTACGCGTTACCGACCTTTCCCCCCTCCCCTATGAGCTCTGGCGACCTTACTCACGCACAGGAACACAACTTAAAGTTATTTGGCTGCGGTATTCTGTAAGGTGGAGGTACTTCCCCAGTCGAGCTGCTCTTTGAGCGAATAAACGCTATGCTCTACCTCTCTCTCAAAATTCTTGCAGATATGTATAGTAATAAGTATATTATAAACAATTCTGACTTGGATTTACATCTTAACATCTTAGAGACAAGAAAGATTACGTATTCCCAATAATTACTAAATCAGTGTTAAATTCTAGTCCACGTTAGAATATAGCTCGAATATTTCAACAATTCCTGACATCTTGGAAAGGTTTAGGTGTGAAATCCTGCATTATTAACAAAGCCGAATTGATCTTAGTGTTATTTAGTAAGTAAATTATCTTCAATAGACATCTTCATTTAAGTTTTAATAGGTTCTCTTGTGATTCTTTTATGTGACTTTCAGTACAATACATCTAATAAATCCATTCTTAAATCATTTATTTGGATTTATTTTGTTTGGAAACTCTAATGCATGAAACTTTAATCAGTTTTCTTGAAGAAGTTGTGCAGTAAATAATTAAGATCAAATAAGAATATTAATACGTTTAAAGTAGTAATGAATACGAAGGGATGGATATACCCTTTCCATTCCACGTTCTAATATACACCGTGGCCTTTTATTCGTCTTAGAAACGCTGCCCACTTAATGTACACAATGACAAGGTACAATCATTGAGAGAAAAAATTTTTTTTGTTTCATTCATCATTAGTTTATTAAAAAAAAATTTATTAAATTTTTATTAAAATTTATTAGAATTATGACAAATCGAGTTAATAATTAAAGTTTACTTATAAAATGGTAGAAAATACCAACCCAGAGCACGAGTCGAGTAGATTGCGCTCGTAACAGGGTGTTTAAAACTACGTCATGCGTCCTACTGAATAATATTTGACTTTCTTTTATTACGCAAATGTTAAAAAAAATAATTAGCTGGGTTGCGTTTCTAAGACGAATTAAAAGTCACGGTGTATAAAACTAACTTATTGCCGCATTAATTGCAATCTTTTTATTTATTATTTTTTACTTAATCTTATTGAATAATGCTTATTGGAAACGTTCATTCAAGTGCAAATAAAGGTCAATCGGATGAATGATGCGCATCGAAGATGAACAAATATACAAACATTATTTTTTTCTCACTTTAAGAGGATGCCGAAACCGAGGTTTGTTTTTTTTTTCTAAGGTGGCAAACAAGCATACGTCCCGCCTGATGGTAAGCAGTTACCGTAGCCTATGGACGCTTGCAACACCAGGGGCATCACTCGCGCGTTGCCGACCCTGAAGAAATCTCTTCACACCCTTTTTGAAGAACCCCATGCTGTATTCCAATGGGAAAACCACGGCGGGGAGCTCATTCCACAATCTGAGCGTCCGCGGAAGAAAACTCCTTTGAGCCCGCACGGTTCGAAACAATTCTGGTTTCTATATGTGAGGATGGACTCCCCATCGATGGCGAGAGTTGCGATGGTGGAAAGTAGCTGTGGGCATCAAGTCGAACAATTCTTTAGAACACTCTCCGTTATACAAGCGGTAGAACACACATAAGGAGGCAAAGTCTCTCCTCAGACTAAGGGGCTCTAAACCGCTTGTAAGCTCGGGATCGTCAACAATTCTGATGGCACGTCGCTGAACCGAGTCTAAAGGCCCAAGCTGGTATCCAGGTGCTCCCGCCCATAGATGACAACAGTACAGTGTAGTTGTTGCACACGCTTGTTATATCTCCTATTCACTCTAACATTGAAGGTAACCATGTTGTAGGTAACAGGAAACAGCCGAATGTGTATTCGACTCCTTTGCTCTTTGCTCTATGAACTTGCATTTTATTTACGTTTTTCTGTAACAGATGTATTATAAAACTCTCTGCAAATTCTCAAAATAATTTATTAAGTGTTAGATAGCAAAGTAAACCTAATTACGATCCGCCCGCGAGTTTAATGTTACGATTTATAAGATAAATTGGTCCGGAATTGGGGTAAAGTTTATATTTTAATTAGGGACCATCGTCGGCTCCCTTCGTTATTGGATTACAGAGTATTTTATTTGCATAAATTTAGTTTAACATAACCTAGTAACAAGATTTGTTTAGAATTTAAAATATACCAGTTACCTGGTTGATTGTATATTGTCTTGGGATCTATTTTTTTCCCAGGATAAAAAGTATTTTAATCCAGAATATATTCTATCTGCGCAGCAAATTTCATCCAAATCCTATTAATTTGAGTTCAAAGGAGGTCACAGTGAAATAGTATGAGAATTGTTATAATGGGAGGGTCCTGCCGGTTACAGATACCCATATATGAGTTATTTGTGTTGATGTTGATAGTCTAAGATCCCTAATAGAACGACCTTCACCGAGATGTTTATTTGATGAAACGTATTTTATATTTAATTTAATATGTCAATTAATATATTGCATATGGGTTGCCTACCAAATTTCAGTCCAGGATATGACTAATTAATAATTAAAAAAAATTTTTTTTGAACCATTCCACCTGTTTGATTATTAGACAAATTCTATACCAATCGAAAGTATGAAGCTCATAGAATATGCAAACTACAATAAGAGAACACTGAAAAGTTGATATGAGTGGATCATATAACGCCGCGCTGACTTCTTGTTATATACAGGGTGTTGTTTTGGTCGGCGACAAGCGACCCAGAAGCGGTAGTACAAAATATATATTCCCCTAAAATGGACTTAATTCCATTAAATACTGTAAATATGATGAGAAATACCTTATTCAATTTGAAATAAAATTACTGCAAAGTATGGTTACTAGGCACGTGCACAGACTAGAGCTAGGCACAAGCCGCCATCGCCCCACCCCTTTACTCCCTCGTACTCCCGTTGAGTATTATGTCTACACTTTAGCCTATTACATGATTTACAAAATTTTAATTTTTTTATTTTTATTATTTAAAAAAAATAAAGTATTTTTTTTATATTTTTTTTCGCAGCAGTATCATTTGTATTATCGACCCTGAGTCACTCGTCGCTGACCAAAACAACGACCTGTATAGCTATATGAAAGTTTCTAACTAATACCTCAAAGTATCTTATTAATATAATATATCTAGTTACAGGAAGGAAATATATTAATAAACTAGTTTCCCGCGAACCTGCCCAGCTCGGTTCTGATTCAGAATTTCATACTTTGGATTATATTCAGAACTTCTGCGATGAATAGTATGATTTATCTGAATGCCATTCATTCTAAATTGAATCCGCCATTGCAGATTCATTTGCATAATACGCACTGCTACACTAAAAACAGTTATGTATTTACACCAAAATAAATTAACTTATAATAATTTAGATTGTATTTTGAAATTATTATAAATATGTTAATAAATAAGAGTTATAAGTAATTTTAAACACCAATTTACTTATAATAAACATTGTAACTATAAATATACTCTCTTTAAAATAGTAAACTGATTTTATTACAGGAAATAAATCAACCGGATGCTAACACAATAATTCAAACGCTAATTAATTTATAGCAAAAATAATTAAATGTCAGTTATATTAATGATTTATACATAATTTAATACCTATGCAAAAGTGATTATGATGTACGATATAAAAATAGTATCTGGATGACCAAACTTTGCTCGAAAACTCGGAAAAACGCGTTTTCCCAGAGATAGCAAAGACCTCATATAGCAAATATCATCGAAATCGTTAAAGCTATTTTAGAGATCTCAAAACATAATAATAAAAATATTGCTCGTTCAATAGTATAGGATATATAAGGACTACCTTGTGAATCAGCTTATATTAACTATACCAAGATACAGAGGTTCCAAGAAACATCTCAGGTTCGTAAAACAAAAACTATTAACCAACCTAGTTTACTCTTCCCAGAGAGACTCCTAAACTAATATTGTACCTCCAGTAACCATTTTATCTTCGTTAGCCCAATTGCGTATTTGTTGCTGAAAATCTTTTTAATTTCCTTTGCGCGGAATAATTGCCTGTCAGCAATATCTCCGAAGAGTTCTTGACCAGGAATACAACAGATTTTGCAAAGGGATCTCGTTATTTTTATTTGAATGACTGTAATTAGTGCTCGACTTGGACGCCATGTTGAATTTTTTTGGTTTCTCCATTGGCGACAATTCAGTTAATGCTACAAAAATGTTTGTAGATTTATTGCAGAGAAGTTATTTGTCAGATGCAGTTCTTAAGGTTCTGATGTTTTGTTTGTATTTATTAACCGACTTCAAAAAAATGAGGAGGTTCTCAATTCGAATGTTTTTTTTTTTATGTTTGTTACCTCATAACTCCGTCATTTATTAACCGATTTGGAAAATTCTTTTTTATTTGAAAGGGTACACTTCCCGTTTGGTCCCATTGTCATCAGATCAGGATTTGATTACTTCTTAGTGTACTTTGAAGTCGGTTTAAGTTTTTTGTAAAACAGTCCAATTATTTGAAATAAGATTACATTTTTTTTTTTTTTTTTTTTTTTATACTACTTAGGTAGCAAACAAGCATACGGCCCGCCTGATGGTAAGCGGCTACCGCAGCCTATGGACGCTTGCAACACCAGGGGTGTCACTCACGCGTTGCCGACCCTGCAGAAATCTCTTCAGACCCTTTTTGAAGAACCCCATGCTGTACTCCATTGGGAAAACCACGGCAGGGAGCTCATTCCACAATCTGAGCGTCCGCGGAAGGAAGCTCCTTTGAGACCGCACAGTTCGAAACAATTCTGGTTTCAATATGTGAGGATGGACTCCCTGTCGATGGCGAGAGTTGCGATGGTAGAAGGTGGCCGTGGGCATCATCTTTTTTTTTTTTTTTTTTTTTTATACTACTTAGGTAGCAAACAAGCATACGGCCCGCCTGATGGTAAGCGGCTACCGCAGCCTATGGACGCTTGCAACATCAGGGGTGTCACTCACGCGTTGCCGACCCTGCAGAAATCTCTTCAGACCCTTTTTGAAGAACCCCATGCTGTACTCCATTGGGAAAACCACGGCAGGGAGCTCATTCCACAATCTGAGCGTCCGCGGAAGGAAGCTCCTTTGAGACCGCACAGTTCGAAACAATTCTGGTTTCAATATGTGAGGATGGATTCCCTGTCGATGGCGAGAGTTGCGATGGTAGAAGGTGGCCGTGGGCATCATCTTAAACAATTCTTCAGAACACTGTCCGTTGTACAAGCGGTAGAACACACATAAGGAGGCAAAGTCTCTCCTCAGACTGAGGGGATCTAAACCGTTTGTGAGCTCGGGATCGTCAACTATTCTAGCAGCGTCACTGAACCGAGTCTAGAGGCGCAAGCTGGTATCCAGGTGCTCCCGCCCACAGATGACAGCAGTACTCCATATGAGGCCGTACTTGCGACTTATAAAGTTGCAGCCTTTGCCTCGATGTGAAGTACTGCTTCGCTTTGTTGAGCACTCCGAGCTTTTTGGATGCCAGCTTTACCTTGTCTTCTAAGTGACTACGGAACAAAACTGATTTTATAGTTTGAAATTACAGGCAAAATTTCACGATTTTATTGGTAGGTAAATCTATGAATTGAATATCAGGTCTAAACATATCACTAATAATCAAAATTTACAAGAAAAATAAATACAAACCGCTATCCATAAATAGGCGATGACAGCTCAGTGGTAGCCCTGAGTAAATAATATACCTCCTACGTACAGTGGTAGTGACGCCAAATGCCGAGACGAAGGTCCTGAATGAGCTCGCGTTTTTGTAGAGGAAACATCGTAAGGAAACGGTAGCACAATGGTAGAGTACTTTGGAGTACCCTTCTGTCTGGCTACCACCCTCAAGTTGAGAATCCGACAGCCGCACTGAGAGCCAGTTCATTCAAGGCTTTGTGTGCTTAACACCTTCGGCCACATCATCAATTACTATAGTGAGATTGTTGGCAAGCATACATACTCTCTCTCTGTGGTCGTTTCTTCATGGCTGAAGGTCGTGATCACCGGACGTCTTTGATAGAGCGTGGACGGCTTACCTCCAGCGACTTCTATTGGTGGCCAACTGGACCACGTCGTAATACATACACATACATAGTAAAAATAAAACCTTATTCTGTAAATCTCGCGTTTATTTACTATTTATAGGCTCAATACCTAGACCACAATCTCACCATAATTAGGGATGGTGAGACCACAGGTGTACTACATTATGTATATAATAAATATTTATTAATAACAATATGATAATTCCTTTGATCGCATCTGAGGCGTGAGTAAGCCCACGATAGTGTGAACACGCCACTTACGTAAATACCGCAGAAAATATCAGCCGCTCGATAAAGGCTTACAGGCTCACAGTGATCCTTTCAACTTTGATATAAACACGTATTATGGCCAGATTAGGAGCACATTGTATCCCTGTTTAGCATTTGGATATTATCTGTTTAATGTATAGGTTTTGGTTTGGGTTTTTAGTAACTTGTATCATCATCTAACTGCCCTGCCCCCCTAGATAAGATGGTTGTCGACAATCGTTATTGTTAGTCAACGATCATCCTTTGTATGAATGTTTTGTATGAAATGTATCCTTTGTATCCACTAAACCATCACCAACCATCTAGTCTAGGGGGCCAACCACAAGCTCTTAAAACAATATTATTATAACCTTATGTGTCTTTTGTCCTTCTTTGACCCGACGTTAAAACAGGACAAAAGACAAATAAGGTTATAATAATATTATTTTAAGAGCTTGTGGTTGGCCCCCTGGGGCCCAATTCTCACCCAATCGAAACTGATCGCTCGATCGAAAAAAGCACGAATTTTAACTTTTACGAACGTTACGTTATTCTGGCAATTTCAAGGCCGGCATATTTAGAAGGGAAACCAGTCAGCTAGAGCGTTGATTGGTCGGGACCGTTCGAATTGACTCCGCCCCTCGAAATTTTACAGTCGAATAGGACTCGAACCGTAAGTTCGATTCGAAGGCTAGTTCGAGGGAAGTGAGAATTGGGCCCCAGTTCCTTTATTAGGGTCGGTACGTTTCTTTCATTCGACCTTTCTATCCATCATATCAGCATTCATCATCATCAGCCCATGGTTTCATTGCTGAGCACGGGCCTCCTTTTAAAAATGAGGGTAAAAGGGAATAAGCAGATACTCCACCACGCATGCCCAATGCAGATTGGTCAGCATTCACTTCTTTCTCACTCTTATCATCTTTCACACAATCTACTCTTGTTTTCGTAATTACCTTCTCTTCTCGTGTATCTCTCTCCTCTTTCATATTTATACCTTTTTATTAGTAGTATTTGCAATTTTTGTATATTGGCAATTTTTTGTGTCCATTTGACTTTTGGCGGTTCAAGTGATGGTAAATGTGGTATGGTCATTGTGTTTCCGAATAACGTTTCGTTATATAAAACTTGATTAAAAAAATTACTTTATAAATAAATAACAGTTAACTCATTCACAAACACAGAACCTGTTTTATAAATATAATACATTGTTACATAATTGTTTGCCACTTTAGTGGTATAAAAAACATAATTTTTCTAAACTATTTAATAATATTAGTGACAATTCAAAAGACTTGTTCTATTCTTAGAGAAACTCGAATCTTGAATTTTATGGAATGTTTCGCAATACTTTTATTTGAGACCTAAGAAAATCCTAAAGTTATTACGTTAATTTAATATTTTATCAGCAAATTGCTTTTTTATTTATATAAATTCGTCCCTAAACCCGTCAAATAAATACAGGAAATTTAAAAATATATCGCGTCGAGCCTCCATAAAATTTCGAATGTCATCGACAATTTTTACGATCTTATTATACGGCGCAAACCTAAATCTCGTTTATCACCCGTTTTTAATACATGTTGGCCTATTTGAACACAATAAGGCTGGCTCTAATGCGAGACGGGCTTTTTTGCTTATTAGCTTTGAAGGTTATAAAATGTTTTTTGTGAGTATTAAAACGTGAATGGGAAGGACACGATAAAACAACATAACGCTAAGGTTTTTTCTGCGTCTGTCTTAATTAATTTTTAATCTTTCTGTCGCTTTAATAGTGTTGTAACACCATTCGACTCTATTCACACGTACCACAACCACACTACAACGACAACCACATCACAACCACACCATGTAGGCGGACGCTATTTTTTATGAAAATTTACACTTGAATTTACACGGACAACATTTTGCCGTCACTGTAGACTGCATGTGTGATACCAACCACAACGCAGCCAAGTCGCCACCACAACGCAACAGGTACAAACATTTGAACATTTTGTAGCTACCGCAAAAAGCCGCAGCGACACTGTTCACACGTAACCACAGCTTGACCACATTTTGTCGCGGCGCTGTGGTGTGGTTGCAGTACCTACGTGTGAATAGACGCTAAGTCCCCAATATCATGATCTATAATAAAAAACAACCGCGATCTTTTCCTGGTAAAATTAATTGTACTGAGAAAAAAATCAAATTTACTATTACGCTGTATATAAATAATTTTTAACAGCAATGATGATGTAATAACAAGAAATAAACAATCCAGGATGAAATAAAAAACAAGCGTTTTCATGTTAAACTCCCACGCTTATGCTATTTTAAGCGGACAACCTTTGATCTTCAGTAGAAGAAGAGCTGTTGCTCTTATAACTATAGGCTGTATAACCCACGCAATGTACCCTTGTGTATAACAAGCGCTTTTTATAAGCTTGCCTGATTGTTTCAGCTGTAATAGGTTGCGAGTAGTGTTAAGCTGAGCATGGTTTTTATTACTTTGTATATAGAGGAAAATGAGGCCATAGATTAAGGTCCCACTTTTATAGTCTACTAGCAGTTACACTCGGTTACACCCGCATTTTTGGAATAAAAAGTAACGGAAAAACAAACGTAGTTTCTTTCGCATTTATGGTAGGTATTACTAGCTGTCTCCCGCGGTTTCACCGGCGTTCCCGGGATAAAAAGTAGCATATGTCCTTTTCCATACCATAGGCTACTTGTGTGCCAAATTTCATCGTGATCGGTTGAGTAGTTATGGCGTGAAACCGTAACAAAAAAACTCATTTTGTAAGGATTATATGAATTCGTTTTTATTTAGTCAATAAATACATACATTTCACTTGAGTTAGTCCCAATAGAAGAAATAACATAACATTAAGGACAAAGCCAAAAGGAAATAGAAATACCCTCATAAATGATTGCTCTCAATTCCAAAACAATTCAATTAACAATAATACAAAGAAAAACATAAAAGGCATCTTATTTCGGCGATTTTACGAACGGTTTCCTTAATTAAACAGAAAAGACCCTTTGAAAATAGGAGTTTATATTTTTAATTGTAATATTGTTTCTTTTTTTAATAATGCTTCTCTAAAACCTTCCGATTAGTATTATTTCGACCAGTATTAGAGCCAGCGAAGGTCCAATTGAATAATAGTACATTGTGATACATGTGTGCAAAGTTGGTCTTTACAGTCGAGGCGATAAGGAAGTCGAGAGTATAATGATCAATGCACACGTTTTTCAACGCACTTGCGAGGAAAAGAACAGACTTATATTTTGATGAGTAGATTTTTTGATAATCATCAACCACCCACAATGAGAACGTTAAGAAATATGGCGCACGGTTTTTTTGTTGACAGCGATGCCTTGTCAAACTGTTTTATCCGTTCAAATTGAGAATACTTCGTCTACACACATATCACTTACAGTGATATACAAACTTAACATAATCGGGATAATATTATAAAACAATAGTGCGGTAATGTAATGTAAAAAGCACCAGTGAGCCACTTTACGAACGAGTGTGTCGAAAAATATTTTTTTATTTAGAAACAAAATGATTTAGTACTTTTTAAGCTTTCGCGAAAATACAAAATGATTTTCTATCATGTTTATAAAAATCTAGGTACTCACATAGATCTCATGTATAAAGGAGAACGTACACAGAGGTTATTGACATTATATATTACCATAATGAGTTTCCACGGGAGCTGAATGTTGGCATTTACAAAGTACCTAAAACTTCCAAACATCCAAGCTTTGCTTTCCCTGTAATATGCAAACTTTATTCGCTTAATTTCAATGTAAATGCCTCTCAATCCAAGGACGTTTAACAAACTGGAATTTTAACTGAACTGATGGGTATTAGCATGCCAATAAATAAATAAAATTACTTAGCTCTTGCCAAAGCATTCGCAAACAAAGAATTCTTTTCATCAAAGGTATTTTTTGTAAAGCGCCTTTTATTGTGTTTATGCTACGTTGTTTCTAATCTGTTTTTATTAAAAAAATTGTAGCATGTTATTTTGAAATTTCAAAAATGGCTTATTATTTTCAGTTGAAAATCTTATAAAGCTTGTATTCATTGTAATATATCGTTATTATAACTTCCATGACATATTTCAGACTTTTAAGAGCATATTGCTATAAGTATTGCAATTTGCTCGCACTGTTATCATAATTGATCGAGGCCTTCGGAGACCAGCGCTAGAGAAATTTTTTCGCCAACCCGTCTGCTTGGCTATCGAAAGAAACTCTGCCAGCCTGATGGGAACCTTGCCGTTAATTGGAAGTCGGAAGCAGCGGCATATTCGAGGAAATTTTCAATAATTATACCTAGATTGTATTTTGTACATATTTGTTTTAAAAATGGGTTAATAAATAGCTAATTACCTGTATAATAAAATCTGTTTCTTCACAATATCTTCCTTTTGGAAGCCAATGGTCCTATAATGCAAGTAAGCTGTTCATAAAGTCGCGTTCGCTCCAATAAGCTAAGGGCCGTGTCGCCTCGAGCAAAGTCGAGGGCTCTTAATTTATTTTCATTAATTACTCTCAAAATTCTTGTGAGTCGTTAAAGAATTGCCTCGACACTCAACTGAGGCCGCAATTCAAATAAGTCATTTACATTTGACGGAAACCAGTCGAGTACATTACGACTCAATGGATTGATCTTAAGAAAATAAGATTATCTCGTAATGTTATTATCTGTTTGATGTTTTTTTTTATATACGACTTTTTATATACGACTTAGTCGGTAAACAAGCGTACGGCCCTCCTGATGGTAAGCGGTTACCGCAGCCATATGGACGTTTACAACACAAGAAGTATCGCTCACGCGTTACCGACCTTTCCCCCCTCCCCTATGAGCTCTGGCGACCTTACTCACGCGCAGGAACACAACTTTACATAACATAAAGTTATTTGGCTGCGGTATTCTGTAAGGCGGAGTTACTTCCCCAGTCGAGCTGCTCTTTGAGCGAATAAACGCTACGCTCTACCTCTCTTATTATTATATTGATGTGGAATTAAATATAACTTGCTTCATTCTTCTACTTACTTGTTTGGCCTGCAATTCTGAAGGATCGCATGGTGCGTCTACGCTAAGCGTACCGAGCACGAGCCAAGTAAACGTGGAGCATGAATTCGTGTAGCGTAGACGGACTTGGGAGCCTCGAACGAGCGTTCCGCTCGCCCTCGACTGCGCTCCGCCAATGTTCAGTTTTTTCACAAACACAGGGATTAGCATCGCGCTCTTGTTGTAGGCTCATAGAATAAGGAATCCAATTTATTTGCTCGTTGTAAGCCACACTTGACATCGCGAGCGACGAACGAAGAGCGGCTCGGCTCGTGCTCGGTTCGCGTAGCGAAGATGCACCTTCATATTTTCATGGGTTAAAAAAATATCAATTAAAAAAAACAAGCTTTACCCCGATTGCCTGACCCCAAAGAACAGCTACAGAGCAGAAACGATAAATTGCCTACTTTACTATAACCAGTTACTACTACGATGAAATGAAATGATGATGATATATCACTCAAAACTAGATGTGCCAATATTTGTATCCCAATACGTATAGCATACGTCAATCAAATGTCAGCATTATACACCGTGACTTTTTATTCGTCTTAGAAACGCAGCCCACATAATGTACCCAATGGTTAGGTACTAATTATTGAAAAAAAAAAATTTTTCTTTCGTCGTTTGTATCAATAAAAAATGCAAATATTATTCATTATGACGCACGACGTAGTTTTAAACACCCTGTAACGAGCGCAGTCTACTCGACTCATGCGTTGGGTTGGTATTATCTACCATTTTATATGTAAACTTTAATTTATTAACTCGATTTGTCGTGATTCTAACACATTTTAATAATAAAAAAAATACAAATGATAAAAAAAATCTTAAGGATTTGTACCTATTCATTGGGTACATTATGTGGGCTGCGTTTCTAAGACGAATAAAAAAAAAGTCACGGTGTATAGCTTCTATGTCAGTATTGATTATGGAAAGAAACTTGTTACCAGAAACGTAATTAAGGTCAGGTTAGTGTCATTGCTTGCCCAAGGATGGCTGATACGTTGATGACGTAGTCTTTGTACTGACCTAAGTACACTTATTGAATATCGCTGAGTACAGTGAGTATACGTGGTATGTGTGTGCGGCTAATTAATGCTAATTGGATGTATAATTTAGTTTAGGATGTGCTCGCTTGTGGAAATATTTAGCTGTGGCCGATTTTAATAACCTATATCAACAAAGGTGAAAGTTGCTATTAAAATTTACAATCAAGATTTTTTTCATGTATAGACTGCTCGTTAAAATAATCTATACAGGATGTTGTTTTGGTCGTAGACACGCGACCCAGGAGCGGTAGTACAAAATATATATTCCCCAAAAATGGACTTAATTCCATTAAATACTGTAAATATGTTGAGAAATACCTTATTCAATTTGAAATAAAATTACCGCAAAGTATGGTTACTAGGCACATGCATAGACTAGAGCTAGGCACAAGCCGCCATCGCCCCACCCCTTTACTCCCTCGTACTCCCGTTGAGTATTATGTCTACACTTTAGCTTATTATATTACATGATTTTCAAAATTTTTATTTTATTATTATTATAATTAAAAAAATTAAAGTATTTTTTTTATATTTTTTTAGCATCAGTATCATTTGTATTATCGACCCTGAGTCGCTCGTCGCTGACCAAAACAACGACCTGTATACTAGAGCTGTATACCTCGCGAGTCTCGATAATTATATGGAATTCCCTTGTCGATTCGGTTTTTGGACTTTTCAAAATGTTTTTCAATCCATTATGAAATGACCTGTCCCTTACAGGTAAATTTTTTACCAGATGGACATCTGCCGGCCATCTGGACAGACATACGAAAGCATTTTAGCCCAAGCTTTCTTTAGCTTTTTCGGTTCGCGGGCCAAGAATTGGTCCGAGATAACTTTTAAATCTAAGATAAATAACAAGTGTTTTCTGAAATATTTTTGGCCTCTGCTATGAAAAATACCCGCTTGATTTATTTTCGTTTCATCCGTATAATGTACATTCGAATTTTTCCAATAATTTCACCTTTTCATTACTACGTATGGAACATGAATAATTCATATCTCCCAGTTGGAATTAGAGTCACATTCACTGCGTGGAAAATTTCAAAATGTCTAGAAAATGCATGAAGATATATGAATTTGAGGTTACTTTGTCCAATTTCCATCGGCTAACGAATGATTGTAATTTCAGAATATTTTAGAAAAAATTATGAACGTAGATTATTCTAAAAATACATAAAAATAACTATAATATTTTATTCAAATACAGTGCCTTCGCAGCAGGCATGAATAGTCTGATTTTAATACCGATTTGGAAGATTTCTTCAGAGGAGCCAACCAGCTTAATTTCATTACATGACATTACATTTATTATCTGTGGTTATAAAAGATTAGACTGAAAAGTATTTTGATACGACTCCATAGTTGGGTAATAATGTATAAGATTCGTTCGATCCGAAGAGCCAGTGCTCCAGTTTAACTTTCTATATTTAGGCCTATCGCTTATATTGGGACTACCTATATAATATCTTCAATACAGAATACTCAGTGATGTGCCTTATAGTGATAACGAATAATAATATAGGTAAGCCTTTAATCAGACGTCGTTTTTTAAGATAGTTTGAATCTTAATCTAACAACCTGGTCTGTTATCCCATCTTTGGAAACTATGTCCGTCTGCCTGTCAGTGGGATGTATCTCATGAACCGTCGTAATAGGTAGACAGCTGAAATGTGTATTTCTTTTGCTGTTATAACAAAAATAAATTAAATTAGAAATTAAAGGGGGCGCCCATACAAGAAACGTTTTTTTTGGCGTTTTTTTTTCATGTTGTTTTTCAAGTTGAGTTAGTTAATATTGTACGGAAGCCTCCGTGTGTGAGTACGACTCGCACTTGGCCGATTTTTTTTATTTATTTCACCTTCCCAATTTCTTAACTGATATAGTGACAACTAGTGCGGATATATCGGCTACATCTCAAGGCGCAATCATGATTCGATAGGGCGTCTTATTATGCAAGGCGACGTCAAAGAGACCACGCTGTTGGTCGTTTGCGATGTTTTTTGATTTTACCGGATACATCTTATGTATAAAACCGCCCGGTTTTCTGCATGATTGCATCAGAATTGCAAACAGAGAGAGACGGCAAGATATTATGAGGCATTATCTGCCCCTGACAAGAGCGTGACGACAAAAAACGAGAAGTATCATTATAGGGTCTCGTTTACCAAAGTTGCGCAACGGGACCCTTGTTCTTACAAAATCTTAAAAAAGTATACAGAAGAGCTTGCTCTGAATCGAGTGTCATGTAGAGATAAATAACAATTATACTTATAGCAATGATATGTTATGTCAGCATGGGGTTCTTCAAAAAGGGTGTGAAGAGATTTTTGTAGGGTCGGCAACGTGCGAGTGATACCCCTGGTGTAGCATAGGCATGAAAGCAACCATAGGCTACGGTAACCAGTGACCTTTTGCGCCTACTAATCATTTCATAGCAAAGCTGAATTGATTATTATTTTTAATGGTGCTGATTCTGTTGTTTAAAACTAAACTAATTTAATCTCACTATGTCTCTTTCTAACAAAGAATATAAGAAAAGGATGTAAGAAATTTAGTCCTGTCAAATTAGTCCAATGCTTGTTTTCGATATAAATGTAGTCGCCATCTATCGCGGTAACATCTAAATACCCGCAAATGAAGTCGGCAAAGACTAATTTGACAGATTTAAATATGTTCTATCCTTCTTCAATAATGTTTGTAAGAAAGAGATGTGATGTGTCTAAAATTAGTTTAGTGCTATTTACAACAGAATTAGCACCATTGTAGTGAACCATCCGTGCGTGAATCCGACTCACACTGGGCCGGTTATGCATGCATACTGACAACAATAATACCGAACCCATTTTACCCTTTTTCCGAGTTACAAGATAAGTAAGGTAATTTTTCATTGGTCTAATCTCTAAGCCCACTCGCAACACCGACGACCGTCGTGAATTTACCGCACACCGTGGAATTCCTCGAGTTAAGTGGGTTTAAGTTGGAAATGTGTGCCAAAGTTACTCTTGTGGTTAGACGGTTTTAAAAAGTTTCGGATAGTAAGTAGTCGTTACCAGTCGTTTCAGTAAGTTAAGAGTTTATTTTGGAAGAAGCAAGTTTGTAGAGCCTGTTAACGTAAGACGCGAGAGTAAAAAGAGATTTTCAAGGTTGGCAATACACTGGCTATCCACCTGGTATTGCAAATGTCTAAATGTTGACATAAAACAAAAAATATAGAGTTTTGTCCTACTAGTATTATAAATGTGAATCTGTGTATATCTTACTCAATGGCGCCGTAATTACTGAATGTAATTGAATAAAAGGTACAAAGATCATATCCTGGAGTAAATACTAGAAAACTTTTATTTTGGGAAGACATTAGATGCCTTGGGAACGAGGGAAAATTCCGGGGCGGAGTCTAGTATTGAAATAAATATAAATACTAGCTTTCCGCACCGACGTTCACCCGCGCCTCTACTTTTCCCCCTTAGCAATGGAATTTCCAAATATCCTTTCTTATCTATACATATAAAATGCTTTGTCCTGAATGACTGACTGACAATCAACGCACAGCCTAAACCGCTGATCGTAGAGACCTGAAACTTGGAGGGTGTGTTCTTTGTATGACGTAGGCATCCGATAAGAAAGGATTTTCCGAAATTCTACCCCTAAGGGGGTGAAAAACGGGGGGAAAGTTTGTATGGGACAACGTGATTCCTTGGTCCGATCTACTTCAAATTTTGCATAAAGATTACTTAACAGAATTGATGGAAGACATGTTTCATATTTTATTGAAACTCATCACCTAACGGGGTCAAAAAGGGGTAGAAAGTTATTGTAGGGGTGATTTTCATCGAAATTGTTATCAATACTCCTTAGCGCTTTTGATTTAAATATTCTTTTATATTTGACATTCCAATTTTAAAGAGTATTGCATTGCACCGTAGACGGAGAATCACAGGTAGACAGGTCAAGATACGTATATGTCAAAACGTGTATGTGTGAGCAGGACTAAGTCTATTTTTTGTCCCTATCTCGCGTATAGGTTTTTATTGTTTGACCTCAGTGTCGTCAAAAAAGTTTGTGTATATTTGTTGATGAGAGCAGTGAAACCCTAATTGTATGAAATTTGTGACTTTGTATCAGCGTTGCCAGACGTCCCGATTTTTTGCCCAAAATTGAATATCCCGCGCGTGACAGATTCAGACCCGCTTTTCATCATCCTCATCGTTGGACGTAGAAGTGGGAATAAAGACACCACTGCACAGAAATGGCACCAGCTTTCCCGTGACGCGTCTTAAACAACACAGTAGTGTTTAAGGAGAACCGCGCCAATGTGCGCAAATGTCACTGTGACATACAAAAAACAAACTTTTAAGTCAACGCAATCAAAAGATACGCTCGCAGGAGAATCAAAACCTATAAGGGTACTTCCCGTTGACCTAGAATCATACAATTTGGTAAGAAGCAATTCCATGTAGCACAAGTAGAGGAAGAAATCCGAAAAGCGTTTTTCAGTTAAATTGCAAAATGAAGAAAAAATTGCCATTATAACAGGTGGAGATTTCGAGATGGCATATTTTCGAAACCTATGTTGGGTTAGTCATGCTAAACAACTTTTACTATGGGACCAACACTGAATTCTCAAAAATTTTTTTTCCTTTCCATACATTATGATCGAGCAAGGTTGACATTTACTATGAAGAGTAAATTTTTTTTTTTGAGAATTCACCCTTGGTCCCATAGTAAAAGTTGTTCAGCATGACTAACCCAACTTAGGTTTCGAAAATATGCCATCTCGAAGTTTCCACCCAGTATAATAAAAATTTTGCTACTTTTACTACGTTTAGCCACTGACCCGCCCATAAGGGACGAAGACGAAGCCTAAGATGGACCACGCTTACCTAGAAGGAACCTATATTCACTGGCCTTGAAAGTCCCTAGGTTGTATGAGCCAGGAAACACAGACGCCGGAAGTAAGTTCCACTCACTTGCATCTGTCCGCATTATAAATGATAATCGAAAAAAAGGGGAAATATCTCCGAGAATCGATCCCCGTGATTATTGAACTATTAACATAGGTACCTACAAGTTTCTACGGAACCCTCGGTATGTGATTCCGACTCGCAATTGGCCGGTTTTTTTAGTAGGTAGCTTTCGGCGATAGAATCCTGCTTTTTTTACTCAAGGTGTTACAAAATCCCGCTGTGACCGAAAAAAAATCTGGCTACGCTGCTTTGTATATATTCTCAATGATATTGTTTAGTGTGTAGTAATGGTGAATTGTTGTGTAATTGGCTGTAGAAGCTGTAGTGAACGAAATGAAACAAACATAACCATTCATCGGTCAGTAGATTTTTTTAACTGATACAGTAAGTTAATCAAGGGATTAAAAGTCAAGTCAACTCAAGTGTATTTTCTGTCAATATCATGCAAATTTATAGATAATTTCGTCTAAATACGATAAAAATCCAAATATATATGTAACTATGTCGATATGTCGAACTATCGCTATCTTCTTTGCTATTCGCTGACAGCCTATCTACCTACAATTCTCTATCTACACATTGCACCAAGCTTTTATGTGATGAGTTGACTTTTTTATATAAACAAAATCGGATTGAGTTTTAAAAAATTTTTGTCTGTCTGTTCCGGTTGTTCCGGTTCATAGTTGATGTTATAAGGAGTACAGTAGTACCGTAGTAGTACCCAACTGATATGGCTTACCGATGTACCTGCGCAGAAGATACTTTTTGTACATTTTCAAAGCGCGGGAAACCGCTATTGGTCGGCAGCTGCCGCTATTGCCCATGTTAGCGCGCGCCGTGCGGAGGGGCGTGACTTGCGAGTCAGACGGAACTAATAGCTGCAGTGTATTATGAACCTTATAGTAGTGATCTAAAGATGATTGTAAGTTTTTAGCATTATTTCGTTATCTTCGGGCCATACTTTCTTTTCTGTGCAAACAAAGATTCACGACGCGCCTTATCAGTTGGATAATACTGTAACTTAGCTACTTTTATTTTTGAAAAATAATTTGTGTTCCGTGCAAAAAAAATCAAACCGTTCGCGGGTGAAACCGCGGGGGTCTGCTAGTAGGCTATAAAAGGAATCAATGTATATCAACTTTTGATTCAATCGAGACACGCAGTAAAATCCTAGGTCGATGTTCGAGGAACCCAAAAAAATAGTTTCCATATTTTCTGTTCAAAGTATTATGTAATACCGAGTATCAGGAAAAAAAAATGTTATTAATTTATTTCAATTTTTTTTTTTCTTTTTCTGCTTCTACTTCACAATACGAATAAAATTATGTATGACAATCTTGGTCTGAAGTTGCTAGAAGATATCAAAATTGACCTCAAATTTTTTGTCAGAATGCTTAGAGCCAATTCTTTATGGCTAAACATAGTGAGGTCCCTGCGAGATCTGCTCCACCTCGTCAAACTTTACGCAGCATAAAACCATGGTCAAGGAAAATATAAAATAATATTTTGGATATCTTCTAGCAACTTGAGAGCAAGATTGTCTTACATAATTTTGTTCATATTGTGACGAAGAAGCAGAATTTCGAAAAAAAAAATTTTTTTTTGAAAGAATTCGATATCTTCGAAAATACTAACTTTTTAAAATAAATTTTAATGGCATTTTAATTTTCTTCAAAATTCAGCTCGGGATTCCATTCAGCGGTTTTTTCTAAAACCTGTAGTTGAGAAGTTGCCCACACTGGCTAGAAATGAAAATTCGCACTGTATATATATTTTAATATGTTATAATAACATCTTGCGTGTTTTCATGGTATGTTTTATATTGCTCGTCAGTGTATTGATAAATAAATACTGAAATGAAGTTAGTTATTTTTTTAAACTGGCAGACAATCTTCTAACTGCCTCAACGCATGTTCAATATCCTTAAATACCATTCTGTCAGTGATCGGAGAGCTTTGAAAGTGTACAGGTAGACACATATTATCATATAAAGTGAAAACCTGCGAAGCATCGTGTAATCTGTATAACGGTCCACTACAGTGTACGTAAGGGCTAATATTGAATGTGTTTCGTTGGTTAGAGCCTGTTGCTATATCCCCGGGCCTTAAAGAGGTAATTACTGTGGTGTGTCTTAGTTGAAATTAAGCTTTATAATTCTAGTGTTTACTGATCACTTTTCTTTGTGAAAGTCATATATATGAATAGGTGCTTGCATAAAGTCTTCTTATTACTATATATAATCTTAATATATAAAATGATAAACTGATTGTTGATATATCAGCCCACAGCCCAAACCGCTGGACCTAGAGATTTGAAATTTTGCACAAAGATACCTTATACAGTGGAGGCATCCACTAAGGAAGGATTTTTGGAAATTCTACCCCTAAGAGGGTAAAATAGGGGATGACAGTTTTTATGCAAGTCCGTCAGTTTTGAAGTTAGGATCTTCAAATTTTGTGTTTAGGCTGACGATTGAAAATTAATGTGTAGTTATCTCACCGTTTGTGATAATTCCACCACCGAAGGGAGGAAAAGGGGGATGAAGTTGGGTATGCAAGTCCTTCAATTTCAAAGTAAACTTTACTAAATGTATTATTATACGGTGAAAGCATCCACTAAGGAAGGATTTTTGGAAATTCCACCCCTAAGGGGGTAAAATAAGGGATGAAAGTTTGTATGCAAGTTTGTCAGTTTTGAAGTTAGGATCTTCAAATTTAGTGTTTAGGTTGACGATTGAAAATTAATATATAGTTATCTCAGCGTTTGTGATAATTCCACCACCGAAGGGAGGAAAAGGGGGATGAAGTTGTGTATGCAAGTCCTTTAATTTCAAAGTAAACTTCACTAAATGTATTATTATACGGTGTAGGCATCCACTAAGGAAGGATTTTTGGAAATTCCACCCCTAACAGGGTAAAATAAGGGATGAAAGTTTGTATGCAATATATCAACGCACAGCCCAAACTTTGCACAAAGATACCTTATACAGTGGAAGCATCCACTAAGGAAGGATTTTTGGTAATTCCACCCCTAAGAGGGTAAAATAGGGGAAGACAGTTTGTATGCAAGTCCGACAGTTTTAAAGTTAGGATCTTCAAATTTTGTGTTTAGGCTGACGATTGAAAATGAATATATAGTTGTTTCAGCGTTTGTGATAATTCCACCCCCGAAGGGGGCAAAACGGGAGTGAAGTTGAGTATGTAAGTCCTTCAATTCCACAGTAAACTTCACTAAATTTAATATTATACAGTGTAGGTATTTAGTAAGGAAATTCCACTCCTAGGGGGGTAAAATAGGGGATGAAAGTTTGTATGAAAGTCCGTCAGTTTTGAAGTTAGGATTGTCAAATTTTGTATTTAGGCTGACAATTGAAAATTAATTTATACATGTTTCAGCTTTTTTGACAATTCCACCCCCGACAGGGTGAAAAGGTATGGGATGTATGTAAGTCGTTAGCTTCAAAGTAAACGTCACCTAATATATAATAACACAGTGTAGGCAACTATTATAGAAGTATTTTTGGATATTCCATCCTTAAGGGGGTAAAATAGGGGATGCAATTTTATATGAAATTCCATCAGTTTCGAAGTTAGGACCTTCAAAGTTTGTGTTTAGGCTGACGATTGAAAATTTATTTATATGTGCCTCAACGTTTTTGATAATTCTGATCCCGAAAGGGTAAAAGGGGGATGAATTTGTGTATGGAAGTACACTAAATTTATTATTTAAGCTTATGGTTATAAACTAACGTAACGAATATCGGTGTTGTTCGAATTTGAACCCTTAAGGAGTGAAAAGGGGGATTAAATTTAGTATATGAAGTTCTTTATTTTCGGAGTGAAAATTACATAATTTATTATTTCGGCTTATGGTATTGGCGTATTGAAATGGTAAAGGATGCAATGAATGACTCGCCTAAACAACATCAGGAAAAAGAGAGGAATCGGTATTAAAATAAAGATCCGATTAATACGAGCATTGGTATTCATCATTTTCATGTATGGAGTGGAAGCGTGGACTATACTGGCCCGAGAAAGAAAAAGGATTGATGCATTCGAGATGTGGTGCTGGAGACGGATCGCAGCTATCGCAGCTCCAAATTAAAACCTGATTGTCCACCATATGCCACCAACGTATTCTTTCGTATTTCGGCCATATGGTGCGCAAAGACGATGAAAGTTTGGAAAAACTGAAAAAAACTAACACGGAAGGAAAACGACTACGTGGTCGTTCACCAACTAGATGGTCCAATCAAGTAAAAGACTCTTCGTCCTCCAAGTTTTACACGGTCGTAAGGGACGGGTTGGACAGAAACCGGTGAAGGCAGATCATCCGCTCTAGAAGCAAACCCAATGCCTACCACGATCCTCAGACATGAGGGAAAGACTATAGAGAGAAAGAGAGTTAAGGCCTACAAAATTGTGTTGTGGAACTAGACTACAAGTAACAGCTCTCCGTCGCAATGTTATTGAGGCCAAAATATTTACTGGTTCTGCCAGAGGAGAAACAGTCTTCTTGCCGCGTATACCATTGATCCCAAATCACCTTCCATTTGAATTTAAAAGATAACAGTTCCTAATTAAGGGTTGTTTCGCGATGGCTATTAATAAATCACAGGGAAAGACTCTAAAATTTGCTAGAGTTGATTTGCGGCAGGACTGGTTAAGTCTTATGTGGCATCCTCGCATGTCAGCTCTCAATCTACCTGAACTTTGTCAATATCACACGTAGTGGCGGACAATAGCTATGAACAAAGCTCTATATTGTTACGATGATACATATCTAGAAAAAAGAAATAATCTACGCGGACGAAGTCGCGGGCTATAATGCTAGTATAATATAATTAAAATCCAGGTGAAATGAGGTTGCCGAGGTAACAAGCGTGAACGAGGAATATGTAATGTAGTCTTTTTACAAAAATTACTCAAAAACCACGTTTTGCATACTTACCCCCTTACTCATAAAACGTTATTTAAATAATATACTGTTTAAAAGGTCACGTAAATAACGTCACTCTGTTGTCATTAACAAATAATGTGACATTATTTACGTGACCATTTAAACAGTATATTAGTTAAATAGCGCTTTATAAGTAAGGGGGTAATCAGTGTAATAGTGTGCCCCGTCTCACTCTTTCGATCACCAAATGTCACATGTCAGATAAAGACTTCGGAATTTTAGCTAATCAACGATTGATAACTTTATTATGAATAAGGGAGTTACTCTATAATAGTATTTGTATACTAACCCCCTTACTCATAAAGTGCTATTTATTCTAATATACTGTTTAAATGGTCACGTAAATAATGTCACATTATTTGACAATGACAATAGTGACGTTATTTACGTGACCCTTTAAACAGTATATTAGTTAAATAACGTTTTATGAGTAAAGGGGCAAGAAAACAATTAGTATATTCGTTTTTATCGAGTCTGTATCACAATTATATTCATATTTCATACAAAAAATACTGATATGGCTTGGTATTGGTATGCTAAAAAGCTAAATATTGACTCTTAGGTCCTACAGGTGTTCTTCACCTTGTCTGTAACAGCTATCGGAGTATTATAAACTCATTATTAACTCAGCAGCAGCTGATTACACTAATGTATTGGATGGAAGGCAAAGTTTACTTAGCATAATGCTGCAACAAATTATAACTTTCATAGGATGGTAATCGCATGGGGCGCGGCGCGTGAATCTTAAGCACTTATTACACCTTCCTATTTTTAGGATCCTAACTAGGAAATAGGAACGTGTAATCGCAGAAAGAACGGTTAGTGTCCTAAGTAGTGAGATAGGAAGGTCCCAACCGCTCTGCTTCCTTAAACAGGAAAGTGTAATCGCGTCGCTCCGATTTAGGACGTTTAGGGATGTAACATTGTTCTTCAAAACATCGATGTTTTGAAATAATTATATAAGGCTTCTAAAGTCTTGGCGTATATTTTGAGGGATGAATGTATAGGTCATTAGTAATCAAAAAACAATAATATAATAATAATCCGTACAATATATAATTATTTCAAAACATCGATGTTTTGAAATAATTATATAAGGCCCTTCTAAAGTCTTGGCGTATATTTTGAGGGGTGAATGTATAGGTCATTAGTAATCAAGAAACAATAATAGAAAAATAGTCCGTACATTGAAAGTACTACATTATTTATAAATTAATACTTGGTACTTACTTACATAAAGTTCAATTTTGTTTTATTTTAACATAAAGGAGCTCATTTGTATTCATTGAAATTTTAGTTTGAGAGAATAAAAAACTTAAAACATCGGAAGAACATCGATGTAAGTATAGTTATATTTTTTTTAAATCGACCTTTGTTATATCCCTACGAGTCGTCCGTCCCGCTTTAAGTATAGTTGCTATACTCTTTGCCGTGTCCTAGTTAGAAAGCAAGATAGTGTAGTGTAATAAGTAGCTTTCTGCTTCCTTGTTAGAACCATCCTAGTTAGGATCCTAAATATAGGAAGGTGTAATAAGCCCTTTATCCATATTTACCAGCTTCGTTTTATAGTCGCAAAGCTTGGCCGCTCCCTCCAGGGCTGTCGGATATCCAATGAGGATGTCCTCATACAAAAAATGGTACTCAGTATTAAAATGGTGATGGTTTACTTTCTTTTTAATGGGTCAAAGGTTTATTTAAAATAATTTTGCGCTACAACTTGGCAGCGACCTCGATAGCCTATTTATACGTTTTTTTATAGTGATATTTTTTATGCTTTTTTTTAAGTTTTAGTTATTAGTATTTAATTTAAGTTATTTAGTTGTAGCTTTGTTTTAATGTTTTGGAAAAATAAACTCATTGCATAATGCTTGCGTTTTAGTAAAAACTATGAGGCTGACAACAAAGTTCTTTTTGTGTGGTCAGATCTGTAACAAACGTAACTACATAATTAATTATTTTTATTTGGTCACATACCAGAACCTAATACCTACCTATATTAGTATAGCTATATATTATTGATGAAATGTGATGACAGTTCAGTGGTAGTGACGTTGGATGCTGAGACTAAGGGTCCGGGCTCGAATCCTACAATGAGCTTGAGTTTCGGTGTCGGTGAAGGAAAACATAGCACGGTGGTAGGGTACTTTGTAGTAAACACCTGGCTGGCTACCACCCTAATATAGAAAATCTGTCGCCAAGCAACTATTCTAGACTTTGTGTGCTTACCACCTCCGACCACATCATCACTTTACATGGTGAGATTGTGGTCAAACATAGGTAACATAAATGAGAGAGGTAGAGCATAGCGTTTATTCGCTCAAAGAGCTGCTCGACTGGGGAAGTACCTCCACCTTACAGAATACCGCAGCCAAATAACTTTATGGTTGTGTTCCTGCACGTGAGTAAGGTCGCCAGGGGAAAGGTCGGTAACGCGTGAGCGATGCTTCTTGTGTTGCAAGCGTACATATGGCTACGGTAACCGCTTACCATCAGGCGGGCCGTATGCTTGTTTATCGACTTAGTTGTATAAAAAAAAGAAAACACAAGCCTATAAACATTAAAAATCTTGTCAAAGAGCTTAAATCAGAAGTGACAAAGTTATCATGTCATGTCACGTCATTTTCTTATCAATACAGTCTCGTGTGCAGAATACATTTACTACCGTGAGTAGGCGTTCAAAACTTTTTCCATCTCGACACTTCTTAACTAAACTACAATTTATTCATGAAAATTCACATTACAATATTGACACATAACTCTTCTCTCTCACTCACCCTTATCTTCTTTCTCACTCGTATCTTATGATAGTTTGCTAGGGAGAAGAGATGTGTTTACTTTGTAAATGTAGTTTAAATTCAATCACGGGGTAGGATTAAGGTAATTTAAGTTAGTTTTAGTTTTGTTTGTTTTAGTTTTCAAGTAATTTTTTGTTATAAAATGCTTTTATAACGTGATATGAACAAAAAAAAAACACTTGGTTCATAATTTATTGTTGGGAATTATATTGCTTATTAAAAATGTAGTAAGTATTGTTCGGACAAAAACATACGCATATACAGGTTGTAACGGAAAGTGTATAGCCATTACAGTAATCCACTTTTTTGGTGGTAGGCGCGGAAGAGAAAATTTGATATTGATATTTATTTATTTATTTAACATGATATTACACAGCATTTAACAAAAAATTATAAAACATAGAAACTTATATTAGTAATACATTTGCCAATAATGAATATATTCTTTGTAACTTAAAATTATTTAACAAAATTATTGGTGGGTAGGAAACTATAAAAGAAACTACAAACTAATAAAGTAAACGGTCGTCGCATCATGTGGGTGTGTGGGGGTGTGTGTGTGACTGTGTGAGAAGCGTTGAGTGACGAGTACCTGCCTGAGCACGACATAGTAGGTTGTTTGTTCACAATAATAAATAAAGCACAATATTAGTAAGTGATGCAAAATGATAATGAACTTCTTTGAGTGGTGACATGTTGGTTATGATTTTAATTCAATAAACTTGGAAGCAAAAATTAGGTTTGAATTTTTGAGTAATTTATTTTGAGCTTTTTATACAGTCTGTACCTGATGTAGTCTTCACCCTCTTCAGATGTATTTATTACATTCAGTATATAAAAAACAATGGAAGCTTTCTGAAGCTTAAGGGCGGTATGTAAGCTAAACGTCATAAACAGGGTTCGCTATTTTAGTGGTTTATGAATGAAAACATGATAGAAATAGTATTATATGAACATAATCATAAAGCCAAGACACCAATTAACAGATCGGTGTTGGCCCTTTTTTTTAATTTTACTTTTATAAATAGCAAAAACCTTATGAATATTACAAAAATCATAAAATCGAGGTTTTCCTCTTTAGTGATACCATCAAAATAAGAATCCTTTTTGTAATAAATTTATATTAAATCGAATCACAAATATATGTACAATAGATCCGTGGGGCCACATTTTAATTTTTTTGTACGAGAATAACGTAATTTATTAATTAATAAGCATCAATTTTGCGACGCCATTTGTCCATACATTTTTCTATGAAATGTCATATGAAGCTTTATATACAAGACGCAATCGCGAAAATATTCAGTTCCCCCCAGTGTCCCAAGGTGACACCACGTCGCTTTTTATTGACACCGGAAATTACGTCATCCATATATCTGTATACATGCGCTTGTCAAAAAGAACATAATAAGTGCATTTTTATTTTTTACATTATTAGAGTTATGAAATACACCATGGACATTTTGATAAATTTATTGTTCTTATGGTAATCGGTATCAATTTCATGATTGGTTGATACGTCCTTAGTCTTTTTGAAAAAGTCCCGTATGCCAAAATATTTTCCTTGTTCTCCCTCTCAGCCATTGATTGCTTATTTTGTTACTTGCTTATAGATAGACTAGTCTTATTAATAAAATATAAATAAGATTCTATTTTTAATCATGTGGCTTTTTAATGAATCGTCGATGCTGAACAGAAGGTTGCAGTGCAAGCTGTGTCTAACCAAACTATACAAAAATATTGCGCCAGCCGCTTATAGATTATAGTTTTCGCGCGACCAAAACATCTTAAGCACCGATGAATTTCATAGCGCCTACGCGCTTCGTTCAACGTGTCGTTCCTATAGAATTTACACCGCAGTCGTGGCATTTAAATGAAGAAATATTTTTTCTATTGTGATATTATTACCTATTTATTCACTTGAAAAACAAATAAGTTTTACTTGACTTTGATTTCTTGTATTATTAATGCCGCTCCGTACGCGCCCACACTGCATGAATGTCGAAGGCACACTAAAGTAAGGTGAACGGAACGCAGTTCAGTTAATTCGAACCGAGTGAATGTTGGGAACGCTGTGTATATGTCACCGTATTTTTGTGAAAACCGTTAGTTTATAATTTACCTAGCGAGATTATAAACTTCCCGATACATTGTGAACTGTACTATACTGCTTACAATATTACGTATTCATTTCAGATAGTTTATAATCTATCCGCAACAATCCGTTATATTGTGAACTGGCATCATACTAGCACCCGACGGAATGCTCTTTGCGCGCTGATTGGTTCAACGTCATGTGTCCCGCGCCGCCATCTTTACTTAGCTGTCATTTGTTATCACCAAATGTAAACAAACATATTTTTTGTGTTTTTAATAGATTTTGTGTTTAAAATAAGTGAACGTTATCATAAAGTTACAATTATTTGTGAAAATAAACTAGGATTTCAATAATAAGTCAAGTTCCTGTGAAAAATAACTGTTAGTAGCCGAACATAACCTGAGTTATACTTTTCATGTTTTAATACAATTTCTCGTGTAAGTAAAGTGTTTTTATTATATTTGTGAAACTATATCCAATTAAAAATGTCGGATATTGATTCTAGTATTGTACAAAACGCTCTACCGCCAAGACTGATCAATCAGAGACGGTTCACAATATTACGAGTGATAAAATCGGACAGATTGTGAACCTTGTCGGCAAGTGCAGGTTCGTTTGCAATATAAACGGTTTGACATGGATAGATTATAAACAACCGGAAATGAATACGTAATATTGTAAACTGTATGGTAGAGTTCACAATTTATCGGGGAGTTTACAATCTCGCTAGGTAGATTATAAACTGACGGTTTTTACAAAAATACGGTGACATATATATAGTAGAATGCTAGTAGAATAAAATTATATCGATGGATACGGCCATTTGTAATAATTCACTGTTCTTATATTATATTTTTTAACTATATAGCTATTATTGTTACTAGATATTTTCTTTGTAGGTTTTATTTTATTAAGCATAACTTAATAAGCCTCTTTGCAAATCTTTACAATTTAAATTCTTATAATTTTTAATTCTCGTCGTCACACTACTACGCCTAAAAGTCATTGTGGGCATTATCCATTTTAATAAAAATTCGATATCTCGGCACCGGTGCATCATATATAACATTATTTCTAGAGCTAAAATACCAGGTTGTTCAATAAGTTTTGTCGTTCGATACGAGAAACACGTTTTTATTATTTGAAATACATTTTATTATGATGATGATGATGATTAGAACTACTCTCAGCCAGTACAACGACCGACCCATGTCCTATACGACCATTCAAACATCAACCACCATGTAACTAACTTAGTTTATAATGACTGGTACCTGAATAGTTGTATCGGAATAGCCATGGAGAAACCAAGGAGTGCGTGTTATATATGAGTGACACGCTCTGGGGTGGGAGAGGACGGCCTGCTAACCGCAACCAGCTGACCACAATCGACCGACTGTTCAGCCTATAGATGAGGGATGAGCGTTGATGTATGTTGAGTGCTGGGGTTTTATTGTCTTCTTTCTTATTTTGACTTTTTGTTCCTGGGTTGGATTTTGTTATATCTTTGTTGTTCATTAGATTAACCTCCTCCATGCACGAGTATAGCTTCTGTAGTTGAGCGGCTACTTGTCCATTTCAGCTTCGGTATGTGCTTGTATATTTCTTGTTCTTCGTTATTATTCTAGAGTCAATTTGGTTGCCTCAGGCACAACATTCAGCAAGGTTTTTAGTATAGTAGTCAAAATATTCTATATCATGCGCCGATTGATTTTTAAAGTAAATATCTGTTTTCTGGGTTTGGATTTTGGTGTACTGTAGGGCCGTAATATGGCCATAATATATGGGACTGTATTCTATCAAATGTTTGTTTGTAAACTTAAATATCTTGGTTAATGGGATGAGAAACATCCAGGATAACATATCTTTTTGTGTTCCCGAAAGTATTTTTTTTTCGTTTTCTATCCTGCTGGGTGTATGAAGTTCCGTGATTTTAATCTGATCATGGATGAGCATTTTGTCCTGGTTTAATTAGTGTTCAGCCTGATTGTTTATCAGTTAGTTTATCACAAGCGCTCGAGCTGTACACACCTCAGTGCAATAATTGTTAGACCCGGTTCTGATGCCTATAATTATTTAAGACTATACATGTGTAAAGTGTAGTGAAGTGATTATTTAATTGTAATATTACGACAATAAACACATTGGGCCCGTGAGGAGTTTATTGCGTCGCTTCTTCTCCTCATACAGGGCATTTCCGAAGCGACGGTTTAACGTTGTTTTACCCTGCGGAAAGCTGCTGTTTTGAAACCCTGCGGAATAATTGCATATGAAATACTAAAAAATCATCGAACGAGTCGTAGTGGGTTGGGGGGGTGCTCCCAGAACTCCCTATCAGTCGCCGCTATACCGAATTTAATAAATGTTCGTTAGCTAATTATGAAGTATCCAGTACTGAATTGGTCATTGCAGGATAAATGGCTACGGCCCACGTTAAATGGCCTGCGTTCGCGTATACTAATAATTATACAAAGTAAGGGATAGAACCGCTGCATGGCCAATAGTATAATAATCATTGAAAAGGATTTCTTGACATACTTAAATTACAATGCGTGACAAATATTATAAACATAATATAGAACGGCTTACAAATCTTTTAAAAGAGGAATAACCATCTCTTTTAATCCGAAAGCTAGATACGCACATAAACCATTAAAGTAGATAACCTGAGCTGAAGGTCCTTAATAACATTTGCTAAGGGCCTCGCACTGGCTTAATTAGGCACTGTACTACATGATATTTATATTGCAAATATATTGAAAATTAGCCTAAAGCATTTGAGGATAATGTAGCTTCCTATTACAACTCAAGTGGCTTCCTATCCGCCTTCGGCGGAATACACACAAATTGCCACTCTTATACACTGTTTTTTTCCTAAAGCCCCTCGCTATCTCAAGGAACGCTTCGAGTACTACACCTCAACATCATCTTCTTCATAGTCCCATGGAACTTAACATCCAAACTCCCAGTCACACTTCTCACTCTTATTCCCAATCTTTTACTATCCAAGCTGTACGTTTCTGAAACTCTCTCCCTCAGACTATAAGACGGGCCCCGACGTTAGACTCTTTTAAATCTCTTGTTATTTCACGCTATCACACGCTATAAACTTCCTCATTTCCTGCCTTTCTTTCTATTTTTCTAGAGCTGTTATTTTCACGTTATGAAAGTGTATTCTTATCTGTTAAACCTTCCATATTCTCATATATCCTGTTACCCAAAGGTTGTCTACAAGAAATCGCTCGACCGACATCGATAAGACCGCTTATTTTGTATCACTTCTTCTTTTTTGTATTGTTTCGTCTTCTACTATATGGTGTACAAATAAAGCATTATCTTATTAGTGAAAGAATGTTCAGAATCGGATTAGTAATTTCAAAGCCTCGTACATGCAACTTACAAACTTTACCTTTTTATATGATACTAGTTGTCCCCCGTGGATTCACCCGCGTTCCCTCGATAAAAGTAGCCTATACCCTTCTCTATACCATAGGTATCTGATTGCCAAATCTCAATGCGATGGGTTCAGTGGTTTAGGCGTGAAAGCGTAACAAACAAATGGGCCAGTTGGTGCAGTTGATTATGATTCCACCTATAGCGGTGCAGGTCGTGGGTTTGATTCCCACCCAGGATATGCATTTGTGTGCATAAACATGTCTGTATGTCCTGAGTCTGGGTGTAATTATGTATTTACAAACAAAAAGGTTTCCATAGTACAAGCTCAGCTTAGTTTGGGATCAGATGACCGTGTGTGAGGAATGTCCCAGGATGTTTATTTTATTTTATTATTATTTATTACTAAACTTATTACTATTTATTATTATTACTTATTAAACAAACAGAGTTACTATGGATTAGTACCTACTTCTTCAAAAAACGTTAACGTAAGTACCCCCAAAGTACTAATATAAGGCATAGCACTGAATTTCCTTTGCTTATAAGTAGTGAATCCATTCTGCTTAATAATTATGTAAACTTTGGTTGCGCTTAAATAAGCCACTAGAAAAGGTATTTAAATAGAAAATTAAATATAATGTTACTTAATAATATTGGAATTTTATCGGCTGGTACCACGTTATGCGGTACGTACCTAACTTGACGCAACGTCAAGTTTGGATGTGATGCATGTATGCGTGCCTGTAACACAACTGCAAAGTAACAAATGAATGCTGGTTTTGGCGCGCGATCTAGCCTACATACTACCCTTAATTGAGACCCTTAGTAATAGTTTAAGTTGTTTCAAAGTAGATATGACTATCACTAAAAGGTTGCCAAAAAGGTTCTAGTTGTCAAGGGATTTACAAGTTCAATATCTCGGCATGAAATATATTTATTTATCGCGAGAATCCGGACTTCATCACGATTGCTCTGGAGTATTTTTTTCGGATAAGTTTACAATGTATCAACTTAAGGAGCGATCGGCTCCTTAGCTACAGCGAGCGGTCTAGAGTTTTGTGGTCAGAGGTCTACGTGCGTTCTCCATGACCGCCGCGGTCTCAGTGTGCAATGATCAAAAGCGCCGCATAGATTACAGTGAACGCGGAACGCAGAACTCTACAGAACTCTAGACCGCTAGCTATGGGATTGGCGCCAAAGGAGATGATAGTTCAATGTAAGTGACAACGAATGCACGCGCCTTTTGAAAGTCAAATAACAGTCCTTTTTACAAGCTTTTATTTAACTTGTAATGTATGTATGTATGTTTGTTCGGGTGGAATCTTGGATGTCGAATTTCACCCACTTCCAGTGGTCGGATTGACTTGATATTTGGTATACATTGGTATATTGGATGATAATGCAAGTACAGCCAACAATAAGTACAGTCACTCAAAAAAAGCCTGTATTAAAAATAAAATTTTTAACATAGAACTTATCTATGAAAAGAGGCTTATAAGTACGGTAAATAGTGTGTATTAAAGCTCGATTTATTGTATCGTTCAGTCACGATACTGGAACTATTCAAAACGTATTCACATCAAAGTTTTCTCTATAACCACCCAATAAAAAAGTGATATTGACTTGCACAAGCAAGTTTTCAGTGGCGTAGAAAATAAATTTCCCGCATTTTCATATTTCCTTCAAAGAGAAAATATGTTCGTACATTTTTCCAAGAAAGGCTCTGCTTAGTTATATTATTTTATAGTTATTTTCTACTGACTGTTTACAACCAGGAGAGAGTGAGACCCACAATTCAGAGGAAATTAATAGTATTCCCGGTAGCGTTCCCAAATATCCTGTAACAATAATTATATAATAGCGTAATTATGATCGTTTAATTACCAAAATTGCGAACTGGGATTAGTTCACAAAAGGTTATGTTCAGTGATTCATAATAATTAAACGCGTAATTAAACTCTCATAATAAACATGAGCAACAACTATTGTATTTCTGAAATGTTTGGTGAGCGTAAGCGATTTTATGTAATTTTGTTGATAGACAGGAAATAGAGATAATTGTCACCACCGCCCTCTGCGTCTGTCTCCAGCAAAATGAATATTGCCAACAGTTCTAGATGTTTATGATAGTAATCGTACTATACTACTATTCATACCTACACCATACTATCCTACGTCCTAATTAATATAATACAAGCGAATGAGTTTGTTTGTTTGTTACGCTTTCACGCCTAAACCACTGAAACGATCGAAATTAAGAAAGGCTGCTTTTTATCCCGGGAACGTGGGTGAAACCACGAGAGACAGCTAGTAATATTATAAATGCGAAAGTTTGGATGGATGTGAAGATGTTTATTACTCTTCCAAGCAAAAACTACCGAACGGATTTGGATGACATTTGGCATTTAGATACTTTGGAATAATAAGATGCTTTTTATCCCGGAAAAACTTACGATCCTTCTGGAACGCGGGTGTGACAGCAAGACTAGCTGTACTATAAATATAGAATATTGAACCGCCCTCGCACATCCGCGGCGTGTATATAAAGCCTACACGTCCCGTCCCCATCCCACTTCCACATAATGGGTCACCGGACAATCAATCACTTATTGTTATAATGGATAACTATCATAAATTTCCTTCCTCGTTTTTGTTTTGTTGCTGATAGAGCGGCCTTTATGAACGACACACGCTGTATAAAGATCATTGTAATTTTTTATTTTCTTCAATGGCTTCACACGGCTTGTGTATTTTGCCAATTTCAAGTAATATTATAAGTTCTAGTCACAATGAATCACTTTCACATAGTCCTCAGTCAGTCACCGTCCATAATAGTTATGTTTTAGTACAATGGTGGTCATTGTACTAACACTTTTCACGGACTTCTTGAGACAACTTGAAAAGCCACGATACACATAATTCATTTCATTTCACTTCACTGGTGATAAAATACCACCGATTTATATGCAATAAAACTCATAATACACGAATTTATGAAAATAAAAATGAAAAAGCAACGTCACTCTGCAAGTTCCCGCCAAAAAGTCATCATTGTCATTGTTGATATTGATGCGATGTTATTTTTGTGACACTACTGTGTACAGTAGTACCCAACTAATATGGCTTACCGATGTACCTGCGCAGAAGATACTTTTTGTATATTTTCAAAGTGCGGAAAACCGCTATTGGTCGGCAGCTGCCGCCATGTTAGCGCGCGCCGTGCGGAGGGGCTTGACTTGCGAGTGAGACGGAACCAACAGCTGCAGTGTATTATGAACCTTATAGTAGTGATCTAAGGTTGATTGTAAGTTTTAAGCATTCTTTCGTTAAACTTCGGGGCCATACTTTATTTCCTGTGTGAACGAAGATTCACGACGCGCCTTATCAGTTGGGTACTACTGTAATATTATAAGTTGATTTTTATTTATTAGTGATAAGGTTATAAGCTTAGTTCTGAGTTGACACTTGATAGGTAAAATACCTATTGTAAATTGAGTAATAAAAACGACTTTGTGAGCAATTCTTCACAGACTTTTTTAGAATACAAATTCTGTATACTCGAAATTATCAATCACTATCCCAAACTTATACATATTTCCAACATGAATGATATCGATTAACCCCCTTATTCATAATCGCTTATTAACTAAATGAGTGTAATAGTGTGCCCCGTCTCACTCTTTCGATCACCAAATGTCACCTGTTAGATAAATACTTCGGAATTTTAGCTAATCAACGTTTGATACCTTTGTTATGAATAAGGGGGATTATGTATAGCTAATACTACCTTACTTAAATAAACATAGACTAACATACGAGAACAGACACCACAGTGTTCATGTACTACCTACATTTTCCAAACGTGTCAGCAAAGCTTACGTAATCACTTCGTAGACATGTCGTAGCTGTAACGCGTACCGGTTACGAGGCCGTCGCCGTAGCATTTTACTACGACGACGGCCTTTTTAACGCTGATGCGACATTTTGAATGAAATAAGGTGAGTCATAGTAACTTAAATTACTTTGTGTATAATAAAAATGTTAATTAAAATAATGACAACTGTATTAAATAAGAATATTACAAAAATGCGCTTGTCGTTGATACAAAATTGAAAAGGGAAGAGAACGAAAATTATTGCCAACACATAAAATACAATATTTATGTTGCCAGCTCAGTAACAAAACTTAGAGCTAAATTTCATGTTTAATATTATTAAACATTTTGTATTTTGTGTTAGACATTTTTTATCCTGGCGATTGCGAAGGATGTGTAGATGTTACTTAATTACGCCGTGATAGCTGAACCGATTTGGATGGAACTTGGCATGTAGATATCGTGCAATATTATATGGAGAAACAGGTAACGCTGTGGGCAAAAACTATCTATACTACTACTAAGATATCAAACAACCATACGGCCGCTTGATGGTAAGCGGTTACCATAGCCTATAGACGTTTGCAACACCAGGAGTATCATTCGCACATAGCCATCCTAAAATGACGTCCCAGCACAAACTAATTCGGATTATATTTATTCAGTTCTTTTCTATAAAATACAGATAAACAGATAACACCAATTTCAGGAGAACAATGTGAAGAACAATTGACACGAAGTACAATATATAATGCTTTGATATTCGGGAGTGCGACTCTTTATGTAGAGCATTACTCGCTCCGTGACGCGTAAATTACATTTTGGTGTCAAACACTTCGCACTTGCACGAATGTAAAGAGTAGGGTTGCCTTTCTTTGGCATGAAGATAAAACTTCTGTAATAAAAAATATTAACTGAAATTTAATATTGTGTGGGCTATAGGCTTAGGATATTTTCGCTTCTCTAAGCTAAGCGCGAAGACCCATGAAGCGAGAAAAGAGATATCACAATCCTTATGAATGCTTTGCGAGTGAGCAAGAGTACGCATACACAATTTTTACCTGAGTAAAAAAAAAGTGTTAGCGTTCCGAGTACTTTGATGTGATTTTTATTAAAAATAATTACTATCTTTCAAATAAAACTAGAAAAGTGTGTTTTATTAGACATTATGACTTGTTCCTTAATGAATTGTGACGTGCGTGAAAAATATACGATTCACTGGTAAAAGCGTATTTTTTCATTGGAATGTTTTCAACTATATTTTATCGAAATATTATCTTTAATCGGCTTCAAAATCAGTTTTTACAACAGGATATCTATTTATCAGTATCTAAAAATATAAGTAATTTTTATTTTTTCCATAAAAATCCCTAGCATTTATTTTTGTCGCATTTCAACCGGTCTCTGTGTATCCGTCCATACGAGACCTTGGTGGGGCCAACCTTCAAGTCAATGTAGGATTGAAGACAAGTAAAGTAATTTATGTTTTAAGAGAACGGTTGGACCCAATATAATCATATCTCTAAAATATTTAAAAAAAAAACGGTTCTTGCCGGTTTTACGCTCCGTTGATTTTTGTAGAAAGCTGTCTTGGGTAACTTCAACAGTTTCAAATTTTATATGTACCTCTCAAGGGCCTAAAGTGAATCAATTGCTTTGACTTTGATTTTGAAATATCCACTTGATATAAAGTAAGTTTTAAGGCAAGATAAGATAATAGTATTCTATCTCTTTTGCTCTGCCATTGTCCCAACTAACTTCAAAAAATGAGACACGAAGTTAATTTCACTTTGTACGAGAACCGTACAGCTTAACTGCTTGCTTATCTTCGTGCCTAGTTTTTTACAAGAAATGGGGAACCAGAGTATTGAAATTACCAAAATTGTTCATTGTATTATGACGAAGTTCTGAATTCAATCATCACCCGAAACTCAGCAATGTTGTTAGAATGTTCAATCGACCAATCAACATTTATGATTGAACGTACCGTTTCAATCATACTCTGGTTTCAATCAACAGAAACTGGTGGGCGAAGTATATGCTGTCTAAGTTGAATACATACTGAATCATACTTGACAGTCTATCGATAGTTTATAACTTGATCATAATATTCCAAATAGTTTCCATAACAGGGTTCAAACTACGTATAGGGTTATTTGATTTCATTGTGAAATACGAGAAAATTGCATTCACTGTGAACTGAAATGTATTTTTTTATTCATTCAAATACGCTTCCACAGGCATGAATTGTCAGAAATGAACGTGGTATATGTATTTACTTAAAAGTATCTAAGTTTTTGTTTATACGACGAAGTCTGAAAATAAGCGTACGGCCCGCCTGATGGTAAGCAGTTACTGTAGCCATATGGACGCTTGCAACACAAGGGGTACCACTCACCCGTTATCGACTCTTCCCCCTCCTCAATGAGCACTGGCGATCTTACTCACGCGCAGGAACATAACATAAAGTTATTTGGCTGCGTTATTCTGTAAGGTACTTCCCCAGTCGAACTGCGCCACGCTCTACCTTCCTTACATACTGTACAAGTATTTATGATTTCAATGTTCAAGTATAAAATTGTTCTATAGGTAAATTTATAGAGTAGGCTGTAATATTCATTAGTGCCTAATCCAGGACTTAATCTGAATTAATCAGTCTTGAGTTTGATTCTTACACGAAATACAATAGGCAACTACATTTTTTTCACTTTAATAAAAATGAATACATGAGTGGCAACCCTTTTCATTATGTATAAGCAATATATTTCCGTTTGTATCAACACGAATAAGCCGAGTATATCACTAAGCCGAGTGATAAATTGATGAGAATTGCGCAAAAGCAATATAACACTTGCTGTTCTCTACGTAAAGTCAAAAATTGTTGCATAAAAATTCGACATGCACGAAGTAAAGCAATCTATCTTGACTTGGAACTTGCTGACTTATTTGAGGAAAAGCCTTATTCACTCGGCTTAAAATGAGTAGTTTAATGGCTGTATCGCATAACTGAAACGGTTCTGGATAATGTGGGAGAAGAAGGTTTCATTATATAAAAGATGACAAATAAATACTTTATTACTATTTGTTTCGCCATTGACGGGGAGTCCATCCTCACACACTGAAACCAGAATTATTTCGAACTGTGCGGGCTAAAAGGAGTTTTCTTCCGCGTACGCTTGGACTGTGGAATAAGCTCCCCGCCGTGGTTTTCCCAATGGAGTACAGCATGGAGTTCTTCAAAAAGGGTGTGAAGAGATTTCTGCAGGGTCGGCAACGCGCGAGTGATACCCCTGGTGTTGCAAGCGTCCATAGGCTACGGTAACCGCTTAACATCTGGCGGGCCGTATGCTTATTTGCCACTTAGTGGTATAAATTTTTCTTTTTCCAATCCAGTGCTGTAAAATTTTACATACCTACACAACTTTTAACTGTGTTTTACTTTGTTATTCAATTCAAAAATAGTTTTATGATTGCATATCGGAAGCTTGACAACCCTAGCTATAAAAATGCCTCGATTGCTTATCTCAAAGCTATGTATAGCCCAGACGATCAAAGTGTGCTTTTCATTCAAAACATGCGGGGCGCGTTATTCTTATGTCATCGCATCGTAAACGCGAATTTCATGAAATTGACGCGAAATGAGCTCTTTTGAGCGCCGCGTCGCGTCGTGAGCTAGGGGCGTAATTCTTTTGTCTTTTATACAGGAAATAATGTGTTGCTTTCAAAATTGGTTTTCTAATGTTAGGAGATCTTACAATTATATAAAAGAAGGATCTCGTTGGTAGCATCCGGTAGCTCATAGCATTTTTTTTCTACAATACCTGAATTACAGACAATATTGGTAACTCAAAATCTTTTGAAATATCCGATTTTTTAACGATCACCCTATCACTGTCATACAATGTATGATGTTATTTAACGTTACAATTAAATAGTTACCTATGTTACGTACACAGATATAGATATAGTTAGATAACGCAAGTATCACAATCTGTATTAAAACCAAGCGTGCCATTTTTTTACTACCTACTATTTCGCCACAAGCACTATTTAGTGTCGAAAAACCAATTCAACAAACATGCCATTTTTTGACTACACGTCACAACCACTATTTAGTGATAGAAAAAACCAAATTAATTCAAGTACACCGATGCAATGTGGGTGCGATAGTGGCCATGTTAAGTATTTTATACTTAAGTCGGGCACTAAATCTGGCACGCAAAGTAGGTGCTCTTGCGTTATCTAACTATATCTATATCTGTGGTTACGTACCTATATTGGTTAAATAGTATTTTATAAATAAGTCCATAGCCTGTAAAGCTAAGCTAACGTAGGCTAGGTATATGTTTTTCAAACAAGGCAAAGAGTTTCCTCAAGACAATTGGATTTCGTAGAATATCTAAAATAAGTTTCAGTGGGAGTTGAAACGTAGGCTTCAAATCAGATAAAGACTTCTAACTAGTTTAAGCACTCGTCTAGACAGAGATCTTACTTGTGATTCAGTCAAAGGTAGGTTTCCAAGCTGTTAGAATTGTAGAGCCAAATATTAAAAGAGATTTTCTTTTTACAAAGTCGTATTTTGTATCTCCGATTTTAGAAATATCACAATTGATGTTATTCGTTTGTGAACAATTCTTAGAAGAAATAAACTAGCTTATACAATTCGAATAATAAAAAGAATAAAACATATTTTCGTTTTCATATATATTTACACAAACTATTAAATATTTTCATTTTTAACAGGCTTGTGTTTGACGAAAATTACACTGGGCACTGCTACTTAATTGCAGCTTTATTTATAAACGTTTTCTATTAATTCTTTTGTTTTAATTTGTAAATAATAGAACTTATAGTTTTAGTGGTCCGATTTATGCAAAAGTACAACGGTAGGTGACGCGAATATCTTTGCAATGGTGGAGTGGGGACGTCTTTTGAATTCCTTTATTAGATTCCGACCGTCCGCGTCGCCTCTATCGCTTCAGCTATTTATATGTCTGTCATGGACGTACTAGCATGGCCCATCTTCCCCTGAAATAAATTAAAAGTTCCTAAAAAGCTGTCTGTCAATTAAAGGTCATGTCGATAAGGTTTGACATCCAAAGTTTATTTCTAGATTTGTTTTTTTTCTAGAATTTAATTTAATTTGACGAGGGTAGTCAAATTTAGTTTAGTAGGGGAAGGGAGGGCAAGATGGAATAGCTAACTTTACGATGAAAATAATAAATAATATAAAATAATATAGATCTTTTATTTATTCCGTTTTAAGAGAGAATATAAATGCGTTCATAATTTGTAATTACTAATAATTAATATTAAGTATGACTCTTGAAGCAAAAACATGGAAAGTTCCCTCTTGCACTCATCATGAAGGCAAAATGGAAAGTTTATACAGGCAAGATATTTTTCAGTCCAAGATCGTCTATTACTTTTTCTTTTATACTTAAACACCACCTAAAAGAAAACATGCATGTACTTAATGGGAGATTTGAAAAAAGAAATCCAAGTCATTGCGTGCAGGCAAGATGGAAACTATACTATTTTGTCCTAAAAAGCAATTTTCCATCTTGCCCATATTGCCCAATGACAATAAAGATATCAACAATTCAAAAATCCTTCCAATGTTTTTTTGTTCAAACATCAATTCATACAATCTATACCTAGTAGGTATTTACTGTTAAAACAAAATAGTAATACCTTATACAAACAATAACAATGTAAAAACACACGCACACTTCGCTGGTTGGCGTGAGCTGGACTAGACTCCGTTTATAAATTCATGATGGCCGCGAGTCTCTGTGTACTAAGCGATTTGTTACAGGGAATTTCCATCTTGCCCAGTACTTCCATCTCGCCCTCCCTTCCCCTACATCATTTTAATGTATAAATATATTATTCATCAATTAAAAGATAATTTCATTTTTCATTCACAACAAATATTTAAGGAAGTAAAACGGTGTCAACAAAATTTAGATTTTATCTTCACCGAAATAAAGTTTGGAACATAACACTGACCCATTGCCATGAATACACAAACCTCTCATTCGGGTTATACGTACATATCAATGATAATTATGTATGTTTATGAAGATAACGCAAATCCCTTATCAAAACTTGTGTTTATGTGTCAAATGGAATCTTCACTTTTGTGGGGAAATTCAGCATGCTTGGAATGCGAATTGAACTTTGTTAATATTAGTTTAAAGCTTAATTTCACAGGTATTTTATTATCTTATTGGTTTAAATACAAGAGTAATGTAGCTTGAAATAATATTTCAATATAATTTCATAAGCGTATTAATTTGCTCATTGTCTTGAATGATAAATAGAAATATAGAGGGATCACAGACATAAATCTAAATAGATAACACAAGTCCCTCTATCCGTATGAAAACCAAGCGTGTCACTTTTTTGTACTCTACCATAATGTCACAAGATCGATTTAGTTAGTCTGGCATTATATTTTTACGTGACAATTAAGCTATGCTATTTGTCACCTAAACACATCCCTCGCTACACATCTCTGGTGGACATGCAGCCTTGTGCGAGTTCCCTGTCCGCGTGAAAGTTTCAAAAGAGGAGCATTGCTCTCCCTTTTGGCACAGATTTTGACACGCGAAGTCCATACACCCGCGTCATCTATTTATATTTATATCTGTGAGAGAGATTCTAACCATCCATGTAGAGTCACGATCATTAATATGAGACCCATTTCCGAGATAGTCAAAGTCAAAGCCAATTTAGGCCTCAGACGGGCACTTATGTAGGTCACATTTACTGAAGTTACCACACCGGTTCGGAACTAGCCTGATATGTTCTATGAACACACTTATTGCTTTATGAATAAGGCGATAAGGTCGAAAGCTCAATAGTCGGATTGGCATATCTGAGAGCAGATGTCCCTAGTTACGTCAGTGCAATTTTTTTTAAATTTATTTATTTATACATATACATTACGTTGCACACAAGCCTTAGATGGGTCCGAAATTAAAGCACTGTAGTTATTCTATATAATAAGCTTAATTTTGAGCATTCCCGGCTTACCTGTAGGTATACAACATTTGATTGAGGATAATCACATCCGATGAACCGTTAGATGTGTTGGGTACGTTAATCAAAGTTGTAGGCTGCGGCGTACCCTATAGATCACAATTCGTCTAAATTAGGGACGAACCTCAACGTGATCTTTGAGACATCGAGGGATTTGAGTTATTTGAAACGTGACACATTATGTTTATCGATCATGATATCTAGATATATTAGAGCATCGTTTCTCAACCTTTTTTGTCGTGACCCACTAAAAATTTGCCAAATAATTGATATTTTTATTAATTTAATTAACTATACTCAAAATGGTCCATTATTACTGAGTTTATATAATATTACAAACATGCGCGAAAAACAAAGCCATATATTGCAAATAATAAGTGATTACCTTAATTTTAATTTAATAAAAGTATATTTTGTATACGGTTCTTTTGTTTTGGATACATTTGCGACTCCTCATGTTAATCTAAACCTGAACAATAATAATATTTATTTATATAACAGAGTTTACATCTCTGTGAACCTCTAACACCCAAACTAAGATCAAACTGGTATTTTGGGAGTCATTGATATCAGTATTTTGGTACAATAAAGGTAATACAAAAATTACATCTTTTAGGGGTTGCGACTCCCAGGTTGAGAGTTTTTTTGGCTACTCTTTATCATATCAGCCCATTCGATGTCCACTGCTGAACATAGGCCTCCTCCATGTCTTTATGGTGAAGCGTTTCCACCTTAAGGTATATTTTATGTTTCTTAACATTGAAGTACTCTCAAGTGTTTCTTGTTCTACCACTTGAGACAAATTTCAGTAGAAGAAAGATTGCGAGCTAAATAATTAAATTTGTTGTTCCTACACTCAAGAAACTTGTTACCTCTGAGTAGAGTCTTAATGAAGTAGGTAGCCTCAAAATTTAACTTAGGTATCTCATAGTATGAATAAAATATCTTAGATCTGTATCAATTTATTATAGAAAAGCGTGAATTGATTTTTGCAGGGTTAGCAACACTGAAAAAAATTATCTACAAAACTAGTTATGTAAGTTGAAGTTTTGTTGTCGGGAAAGTAACTTTAGTTGTCGGGAAACTAACTTTAGTTACATTTAATCAAATAATTTAGTAACGAACAAAAACTAGTTTTGTTACTGGTAAGTTTAGTTCGTAAGTCACTCTGTTTAGGTTATTGATCGTCAAATTTTGTGTTACTGTTAAATAAAATTTTGTAGTCACTTGTAGTTCATTTTTTTCAGTGAACACGCGAGAATACTTAATCCGCCAACGCATCAGCTTGGCGATCGACGCTTCCGACTCGAGGAAATTTTCTATTGTATAGGTTGTGATTTGTAAATATTTGTTGTAAATATACGTAAGTTTACTTAAAAATATGTAGTCGATAGAAATCAATATAGGTCCCAAAGAAAAAACGGTCAAATAGAAATATAACTTCCCTGTGTAAGAATCATTTCTGTTTTACCTGGTAAGCGGTTACCGTAGCCTATGGACGCTTGCAACACCAGGGGTATCACTAGCGCGTTGCCGACCCTGCAGAAATCTCTTCACGCCCTTTTTGAAGAACCCCATGGTGTACTCCATTGGGAAAACCACGGCGGGGAGCTTATTCCACAGGTTTGACCACATTTAGACCTACAAGGTTAAGGCGTGGCTTTTGGTGCACAACCTAAAAATCCTAACTAATATTATAAATACGACAGTGAGTTTGTTTCTTACGCTTTCACACCTTAACTACTCAACCGATCACAAGTAAATTTGGCATGCAGGTAGCCTATGGTATTGAGAAGGACATCGGCTCTTTTTGTCAGTTAGTATATCAGTATGATCTAATTATATTATAACAAATAAATCTAGACAATTCAAATTCTGGTGTCTGAGAACGGTAAGAATCTCAATAATGTTGATGATAATTAATATGATGGTAAAAAATTGTGATATTGAAAATATGTGCATGTTGGTTGGTATCAATGACGTCATTGAAACGAACCATGACGTGATATCGTTCATATCATAGGTACTTGACCGGAATAGAATATGGTGCAATTAGTGAGGGATTTAAAAATGTATAAACTGACAACGATATCAATCCAAATTACTAACACAAGTTGTTTTGTTTAAATCCCGGAGGAACTAAACTTCTGAAAACCGTAAATCATCTGAAAGTTTCAGAATACAAAATAATTGTGATGAGGAAAAGTAAAACTCCTGTTCCAGATTAAACAAGAACTAATCAAAACATCTACGAACATTTTAATGTACATGTAAGAAGTTGATGGATTTATATTTTTTTTGTGAGTGAACCTAAAAATTATTCCTCTATAAAGATTACAATGTATCTTTCAAAATTTAACTTTATTTGAATAATAAATGGGGTGGATATTTCATATAATTTGTTCCCTAGGTCCTGCTTTAAAGTTCTAAGTCTCATTTACTAACGCTGTTGTAAAATTAAACTCTCAGTAGACGAGTTTGAATCTAGATTCTAACGTCTGAACTGTAATATATGTAGGCAGTATTTCGGTACGGTCATAGGTACACGTATCTGGGGGCACGGGAGTGCCCCCGCCAAGACAGCCAAGCGAAGCGAAAGGGCACTACCTACCTTTTCTCGAAGCGCTTCGTCGATTTTTTGAACCCTCATAACTTGGGTTTGGTTTATACCAGATAAACAAAATTCTCAGGATATGATGTCAATAGTGAACTTATTAAACATATTAAGTTTCAATAACATAGCTCTTATACTTTAGATTTTATTGATATCTAAAAAACCCCGATTTCGTCACTGACTCACTGATGATCATCAAAACTCATAGGGTACTTCCTGAAGTCCTAGAAAGCTGAAATTTGGTATGTAAGCTTGTATTAGTACACAAACAACAAAAAAATTATAAAACTTGGAAATTAAAAAAAAAAAAAAACTTAAGCAACTTACAAAAAGAAGTGAAATCCCACCAAAAACATTTTTATGTAAAATGTTGCCAAGACATGGCTCGCACTGTCAAAAAGTTATCAGATTTCATGTAGAGCCAAGCTTATAACTCTACATGCACTTACTCTACAAGCCCTAACTTCACAAACTCTACACACCGTAGTTAAAATATGTGGCTTGGCCGTTTCACTACTACAAAAACGATTGAATAACAAAAAAGTAATGAACAGTGAATAAATTTTTCACCTTACTCCCATGTGATGGTAGCGAAACGGCCAAGCCACATATTTTGGCTACGGTGTGTAGAGTTTGTGAAGTTAGGGCTTGTAGAGTAAGTGCATGTAGAGTTATAAGCTTGGCTCTACATGAAATCTGATAACTTTTTGACAGTGCGAGCCATGTCTTGGCAACATTTTACATAAAAATGTTTTTGGTGGGATCTTCTTTTTGAATATAATATTTAAAGCCTTGCTCCAACCATCAGTGTGCTAAACATTGGCCCTGATTCTCTTGTTTACAACTAAACTAATTTAGTCTCACTATGTCTTTTTCTAACAAAGAACATAAGAAATGGATGTAAGAAATTTAGTCCTGTCCAATGCTTGTTTTCAATATAAATTTAGTCGCCATCTATGACGGTTACGTCTAAATACCCCAATGAAGACGGTAAAGGCTAATTTGACAGCTTTATATATGTTCTATCCCTTTTCAACAATGTTTGTAAGAAAGAGATGTGTTATGAAACTTTCACAATTAATAATTATTAATTGTGAAAGTTTCGTAACTCAACGAAACTAAAATTACAAATAGCCATAATATTACGATTAGCCCGATTATGATGCCGATTCTGTTGTAAATCGCACGAAACTAATTTTAATCACATCACATCAAATATTAGAGTACCTACATGAATTGTAATTACAATTCATGTAGGTACTCTAATATTTGATTTCTTAGCAAGCAATATTTTCTGAAGCAATATTTTTATAAACTGTATTCGAAATTTTTCCGATTTCGCTGATTTACCTAATTTTACAGTTAAAATACTCTATTTGTGTAAGTTTCAATACACAACGTGAAAGATCATTTAATTTTATGATATAATGATATTTATAAAATACAGTAGGTATACGTGTCGCAAAAAAATCCAATTTCAAGCAAACTGCCTATAATTCGCAATCCAACGATAGCTATTGAACTTCAATACAATTCAGATATAATTTGCATATTATAACAACAATAATATACGTAATACAAAAATAACTGTTGTCTGATACTCGTTATTGTATTTTCAATAAAATTATTGTGTTATTATTTCTTTCTTTGTTATTTCTTGTTATTCCAGGCCAGGTTTATAAATTAATTCTGCACAGATGTTGCACTGCAAGTATTATTCTAAGTACCATCAAGCTACGAGGAGATAGATCGAGATTTTATATTTCAATTTCATTTATAACTGATTTGTTTTATACTAAAATAACATAGAGTAGACTTTATGGTACAGTCGAGGACATAAATATGTATACACATTGTGAAATTCAAATGCAATTAATTTTCTTGCACTGAAATATTACACAAATCATATGGTTTTTGTATGTAAATACTAGTGTTATAAGTGTTATTAATGCATAATATTTCTTAATTTTAATCAATAGTGTGTCCTCGAAGGTATAGACTTCACCAGAATGCGTTTGATTGGAAGGTGAAGTTTTTACAATATAGGTTTTCATTCAAGGCGATGAGATAGAGTGTTACGTCACGGGTTCGAATCCTTCTATAAGCTTGAGCTTTAGGTGAAGGAAACATCGTGAGGAAACCATATAACGGTGGTATGGTACTTTGTATTGCCAGCCTAGCTGACTTACAATCCTCATATTGAAAACCTGTCGCTGAGCCTGTCGTGTTCCGATAGCTGCACTTGAGAGCCAGTATTCTACACACCTTCGGTCATAATATCACTTACCATAGTGAAGTTGTGGTCAAATTAGCAGGCCTATAACATACAAAAAGTTACTCAAACAAACTACATCTATTGTGGATCAATTTGAATATTGAAGCATAATAATTGGAGTGATAATTAAAGAATTAAGTCCTAAATGCTACTATAAGGAATTTCCAACGAATCCTTCCAACTTTGACAGTTTAATAGATTCGAGAGAAACTCCATCAATCCGACAAATGTTAATGGTATTTGTTTTCGGGACGTACCTACCTAACAGTTTCACGTAATCTTTGTCATTATTACTATATCTTTCAGTAAACTGCAACACGGATTTGTATTTTGACGTTTTTTTTGATACATTAGATTATTTATTGTTATTTACTGTAGATTATTAGATGTATTTAAGAGAGGTAGAGCATAGCGTAAAGAGCAGCTCGACTGGGGAAGTACCTCCGCCTTATGGAATACCGCAGCCAAATAACTTTGTTGTGTTCCTGCGCGTGAGTAAGGTCGCCAATATTGTATGTTAGAGGTACTCAGAGACCCAACATTAAATAAACTAAACACGCCCACAATGAGACCACTCTGTGCTCCTCTAATTAAAGGAAACCACAACATGGTAAAATATGTGTAAGGTATACCTGGGCTTTATTAACTGCGGTATGAATAGACTGAGTTGCTTGTTGATATCTGTCATATTAAAACAAGATAAAGAATTAGCAAGAGTATCTAGGATTAACAAAAAACTAATAGTGTAAATGTAACTAATAAAAACTTGAAATGTGGAGTTTTTACCGATACCTTTTTAACGATTCCTCAACAAGGAACACTAATCGTTTCGCCATGTCCGTCCGTCTGTCTGTCTGTCAACGACTAGACTTTTAGTACTAGAAATCTGTAATTTAGCATGACATATTAATCACGCCGACAAAGTGAAATTACTAAGATGAAGGTTGTTACTTGTGTAACATAAAACAGGTAGCAAATAGGCCCCTTCTAAGACCACGTATTGTGATGGGCGACTACGGAACCCTAAAATGTGGCCCAACACGCACTTGGCCAGTGTTTTTAATACTAAGTAAAGAAAAGCAAGAAGGAAAGGCAATATTTAATTCCTTTCCGCGTTAAAGTGAAGGGAAATAAAAAAGTTGCTAAAATATGCTGGTTATTAAAAAAAAATAACGCACACAGCTTAAACAGTTGTCATTGGAAATATAGTCTGGCTACCTTGTAGTACCTTGCTGAGTTTCTTGCCGGAGTCTTCTCAGTTTAAGTGTATTCCGAACCGGTGGTAAATTCAACTGTATGTACCAATGTAACGTTCATAAGTGCCTTACTAGGGCCTAAACTGAATAAATGAATTTTTGATTTGATTTGGCTCGCTATCAAAACAATCCTGCATTTAGTGACTTGCAAACGTAACGTGACCCCTTACTATCAGCTTGCTTATCAAACCACTGACATGAGTCGATATCACTTTACAAACAAATTTTCCTACCCTCTGAGAATTAATGAGTCTTAGAACCTCTTTCACTGTTCTGTCGAGTAAGCATTATACGACATACGTCTTACTAGGACAGTTATAGGACCCTTCCCATGACGGTCCTCGATCCCTTGTCGATCCCGGCTTCTATCAAACAAATGGTAGTCGTTAGGGGATGTCGTAGGCTTAGTAGCTCTGATAACACTGACATTTTATAGGGATTTGGTTTGGTATTGAGCTGGGTTATCATTATGATATTATCAGTATAGAATTCCATCTTTTATTATAGTAATTATTTACTATATTATAATTTATTAAATTTAAATACATTTTTAAACTACTTATTGGTCGCTCATTAGTCGAGTATTTTAAATAACATAAAAAAATGCTTATTGTAAGAAAATATTATATTTTTTCTTCACAATAAAAAATAAATCATCATGACGCAACAATTTGCTCCGAGGGCCCAATTTCCCTTGGAAAACTGGCATACTCTTTTACGGCCCTTTAGGCACTCTTAGCTGCAGCGGAGTCGGACATGACTCAAGGCACGGCCAAAACTTTACCATTATAAAAAATATATATAGGATATACAGTCGAATTGAGAAACCTCTTTCTTATCTAAGACTGGACTGTACCTAACCCGATGACTCTAGAAGCATGAAATGGCCAGGGGCATTATACTATTTTTTTATATTATTATATAGGGACGGTTACTACAAAGTACCCTACCTCCGTGCTATGGTTTCCTCACGATGTTTTCCTTCACTGAAAGGTCATTTTCGACGTTACTACCACTACCACTGAGTTATCATCGGTCTTTTAACTGAAAAGTTCAAAAACAAGTACACAAGACAAATCTAACGTCACCTCATATATTAAAATCCATCAAGCCCTTTTGGCAACAGAGCGTGCCAAAGAAATATGTCTAACACCAATCAAGGATCGATCAAATATTCATTTCAGGCGGTAAACTCACTCCGAAAACATTATCCTCTTTCTGGGACAGTCGGGTAAAAAACTGCACTCAAGTTTGGACACTGATGATAGAAAATGCCGCTGGTGACACCTCTGGTGTAGCAAGCATGAAAAAACCCTTTCATTTGAGGGAAGTTTCATCTGTCGGTCGCCCATAGCTTCATATAAATATGCTTACGGAGTTCCTTATACTTATAACGAAGGCGAGCACTAAAAAAGCATTTTCCGAAATACAACCCTTTAGCATAAATATAAAAGCTCCTGCATAACTTAGACAAAAATAGTAGAAATTAGTTATAATATTTCAAAGAAACCTCTATAGTGCAATATAAAATGAAAATAATACTTTTGACTTTCCAAGTTACACCAACAATCTCTCGCACAATACAAACAATCAGTGCAAACCTCAAAGTTTACTTTCAAGGGTTGTCACTTGACTAAATCACTTGGCAGTCTTCAAGAGCATTTAATTCAGCTTCGACAACTGCCCTAGGTTTACCAATAGTTTAGCACTCAAGTACCGCTCGCGAATTTTTCCAGTTTTCAGAAGGGAGGCGGCGAAGACGACTAATAACATTTTGTTGACAACCCACGATGGAGAGATGGGGATAGTATGGAGGAGTAATATATCGAATGAGCAGATAATACCGTCTTGAAATATTTTGGATTTTTGTAGACAAACCAAAATCTTAATGTTGTCACAATTTTCAATAATATAGGTCAGTTTATTAGAAAATGAAAATAAAATGACTGACTAATTCTAATGTTTAGTTAAGTTTCTAATGTTTCAGTTCATCGCCGTGGTTTTCCCAATGGAGTACAGCATGGGGTTCTTCAAAAAGGGCGTGAAGAGATTTCTTCAGGGTCGGCAACGCGCGAGTGATAGCGCGAGTGTTGCAAGCGCTAGGCTACGGTAACTGCTTACCATCAGGCGGGCCGTATGCTTGTTTGCCACCTTAATGGTATAAAAAAAAACTAGTCACGTTTTCCAGCAATATGGAAAGAAAATATATATTCAACATAAAGAATAAAAATAGCACCCATAATTTTACCGTAAACCGATAATAAAAGTGCTAAATTATGAATACGTCAGTGATACTAATGACATGTCATCGAAACTCATTTTAATTTCAGCTCTATAGAATTCCGCCCACCGCTTTTGCGTTTGGGGTTGAGGGCGGCCGTATAAGGGCGACCGCGGCGCTTCAGCACTCATTCGCGCTTGAAACCGCCACCCGAGAACTCGGGGCGGGCGTCCCTACTGTTCTTACGACACTTCCACCGCGCGCGTACGTATTCCAAAAACAAATATTTTAAGTATATTTTTTTTCTAATTCGATTTAAAGGTGCGTACCTAAGAGTGTTGTTTGTGTGTGGCGGTAATTTTTTTTTGGTGAGTCAAGCATGTGTTGTTGTCGAATGTCGAAGGCAGTGGCGGTCAATTGGTGGTAACAGTAACGATGTTTGTGTTTGAGCTCGCTCGATTTATTTCCTCATATGGGTTTTTCGCCCCGTCGAGTGCGAAATCGTTTTTAATTTCTATGTAGACGAAAACGATATGTAAATAACAGGTTTTTTGTATTGAAAATGATCATTCATATTCATGGGACTTATTTTTAATTTAGGGAAATTACCGTTTGGAATGTTAATGAACAATTATACAGAATTGGCTTGTTATTTAAATTAACGGTCTGGGGGCACTTTTATTAATGCCTCTTGGGACTGGAATAAAATTTTACGTTGTTTTCGTGCCATTATTTTATGGACGTTTTTCAATGTGTATTTAGTTTTTTCTTGTTTTATTTTGGCTAGAGTTGTTTATTGGTGTAAGTTATAACGTTTATGTCAGATAAGTACTAAACGTTTAGATAGACGAAAGTTTTATTAATGATAGTGAACTTAAAAACCTTCTTACATTATCACATTACACTAAACATACGAATTCTTACTTATTTAAAATATTTTTGAGGTGTACTCATTCGGGTACATTTTTCGAATTTCATCATATTGTCTGGTCTGAACATTATTATTATTATTTGGAAGTGCTTAATTTTTCAAAATTAAGTATTCAGTATTTTTATCGTGGATGGAACGTGCTAATAATATTCGATTTCACTGTCAATGATACGAATCGGATTATCTGTCTATCGGCCCGGTACGCTGATGCGGCACCCACTGAATTAGTAATACGGACACTAATCCACTTACCGGATCGGTTTATCGTCAGCTGAATGTCTGAAACCACCACTATTTCGTGCCAATTGTGGGTGCTATTGCACTTAATATTGTTTATTTACTTTATCGACTGTACTAATGTTATGAACTACGAGTATGTTTACTTTATTCGATGGGGTTTATAGAGATACTGGCAATACATTTCTACTACAGTTTCTGCATACTCAGTATTGGTTTTCAGAACTTTCATGTCATTAGGTTTATATGTATTATGCTGTAACCTATTTATTTAATTGTGGTTAAAATGTGGTATTCTATAACTTTAAATTCTAATATTTTCTCCAAATACAACCTTTAAGCTAAAATGAGCTAATGTAGGTAGAATTTGTCTTATAGGCAAAAACCAGTTAACCCATTCACTTGTATCTTAAAAAGAAGCTTAGGAAGTAATACTATGAAATATATTAATACTAAAAAGAAAACCGGCCCTGTTTGGAATATAATAGGTACGCCCAGTATGAGGCATTCTGCATTCAGTTCAATATAGTCTTTGTCTAGGACTGAACAAACATATACCTAACAAAATATATTGATTCGAAAATGGCACAAAGCGGGTTGCTTGGAAACTAGTAGATTGGTTAAAGTTTTCCATTTAAATTCTTTATAAATGTGAAGTATGATTGAGATCTATTCAACAAAACTCCGAAACGTATTCACACATAAAAATAACTTTAGGTACATCCACTTTACAAGTAGAAGAGTCACCCATACATTTTTCTATGTTTTTTTAAAAAATGGACTTGAGAAAAAACATAATAGTTTCATTAGGAAAATATTTATAGCTTATTTTCCGCAACCGCGTCGTGCAACTCCATAAGCACTCATGTGTTTGATAATTAACTTGATAATCACTTGGGTTTCCCGAAGCAACTTGTTCATAGCAGTTTGAACTGTAATATGGCTTTAACGGTTCTTGAGTAAAACGAACTTTGACTGCTTTTAGAGCTACGGAAATGGTTTATATTTCAAACTTTTATTGGTATGATAGTTTTAGAAAAATCAACAAAATAAAATTGCTGCTGTTTCGTATCATATATTTTTTCAGATAAGACATTCCACGTCACATTTAAATAATTAAAAACTATAATAAAAAATACATTAAAAGAGTTTCCAACATCCTCCCCGGCCTAGCAGAGCTGCTTTCCTATGTCTGCCACCTCCAGCTGGTCGAGACGTTGTAGAGGCCTTAATAAAGTCGAGTTTCTAACTTTTACCTTCGCGACTCTGACTTGACCGTCGCGACCCTTAATTAATTCTTTAATAATACCCAATGGCCACAACTGTCGTTTCTCCGTAGTTTCTACTAATACCACGTCTTCTACTCTTATATCCGTTACATTTTTTTTAATTACGGCGCTGTATCAAATAACCCAAATATTCTCTTCTAAAACGTTGCCTAAAATTTGCTCGTAAAGTTTGTAAATAATATCGTACAGTAAAACATGATATTACGATTATCATCATCTTCGATAGCCCTTAGTAATGGGGATTATAAGTTCCTAAATAATGAGGATACAGTGCGGATTTGTGGATTTCCCATGACCTTGAATTTTACTGTTCGCGGATCCAAAGTTTTCCTTTGGCGAAAAGTGTTATGAATATTTTTTTTTGTAATTGGAATATATATTTAGATCATTATCAATTGATTACTAAGGATATTGATATCAGAAATATAGATGACGTAACATATGAAACGAAGCCAGAATAAAAGTATCCATAGCGGTTTACCCTTACCGTTACGATATGGGACTCTAGAAAAAACGTGGCAATGGGCAGTGCACATTACTATCAGCCCCCCTAGACAAGATGGTTGTCGACAATCGTCATCGTTAGTAAACGATCAACCTTTGTATGAGATTGATTGATTTCAAGCGCTCGTGGTGTAGCATGATTAGCCGTTCTTAATCGATCGGCAAAGTTAAGCTATGCCTGTCGTGGTCGATACCTGGATGGGTGACCGCCTAGTGGTATTTCAAATCGAGCGATTCCGTGCTTCGGAAGGCACGTAAAGCCGTTGGTCCCGGTTATCACTTAATTGTGATAGTCGTTAAGCTAGTTGGATGCCTCCTAGGCTGCTTGAAAAATTCCAACAGTAGGTTGACCACTAGCCTACCTCCACCGATCCGCAGTGGGCACGCGTGGTGGAGTATTGCCCATTCCCTTTCACCTTCATTTGTGAAAGGAGGCCTGTGCTCAGCAGTGGGACATTATAGGCTGATGATGATGATGATGATGATTGATTTCAAATCGAAATATCAAGTGATTTTTAACAATCTCTTATGTCAATCCCATACAAAGGTTGATCGTTTACTAACGATGACGATTGTCGATATACATCTTATCTATTGGCCCAGATGGTCCATTAGGCTACCTTTTGACATAAAAAAAACCTTTAGATAATTGCAAATTAACATCACTATAGAGTGTGCATGTAATTATGAGCAGCCGAAAGCTCTCAAGCTGTTAAAGCTTCACTCCAGACTTCGGCGGCGACATTTAAAAGCCGCAAACGACTTTGACCCACTTTTGCATATACAATTTCACAGTTTCTAATAAAATGTATTAAAATACCTATTTAAAATGTAACTATTGTACTGTGCTTAAATATCAATCAGCAATCAGCTAAATAGTTTTGTACCACAAGCCGTTTGGGACAAAATGGCCGTAACAATGTAAGAATGAAACTGGAATTACCTATATTTATTTACAAGTTGTAATTACTGTTTTGAATACACCTTTCTTTAATTAATAAATATTCACAACAGATAACATACTAAAAGACAATCTAATCGTACAAACAATAAACACTTTAAAAAAACCATATTATTTGAAAAATAGAAGGATTTTTAGGTAGCAAATTATTAATATATAATCATATGAACTTTAAAAAAAATTCAAAATAAAGCGACACCTTTTCATATTTTTTTTATACAACTAAGTTAGACATAATTTTAGTGCAATGGTCAACAAATACTCGACACGATGACGACTTAATTTTAATTTTCAACATTCTCCTATACATAACAAAGACCAATTTCCACAAAATAGCTTAATAATAACCGGTTAATACGATTAGAGGATGAAACTAATAGGAAAATAAATCCCACTGACGTATCCGGGTATCGAAGTAGGTAGCGGAGCCCCCGGTACGGTTGACCTGGTAGTTAGCATGCTGTTGCAATTTATAATTTAGGTCATCATACGTATATTGTACATCCCTCTAACCACTTGATAAATGGGGTTTTGGATTTTAGTAGTGATGGGAATGATCTGATACTAATTTCTGCGCGCGGTTTCACCTGCGGGAAATATAGCTAACGTTTTTAAAAGTACTCGAGATCGCCCATGAGTTGAAATGCGACTGTAATTTTTTATCACAAATGAACTAGTAATATAACTTGAAACTAGCAAAAAAAAGTCCGAAAAAGAATTTGGTTGTCGTACAAATCTAAAGATAAACAAAAGAGTATATGTGTGTGGTGTGTCAAAAGTATGGTAGTGTGGGTAATTTTTCGCATTGTAGTGTGTGTAATTTTTTTTAATTAATAATAATTAATAATGTATTTAATAGTACATTATAATATATGTGTGCAAAGTTGGTTATTAGCACTCCACGTGAGCCGCAGGCGAACGCGATAAGGGAGCCGAGAGTGTAATAATCAATGCACACGCGTGTCATACGACGTTTTTCAACACACTTGCGAGGAAAAATAACAGATTTGTATTTTGCAATAAATGTCACTATACGAGCGAGTTTGTTGAAAAATGTATTATTTTATAAAAATATTAGTTTTTCTCTGATAGATAATGAAATAGGTAATAGCTACTTCATTTGTACACCACTGTTTTAAATATTACGCGCCGAATATCGTATTCAGGATGCATGTTTACTTGAATATCGCGTAATGGTTTTCTAAGCCAATCAGACATTATTTCCCTTTGGAAATACTATTGCGTTATCCACTTCCTCTTACGGGTGTCTCGTCTGAATTGAACGTTTTGAATTAAATTCACTCTGATCTTCGCTCATGTTACAACCAATGGCGTGCATTGGTTTTCGGAGGAGGTAGGCAATCAAGTACTAGGAGAGTTTTATTGCATATTATCGGTGGTATTTTATCCAATAAAGATCAATCCACGTGCACTAGTGAAATTAAATGAATTATGTGTATCGTGATTTTACAAGTTGTCTCAAAAAGTTCGTGAAAAGTTTTAGTACAGTGACCACCATTTTACTAAAACACGACTGAATGGACGACCGTGACTGATAATGCGGACTATGTAAAAGTTAATGTGCGGACTATATGAAAGTGATATTATAAATAAAATGTATGCGACTGAAGGACTTTGTGTCCATAGTCATGAACAAGTATTAAAAAAAAAAGCCAAACTAGGGTTTCCAGCCTCGGTTGAATCGATCGATTTTTTAATCAATATTCGTAAATCGTCTTTGGAGATACGGATCGATCTTAAGGCGCGGACTGACTACGATTTTGACAGGACTCGTTCTTCATTGGAATAGGGTTGAAAATGGTAAATCATAAATGTGTCGACTCTATGAAATGGACTGTTATTTACGGGTTTTCTTTAGATTATACAGAATATACGCATTAAATTTAATAAGTGTCCGGTTAACATTCTAATATAATTCTGTATCTTATATATTCTTAAAAATAAAATTGTTGTCATCGCTGAAAATACGGAGAATTTCGACGCGAAAGATTTTTTTAGACGTAACTTAGAATTTTTTTATTCGGAATATCAAAGCACTTTTTAATATTCTATTCGGTTAACATTTTTCTCAAAACCCTCTTCTATCCACAGTATTTTTTTGTGTTAGGTATTTCATTGCATTACGTCATACTCGACTCTCAAAGAAACCCATTTTTGAGATTTGAGCTTAGACCCGGCCTTAAGATCACCACGAAATTAAAAGATCGAAAATCGATTTTAACGAGACCATAATATTCCATTTCGAATTTTCGAATCGATATTTTTTGCAGTATTATGTTAATATTAAAGTTTTTTTAAATAAATTAGCACACGTTACTCTCTTTCTCGCTCATCAATGCCGAAATCGATCGGAGAGCGTCTAAATCGTTGTTTTTATAAAAATCTCGACAATGTAAGTTTAATCGAATAACCATATTCGTTTAATTATATTATTATTAGTGACCTAATAAAGTGCATTTTTAAAAATATTTTTTGCTACTAATTAACTGAGAATATATAAATATTGATTTTCTAAGGATCGATCTTTTATATTTTTTTTTTAATCGATATCAGTCACTTCGTCAAAGTACGGTAACCCTTTGCAATGCCAGCCAAACCATAAACAAAACAATACAAATAAATTGCGAAGTTATATTTGAGTTGCTCTAACGTTGGTAAACTGTAGTTTTTTTAATTTGGCTGGGTTACTAGTGTCACAACAGAGTAGGTATGGTTACTTTTGGTCCATAAATCGCGAATGTCAAATGTCAGTGTGCTACGCATAGTAAAAACGTGATTTATGCTTTCGTCGTATTATCCTAAAGAAGTGTGTGTGCGTGTATGCATATGCCGAAATCGTTTTAGTGTGCGTGAATTTGTTACACGAACTCGCGAGTGCCTGCGCGATAAAGTTTGAAATTTTGTATTGAATGTTAGGTTAGAATTTTTATTTAAAATGATTTCAATATATCATATTATTGAATGTTATGAGGTAAGCATTGCTTATTTGCCTATATGGAATGCACGCCACTGGTTACAACATATAAGTTTTGAATAAAGTAAATATTAATTAATTATTAATTTTAATGTAGTTTTAGTTTAGTTTATCATATTATTATTATTAAAGTTATAATGCCCGGTTTCAATAAATAAATATTTTAAAGTGTTAAGTAAATATTCAGAATTCTGTCTGGATATTTGTAAATTATCAAAAGTTTAACACATCAGACTCGTGAAGAATCTGCTATTATTGATCTCTCTAAGATCTAAGGAATAAGGTTAGTGGCTATATATTCTATTCAGGCTGATTCACATACTACTTTGCGTGATCAAACCCATTATAGAGCTTAGTAACAGCGATAGGCAATATTTAAGTCAAATTCTATCCTTTCTTATCGTTATGAACAAATAGTTGTGATAATCATCATATGGGTTCGTTACAACAGGAAAATTAAGAAGTAGCTTATAATTGTGATCACAAAGGCGTTGATATCGCTAAAGCGATTTCTTCCAGACAATTATTTCCACTTCTTATCTCGATGAACTAGTTTTAATCTAGATGGCATCTACATAAATAGTAAGGCATTGGTGCCGATTCTGTTGTTTACAACTAAACTAATTTTAGTCACGTGTCATCTCTTTCTTACGAACATTATTGAAAAAGGATAGAACATATTTAAAGCTATCAAATTAGTCTTTGCCGTCATCATTTGTCTGGTATTTAGACGTAACCGCGATAGATAGCGACTAAATTATTTTGGCTAACTAGCATTGGACTAATTTGACAGGACTAAATTTCTTACATCCTTTTCTCATGTTTTTGTTAGAAAGAAACATAGTGAGACTAAAATTAGTTTAGTTGTAAACAACAGAATCAGGGCCATTGTTATTAAAAAGAAACTCAATACGTTATTTGTAGGTTAAATTCAAAATTATCATCATCTAGCTTATTCAAGCGAAGTTGTGTATATTTTACTTCATGCTACCGAGGTTTAAACGGCATACTAATATCGACTAAAATTTCCCAAGAATTGTGTAAGTACTTCACTAACAAGTTAGCGATGACTGATGGGTTGCGGCTCGTTCGTACCACCGATTTTGCATCTCATAATAAATGCGGTGTCATGTCGCGCTTGGCAACATTTCAGGGTTTTCCAGTAGATAAAATTTTTAGCTACTGGTAAATGCCCTTAAGTATAGTCTGGCGTGTCTCACTTTGCACGGTTCCTGGTAGATTTAACCTTCTATTACAATCAAATCAAATACTTATATTATCGTGATATTATCCAATGTTCAAGAACGTAAGTACCTACCAGCAGATGATATATTCACTAATATATATTGTATAAGATGTATATATACCTACATCAAGTTTCGCGTCTTGTTTTTCCCCATTTTATGCTTTCCTTCCACGACAATATACAGGGTTACTCCCAGTTTTACTATCTAGAAACGACCTATTCGTCGGCGGCGTAAGTTTTTATAAGCTCTCCTTTGTCTTTTCCAACACTTAAGGTTAAATAAAAAAGGAAAAATAAATAAGGAAAATTACTCTAAAATATTATTCGCCGATCCCACAGAAAAGAGTTCTAGAGTTCCTCGTTCCGAGTTCTGCATTCCGCGTTGACTGTAAGCTATGGTCATTGCAAGTAAAAAAAGTGTATCCCACCAAAAACATTTTTATGTAAAATGTTGCCGCCAAGACATATGGCTCGTACTGTCAAAAAGTTATCAGATCTCATGTAGAGCCAAGCTTATAACTCCACATGCACTTACTCTACAAGTCCTAACTTCACAAACTCTACACACCGTAGTCAAAATATGTGGCTTGGCCGTTTCGCTACCGTTACATGGGAGTAAGATGAAAAATGTATCCACTGTTCATTACTTTTTTGTTATTTAATAGTTCTTGTAGTATTGAAACGGCCAAGCCACATATTTTGACTACGGTGTGTAGAGTTTGTGAAGTTAGGACTTGTAGAGTAAGTGCATGTGGAGTTATAAGCTTGGCTCTACATGAGATCTGATAACTTTTTGACAGTACGAGCCATATGTCTTGGCGGCAACATTTTACATAAAAATGTTTTTGGTGGGATTTCACTTCTTTTTGTAAGTTGCTTATGTTTTTTTTTTGATTGAAATTTCCAAGTTTTATAATTTTTTTGTTGTTTGTGTACTAATACAAGCTTACATACCAAATTTCAGCTTTCTAGGACTTCAGGAAGTACCCTATGAGTTTTGATGATCATCAGTGAGTCAGTGACGAAATCGGGGTTTTTTAGATATCAATAAAATCTAAAGTATAAGAGCTGTGTTAAACAAACTTAACATGTTTAATAAGTTCACTATTGACATCATGTCCTGAGAATTTTGTTTATCTGGTATAATCCAAACCCAAGTTATGAGGGTTCAAAAAAACGACGAAGCGCTTCGAGAAAAGGTAGGTAGTGCCCTTTCGCTTCGCTTGGCTGTCTTGGCGGGGGGCACTTCCGTGCTCCCAGATGATGTGCGATCAGTAGCGAATATTGCAGAACTCTAGAACTCTAGACTGCTTGCTGTGTGCACAATAGTCAACACGGAATGCAGAATAAGAACTCGGAATTATAGGATAGCCTTTTTATCGAAAGAAACATTTGTCAAAAGTGGTTTCAATTACAATTAAACTCCCTAAACTCGAAAAGTAATACGTAATCGCAAACTCGCATATTTAACGGGTTTCAAATCACATTGCAAAGTCAGGTAACATACCTTCTGGTTTGGAATACATTAATAGTGATCTTCGTTCGCTCTCAGGTACACCATCTTGAAATCTCACTACCTCGAAAGCCCTTGATAAAGCTTGTTAAAGTTATCTTTGGTTATCTTGTACAACGTTTGATGTTCTACCCTCTGAGGTTACGCAAAATAAATTATGAATACGAATTCCGCCTTTGATAACGTTCTTTGTAAGTAAATAACTAATAAAATTTGTAGGAAGTTTTTTATTCATTATGTAAACTCAATCCCCTTATTACATCAGAAGGTTTCAATCAAGTCTTGTAAAACCTAGGTTTAAGAAGGCCCTGACTCTGACGGTAGAATGTGACAGATATATTTTAAAATTGGGTTTTACTAATTACTTGATTTCAGAGCCAGTTTTTATACCATGATTTAAAGTTATAAGTCTGTCAAATGTAAGAACGTGACTTCACTTTAGAGAATATAAAGTATAAAGTGTACCATAACGTGACGTCACGTGGAACTTCAAAACACGATATCTAAGTTTTTTTGTTTAATTGACAAAAGAAAAAAAACGTATCTATATTTTTTGATAATACAGGATGTTTTTTGGTCGGCGACGAGCGACCCAGGAGCGGTAGTACAAAATATACATTTTCCAAAAATGGACTTAATTCCATTAAATACTGTAAATGCGTTGAGAAATTTGAAATAAAATTACCGAAATGCATGGTCACTCGGCACGTGCACAGACTAGAACTAGGCGCAAGCCGCCATCGCCCCACCTCGCACTCCCGTTGAGTATTACGTCTACACTTTAGCTTATTACATGATTTTCCAATTAATATTATTTTTATTATTATAAAAAAATTAAGTTATTTATTTATTATTTTTTTAAGCACCAGTATCGTTTGTATTATCGACACTGAGTCGCCCGTCGCTGACCATAACAACGATCTGTATAAAAGGTGGACTAAATATATTTTTTTAGTCTAGCCCACGTACACCCATAAAAGCTATTAGAAAAAGATACCTTCCTTTTATGGTTCTATGACCCGTAGCTAGACCTCTTATTATCAGTCAGACTGGCCTTTATTTTAAATTTATATAGACGCGTTCATTGGCGTTGCAATGTGTTTGTTTTTATCCACCGTAATGGAAGTATACTCTCAAATAGAGTCAAGAACCTTCAGTAAAGTATACGAGTACGTATTTATAGGTACTAAAACTTGCCGTTTTATTATAAGCTATAAAATATGGGAGAGTCCACCCTTGCAATAAATATTACATTTGCTAAAGAAATTGAACATGGGGTGGTCCAAAAACCTTTTGCCTTTTACTCTGCTAACAGTTCGAGGTTGAATAGGTAATTTATTAGACTAATTCATTACTGTTTTCAAAGTCTACATGCTAAGTTAGTTATGTTCAAATGAATTCTGAATTTTTGAAGATGCGATTCCGCAATCTCATCATCAAACATTTAGAATAACATGACACACAATCGAAGTTATGGCTGGAAATAGCATAAAAAGTACAGTCAAAAATTAATTCATAATTCAAAACTGACCTCATTGGCAGTAGCCAACAATTTAGAGAATGACGTAATATATATGAAAACCAACTGCACTGGGTATTTTGTTAGGTATTCAATCCTGTGCACTATGGTTAATAGTTATTGCAACTTGGCGTTTGGCCCACAGTTCAGTACGTCATGGGTCTATGACCCTAGCATCCACACAGCGATTTTACATGTATTTCAAAGAGAACTAATTTTCAGCTGGGTAGCCAAATTTTAAACTGTAATTCCTATTTCAATTCAAATCTGCTCAGCTCATTCTATGTTACAAAACTAACTTTAAAGAAAAAAAAAATGATAACCTTAATATAATTAAAAAAAGATTTTGATTCATGGTAAAATTCTACCATTTAAATATGAGTAATCCAAAGAATTTAAAATGTCACGATGCTCTATGTAAATCTATGGAGTAAACCATTTTAGTATAGTATAGTCGTATGTAGGATTCGAATTAAAATCACCTCTATATTTCCATAAAAGCATGGAAATGGGAATATATAGGTAAAGTTGCAGAGCAACGGTAAATAATCTAGAAAAATGCTGATCAACTCGTTCGCGAAAAGTCGTGATAATACATCTGATAGTTGACCCGGTTTTTATTGAGAGAAAAATATTTATGCCAGCAAAAGAAAGTAACGAAGCTAAATACTTTCGTCATCATTTTAAACTAATGTTCACTAGTATATAATATTAATATAATGGAAATATGTTGAAAAATTAAGGATGAATCGAAGAAAGGTCGGCTTCAGAATTGCCTAAAATGCTGTTTTGCGTAAGCACAAATTACGCAAAAGATCAGGGTCAACAACGAAACATGTGTAAGGGATATAAAGTAGCTATAGAATCTTTCCCTTTGAAAATCTTTTGTTTCTCGCAACCAAACATCTTTGCCAGAAGATATTTTCTTTTTATCTTTTCGCCGATTTGGCAAAAAAAGTAAAAAGGCCTTGAGGATTTGAAAAAGGTTTTTATACTCATAAAAGTTGTAAGGCGCCGATCCCACAGCGAGCGGTCTAGAGTTCTGCGGTCAGAGTCCTACGTTCCGCGTTCACTGTTATCTATGCGGCACTTTTGATCATTGCACACAGCAACCGCGGCAATCAAGGAGAACGCACTTAGACCGCTCGCTGTGTGATCGGCGCCTAAGAACATATTTATTCATTCTTCTCACATATTCTATGTAATGCATATCATAGTTCGCACCTCTAAGAAAATAAAACATACATTTTTCTTGAAGTAAATAACAATTAAATGATAATATGAAACTATACGGTTGTCCATACCAGCCACCAACCATGGAAAATACCGGGCGATAAGTCTTGACTGAATGTATAGATCGAAGTTGTCAGACATTTGTGTACATGAACATTTTTGCTTATTCTGATAAACAGGTTACTCAGTTTAAGTGTATTCCGACCCGGTGCGTGGTAGAGTCAACTGTAACATTCATCAAGTTCGTAGACCGAATAAATGAGGTTTAAATTTAATTTTTAATACAGATCTGTGTTTATTTTTTGATCAGGTGACCGTGTGTGAAGAATGTCCTAGGGTATTGTTATTAAATTCACGTAGTAAATTCACTAACGCGTACGTACGTAAGATATTATCCATCATCGTAAACCCAACATGCGCTTCCATAGATACACTGATAGCTTTATTATATTTTAAGCTAAATGTTAACAACACCACTTCAAATTACCTCGCTTTATAAAGCAAACATGATTTATTAATAAACGTTATCGAGGTTAATTTGTAGATAGTAGCTTTTAGCAAGAGCCCACGCGAATTTGGGATAAAAGCATTGTTATCTACCTCCTGTAATTGCTGAGAGTCTGTTCATAATAGCTGTTTCTTCGAATTATAGTTAATATCTGTTTGATGAATTCATTTTAGAACCTTAGTGAGTGAAATATCGTTTAATAAGACATTACTTCTTAATGGAAGGTTCATGGTGGTCTGTTTTATAGTCGCAAAGCTGTGTACAATCGTACACTATTTAGATTTAAAACCATCTTTGTTTGGTCTATGATGCTTTGCCATTAGTATGACATGGGTTGTCTTATCCGCCTGGTCTATTATGACTAGTGTTTGACCGAAGGTCGAGTTCTGTCCGAAGCCGAAGCCGATTCGGCTAACGCCATAAACTTTGGCCGAAGGTTTAATAAGGCCATAGTAAAAGTTGTCAGCATAACTAACCCAACATAGGTTTCGAAAATATTCCATCTCGAAATCTCTTACCCATGAGAAAATTACTTGACAACTTGTCAAAAATAATGATAATCTGTAGCGTGGTAATAATAATAAGCTCTGGCCGAAAGTTTAGCCGAAGGTAGTTGAAGTCGAAGCCGAAGCCAGTGCTTCGGACACTAATTATATTCGTATTCATTGGTCTACGTAGTCTGAGCGATCCCTTAGGATTGTGTTTTTGGTACTTAGAACTGTCAGCTACTTAGTTTACTACTTACAGTTTTATCTTACCACCATCGGCCGCATCATCACTTAGCATGTTGACAATGTGGTTAAACAAAATGGATAATTATCAACAAAACTTTAATATTTGACGAAACCAAATAATCCATCTGAATCTCACTCGAGACCCTTTTCATAATTTTAGAGTCACAAAGGTTAAAGCGCGTGGCCATGCAATTATTTCCATAGGAAATGGGGAATTCCTTTGAGGTTTGTTTCCTCTTTCTTATCAAGAAGCTTTCTGCCCCGCAGTTTTTCCCATGAGATCCTCCTCATTATTTTCCTTTAATTTCAGGAACTGTAAAGCCTAAACATTATTATAGCCTTGACATTTGTCAGATTGGTCGTTCTTATAGGCTGTAATTAACCGATTTTTTAACAATTTCTTGTGATACCCACACCACCTATCTATCATGGGCATCTAAATAAAATGTGTGGAAGATCTCTTCATCGGCGTTTTTATTTTTGTTTCATAGTAATTTTAAATATGTACAGATTCTGAAGCAAAAAATGCTCGTATATATGACGAGAATTCTGAGACAGGAGTTTTATTATGAAACTAATGCATTTAAATCGTCTGCGCCTGTCTTGTTATTCAGTAACTACTTCTAGGATTGTCAGAAGTAGTCGGTCTTGTCCTAGCGTGGATAAAATATGGTTAGGAGTAAGGTTCTGTTGGTTGTTATAAGAACTAGAATTATTTTCTAAAAAGCTTTTATCAAAATACAGAATTTCGGTTATAATAATATAATTCATTACTTTTTATAGGTATTTCTTCGTTCTCGGAACTTGTCCAAACTTTGTTATAGATAATGAATATTAGAATCTTAAGAAATAAAGATATTACAATCCAAGATGGTTATTAACCCGCTAATTAGCTAACTAGGTACCTATTTATCTTTGATATATACCTTCTTCAATGATAACTCAAGTAGAAATAATACATAACCGAAGTAAACCGTCCGATGAGTGAAATTCTGCTTGATTCCACATATTCCTGCCAATACGCCTGAGGCAGACATGTACGCTTGTGGTTCCATAAAATTATATGCGGAAAATTTTCTTCATAATATTTATGAGAAATGCTTCTGGGAAAGTTAGGTCTGAATGTTATTATAAATGATCTAAATGATACCTTAGTTAATGGCAATACTCTTTGCATGTCTTTCTAACTTGTCTTTTCTTTAGTATGTAAAAGGGTGCTGACGTCAAGTGTCGTCAGCATCAGAACGTATCCGTTGTAGCGATATTATTGTATCATGGTAGTATATAGCATTGTACGTGACATGTCATGCATGTTTGTTATTGTGTCATGACTAAGGAGCTTTATACACTAGGGCGAGGGAAACAAAAAAGTTCACAGTTGAACGAAACGCTCGGTGTCTTCATTTATTTATTAATGGGAAACCAACAAGGTATACAGGTCGATCAACTAAAGCTTACACGTTCAACACATTTACACGTTACGCTTGTGTAGTGTCTGTGAATAAGCGCGCGGCGTGACATCGCACAACATGCGCATCATGAAAAGTCTGTCCGTCTCTCTCGCGCGCGGGATCAAGCTTATGAGTATGAACGAGATAGTTATTGTTTTCCTTTTGCTACTGCTCATAAAAATAGAGTGGTATTTTTTGCATTCGTCCATTGAAATTGACTGACTAGAAGCAATAATAAAATAAAACACACTGTATCGTGAAATTGCATATGTGTGAGTACTATGAACGTGCCAGCTTTCGTTAACTGACTTATACAGTAGATTGATACCTTAACTTCCTAAGTTTTAAATTCCTTATAATTTTTTTGTAAATGATGAAGTCGGTAAACAAGCTTGCGGCTTACCACAACCATATGGACGCTTGTAACACCAGGGGTATCACTTGCGCGTTACGGACCCTTCCCCCTCCCCAATGAGCACTTGGCGACCTTACTCACGTGCAGAAACACAAAATAAAGTTATTTGGCTGCAGTATTCTGTAATGTAGAGGTAATTCCCCAGTCGAGTCGAATATAATATTTATATATAATATTTATATATAATATTTATATATAATTGTTATATTCTATTCCATATAAATGATATTTAATCTAAAGTTGTAAATAGTCACAGTGATAACAAATTGTGTGTTTAGTAGTTTCCCTTTAGTAATTTTTTTATTTCAAAAGGCCTTATTACACTATTCGATATCAAGCCAGTCTTAGTAAGACTGTCTTAAAATCTAATTAGACAAGCTCGCTATTACACCTTGCTGAATATCGCATGCTAACTCATTTGCAAGGCGGACGCAGCCGGTGACGGTTGTCGCGGTGTCATGGGATGACTTTCGAAGCACCAGAAAATCGCCATAGCTCTTGCCGCGACTATTGGTTTGAATACAAAATTAAAAAGTAAAAGAAGAAGGAAGAAGAAGGTTAAGAAGTATTTTTGTGACTTTTTAACCGACGAAAAAACGGAGGAGGTTTACAAGTCGACGCATATATTTTTTTTTTATGTATGATCACGCATAACTTTTTACAGAGTAGTCAGATTTTGATAATTCTTTTTTTATTAGATAGAGTGTACCTCGAAGTTGGTCCCATATAAAGGATACAAAAAACCTACCCTAAGGGTGGGAAAATAGGGGTGATCTATTGTTCACTCACAGAGTTTAATGCTGAGTTGTGTATTACATCAAAAGATATCAAAAATTAAGTATGTAGTAATTAGTAGATTATATACACAAAAAAATGATAAAATAAAACTTTTTAACAAAAAAATTAAACCACCGAAAAAACTGTAAAGCAAAAAATAATGTTGAATATAACTTGAATTTTATATGGTTTTGCAGTCGGGGATAAATAAACAAATATCACAAAAAAATACATACCTACGTAGGTTATTGCTTTTCAGTTTTTTCGGTGGTTTATTTTTTTTTGTTAAAAAGTTTTATATGCTATAAATATGGCATGTCACGGTATACACATCAATAACATTAAAAATCACTTCCTTTTCTTTTGAACAAGCCATTGTGCAGGCCACAACAAACAAACACGGACTTTACCCGAGAACTTCACTCTGCCGCCGCCGCGCGCCGACTGAACGGTCTCGCGTGCTAAGTCTTATTACACTACGCGTTATTCAGCAAGCAAGCAAGCAAGCACGGCCGAACCCATTCGGTCGGTCTAATTAGACAGACTACCTTGCTTACTCTTATTACACTTTGCTGAAACTTAGTAAGACTGTCTTGATATCGAATAGTGTAATAAGCCTTTAAGGCAGACTTAAGTAAGTCATGCTCACCTCACCTCAAGGCCTCTGCTTGCGGCGGCGTCTTGTGACGGTTCGCTCACTTCCCTCTAATATGGCGAGGAGGGCGATGGCTGCCACACGCGTCATACTTGTGAACAGGTGCTGCTTGTGAGGGCTGGTCTGCTTAAGTTTGCCATTTATTTATTTACTTATTAAATATAGATTCAGTCTACTTTGTAGTTTTGCCGCCGCGCCGGGGCACGCAATTGTTGTCAGTGCGATTAGAATGTAAATATTATGTAAATAATCTAAGCTTGTTTTGAAAAGAGTAATTGCTGAGTTTATTGCCGGCTCTTCTCAGCAAATGCAACCTTCCAAACCGGTATTAGAGTATTAGAGTCAGAGTTTTCATAAGTACCTGCGAAGGTCTATTTGAATAAATGTTCTGAAATTTCAAATTTTTTTTGAATAAACTACCTATAAGTCAGTAGGTTGTGCTTTTGTCAGCATGCACGCAGCGGGACCTTTAGTGGGTCGCGCCACTTGGCACGTGACGCGTCACACACACGCATCCGCCTCGTTGCGTTGCGGTTTGTTGTTTGCTATGTTACGTTACGGTGACTGGGCTGGAAATGACACGATGAAAATAATGTATCAGAATATTACGTAAAGCGGGCGCATTACGGGCTTATCCCGTAAAAAATCGGAATATCACCTTACAAAAGAGCCTATGGTGTGGTGTTGCTGCGGTAAGTGAGGTCACTGCAGAGCTCCGCGCCTTGAGAAAGTGCTGCCAGCGCAACGACTCCTCTTAAACCCAAAATCCCACCCAAATCTTATGTTCGTAATATTAAATGTACATTATACGGTGGTAATTTGAACACTAGGCAATTAAGAAAAAATAATACTTTTCTTTTTCCTTAAAAATCTGATTAGTGATTCGGAATCATCATGCTATAGACAACTTACGACTTTGAGCATCGCCATTCTATATTCATAAATAACGATATTTGGTACTTTTTTTTTAAATTAATTAGGCTTGTGTTTGGCCACTGACCCGCTCATAAGGGACGAAGACGAAGGAATATATTAGAAATTACAATGTAATATCATAGGTAATTGTTTCTGTATTTTTATAAAACAAAATTAGCGGTCACAATTTGAATGAACATCACTTGTACAATTAATTGGGAGACATGAAATCGGCTTTAAACATCTTTAATTTATATTTATCTTTTATTTACTTATATACATTTTATAGGCTCGAAGATCCCTACGGATAGGGTATAATCCAACCATCCCTCCATTATGTCTAGGAAACTTGTTTTATGTGTAGCATAATAGTTTCGTTATTTCTAGTCCTAGATACCCTGACCCGGAGAATAGTTAGGATTTATTGGGCTGTTAAACCCTAAATAAACTGGTTTTTTTATAACAACTATAAAGAAGTGTTAGTTACGTTAGGTCTAAATAGATATAACTTAATTAGTCCCTAATTAAAAGTAGATGAATTTGTAACTATTTTTCTGCCTTCTACAAAGCATAACAATATTTGCTTTTTCATTTATTGCTATTTTATGCGGGACTTGTAAATTAATCCTAACTAATATTATAAATGCGAAAGTGAGTTTTTTTGTTTGTTTATGTGTTTGTTACGCCGTCACGCCTCAACTACACAACGGATCATCATGGCATGCAGATAGCCTGTGGTATGGAGAAAGACATTGGCTTTTTATCCCAAGAACGCGGGTGAAACCGCGGAGGAAAGCTTGTAGTTCTATAAAATTACTAGTCATATTTATATCTCTGGGGAACTGCAAAATAATATCATGGCCGGAGCTATAATCCATAAAAGAATTTCCCTTGTGGAGTCTTGTATGTATTTTATAACTTGAGGAAGTACACGGAAAATGCGTCCCTTCCTGTCATAACAAAATTTATTACGAGTAACGAGAGAACCATATTAATGCTCACTTATAAACACAAAATTACATAAATTTATGGGGTGACTAAAGGGTTTTTTAATTGCCCATGTGTGATGTTCTCAGTAATTTAACATCTAAGCATTTTTTTAAATATATATGCATTTATATTGCCCAATAATATGTAAATTATATTTAAAAGTAGATAAACATAAAACATATACTTTAGCAACATTTAGCTATTCATAACATTACTAATTTATCCTATTAATAGCAATCCGCCCCGCGGTCTTGCCTGCCCCGTACCTGCTTTACCTACTGAATGAAGGAATGGAATTTCTAAAATCCTTTCTTAGGCTACAAAAGGAATCAATGTGTTCTAGCTTTTGAGATTATAGAGACACGTAGTAAAATCTTCCCTTAAAACATTAGTACCTATTTTTGCCCCTTTAGGGGTCGATTTTCGGGAAACCCAAAAACACGTGTTTCTTTATTTTCTATCCAAAGCATTAATACCGATTTTCAAGTTAATCAGACTACGTGGCAGGGTTTTTCCATACAAACTTTAACACCCCCTAAACCTTTTACGGGTAGTTTTCAAAAACAATAATGAAAACTATATTATTTATTTTGTAAAGTAAGTACCTAATTGTACTATGTTTCAAATTGATAAACCCAAGAATAAGATCCTTTTTCATCCAAAAACCCCTTCTTAGTGGATGCCTACGTTATAAAAGGTACCTGTGTGCAAAGTTTGTAGCCGCAGCTGTTTAGGCACTGCGTTGATCAGTCAGTTTGGACAAGTAATTATATATGCATAGATTATATCTAGAATATCTACATATAATATTTAAAACAAAAGTCTATATATCTTTATTCTAATATATCTTTATTTACAACAAATATGTACAAAATACAATCTATATATAGAAAACCTCAAGCCTGCCGCTGCTTCCGATTAACGGCAGGGTTCCCAGAAGGCTGGCAGCGTTTCCTCTTTGGATAGCCAAGCTGACGCGCTGGCGGAAAAAGCTCGCCGCCCGCTGGTCTCCGGAGGTCTCGATCAATTTTGATGACAAGGTGCGAGCAAAACGGCGAGCTTCGGACCCCCACGGTCCCATGGTCTCGACCGCAAAAGGCACAAAAATATAATTGTGTCCAATCTATGCGTATTTTTTGAATTCTATATTCGGTTCTCATAAATTGCCTTACTAAGGTTACATAGGTGAGGTGGGGCATTCAAATCGTTCACATTGGAATACTTCGGTATTCTCCCCGCATTTTCCTGCGAGGATATTACATAGAATTACATATTTCCTTCTGCTATTAGAATGTAATTTTCATACAAATGGGTTTCTATTATAGATTACAGCGATTGTGTCAGGTTTACTTGAGAGCCCGATGCCTTCTCGGCTTTGTATGATTGTCAACATATTGGCCATCCCCTTAGTATTGCTAATGCTTGTAGCCGACGGTGACTACTTACCATGAGCTGGCTGCCTGTTGTCAGCTTTGTAATTTTTTTTTTAAATAACCGACTGCTTAAAAAGTGAACATTAAATAAAACATAAAAACTCCAAACTGCATAAATAAATAAAAACTTTTTGATTTACACTTTTTCGGTAGTAATAAAAATACATATAGAGAACGGGGTTTCTGTATCATGGTTTGTGCAAGCACCATAATTAAAACCTCTTCTATAAAACTAATAATCGAATAATAGTTAAAGATAATCCCGATTTTTCATTGCGAAACCAGAAACCAATAAAGAGCTTCTTACAAATGGCAATTATTTTTTAATGAGATAATTCGGCAGGGGTCGATTCTCCATCGTTTGCCACCATGCCCACCATCCGTTCGCTTCACTCATAAATCTCCAGCACACGGCACCGTAGCGCTAATTCTTTATTTTACCTTTTTTTAATGTGTTTTAACCTTTCACCTTTTCGAGAGCAATTTTATCGCTGAAATATTTCAAAGGCATGAAGTAAATTAATCTTGTCTAAAAGTACTAGGTAAGTAATATGGAACTTTGGTGAAGTTTGATGTTTTCTAGAGACTCTAAATAATAACACAGTTTAAAAAGAATTTCCACGGTATGAGGCTCTGACGACGCCAAAATGCTATATGGAAAAGTATATTAGTTTATTAATAAGCTTTTATTGCATTGTCATCCAACCTAAACGTGTATGCAAGTTTTCAGCACAATAGGTTGGGTGTAACAATGTCAGTTAACAAGGCAAGTTAAATAAAAGCTTGTAACAAGTTCTTTGTTAAAAATGACATTTTAAATACAAGCTTTTTTTTGAGTGACTGTACTTGCGACAAAGTACTCATCAAGACGAATCAAACGAGCCCAAACTCAATGGGGTTATGTGGTTTTATTACGGAGTTCCTATGGCCACCTTCCAGGTTCATCATCAGATCAGCTCCACGTCATCATAATATTGCATTGTCACGCGATTTGCATATTCGTGCAAAATTTCAGCTCAATCGAAAACCGGAACGTGGGTCAAATTTAACTTGCAGAATTCCATTACAGACAACGGGACAGGTGAAACTAAATCCCCTTAGTAAGAGCTTGTAAAAAGAGACTTTTGACAGAAAAAACATTCAGTTTAGGAATATTAATCACTATAAAAGTCAATGGTATGAATGGGTGGAGCATCAATTTATTTCCCGATAGTTGATACACATACCTATTGTATTAATCTGTCATAGTCAATGATATTATAATAAAAAGATATAAGGTAGATATCGCATTAACGCACGCTAATTGTTGCAGACAAATTCAGACAATTGTCGTAATTTTGCTTAGCGGCTACATATAGCTATCTCTTTCTGTACCATACATTCCGTATTATCTATCGCATTCACCTAATTCAACAATAACTGAACGCCCGCCGCTTAGTATGCGGGTAGCATATCTCTATTATAATATTATTGGTCATAGTATATTATACATAGTTGTCTAAAAATATGTATCAGGGGCAGTAGTCAAGTGACAGTCAAAGTCACAGTCGAGGTTAACTTACAAATTAAACCGCACACATTACTAGTTAAATTGTCTGGAACAAACATGTATAAGTCCAACTTAGAGGGTGTGGAGGACAGCTTATGTGACGTCATGGCTTTAAGTCTTAAGGTCATGCTGTTATGTTTATCTTGGGATAACTTTGCCTTTAGACTATTCGGCTAAGTTTAAATTAAGTGTCATTTGTTGACATGAAATCCATTTTGTGAAGATTAAGGGGTTGGTTCTACGAGGAGGAAAGGCATATACCAATACCATATACATATATAATTCTCATTGGTTTGGTATTTTTTAGGGTTCCTTAGCCAAAGGGTAAAACGGGACCCTATTACTAAGACTCCGCTGTCCATCCGTCTGTCTATCCGTCGGTCACCAGGCTGTATCTCATGAACGGTAATAGGTAGACCGCTGAAATTTTCAGAGAATATATATTTCTATTGCCGCTGTAACAACACATAATAAAAATGAAATAATATTAAAAATTAAAGAGGGCGCCCATACAACAAACGTATTTTTTTGGTTTGTTTTCATAGCACAATGAGTTAGTCAATATTGTAAACAGAACCTTCCGTTTGCGAGTCCCACTCGCATTTGGCCGGTTTTTTTTAAGTACCTGTTGCTCACATTGTTTTAGCAGAACATAATAGTTTTAACGAAATAATAAATGGAAGGACACGATAAAAAAAAATACTTAATTTTAAAGTGAAATGAATACTAATAAAATACGGACGGAGATTCGGCTGAAATAAAACTAAGTATGTAGTAGCATAGATTTATTAGGTGTAGTGTCCGGAACGCTATCCTCAAAGGAATGAATAAATTATGTAAAGTCAATTTGGGTAAGAAAAACCTAGTACCAGAATTTTGATTACATCTACATATTTTATGACTTCAGCTTCTGGATATAGATTGTTTTGAAGTTTGGCTTTCCTATTTGAATACGTTATAAATTCATGACTGTTTAATTTATGTTATTTGGTAAGTTTATGGTATTAATTTTCATTATTCGATAATGAACCCTAATTATCCTACATTACGTTTATTCTACTTTAATTAAAAACTTTTCAAGACCCATGGAAAAAGTTCACTGTTGAATATTTGCCCAGAAAAGTATTTAATTCAGAAATAAACAAGGTTTTTTCCTCTGTAATATACCACTATGAATATAGCATAACAGGGTGCGGTTTTGTCGACCACATATTGGCAACAGCTGCTAAGACTAAGACATCTAAAACTATGTACTAATTTACAAGACAGATACGGGCGTCGGGACATATCCAATCTATTTCAGCATGATAACATATACTAAGTTTAGCGCTAAGCCATTATTCAGGTTTGTTCTAAATTAACTGACTCTGGGATATTCAAATATTACCTAGCAGTGAAACTAACAGGTCAGTTTTCCACTTATGTAAGTTAAGATTAGTCTAGATGTTAAGATTAGTCTACGTTTCGCTTAATAATTGAGGGCTTAGGAAAATGACTATTTTAAGGTATACCTATTCAGTGAATTGAACTGAATAACGGCCAGTAACGATGAGAAAGACTAGTCAACCATTTCAAAGCTGCTACATATGTATACACATATTGATATAAGTTATTTTACCAACTTTGGTTGATTGCCCCAAGAACAAGCTTTACTTGGTTTGGGATAAGTGTCCAAGCATCAAGAATGAAAACCTGAACATAGCTTATATGTTATTTGTATTTACTTACATATTTTTTATTCCACTTTGTTGGCAAACAAGCATACGGCCCGCCTGATGGTAAGCGGTTACCGTAGCCTATGGACGCTTGCAACACCAGGTGTATCACTCGGACATTGCCGACCCTAAAATTTTCAATGATACCAGGGAGATGATACTCAGCAACAGCGTATGTAACAATTAGCGAAACAGAAAAATAAAATACCTACTTCCAACTTTTTTTACCGAAGATTTTCTTAATTCCGGATGTTAACAACTCCCCTTATTCCCCAGCGAATGGTAGCCAAAACAAAGTGTCACTCGGCTGACACTTCCGTAAGAGGGAGAGTTCCGCCGGCACATCTCATAAAGTTAAATGTGGAGTGACAGCCTGTTTCAACAATCTCTGTTAAGTGGCCCCTCTGTTGAGGTTTGTTTAATATAAAACTGAGTGATAATATTTGAAGTTATTTTAATAGTTTGGACTGGAGGTCTAATGCCAATAATTGAGCACACAAGTATTAATTATATTATGTTATATTCTATTTTGCAGATAATTTTAAATATTTTATGAATAAATCCCTCTAAAATAAATAAAGAGAAAAAATAATAATATAGAAAGCTCTAAAAATTAAGTCCATGCTCTATAAAAAAGCCTAATAAGAAATGTGACAATGTTGGTTTTTTTTTTGGCATCTTCAATGAGTAACGTTTCAAAAATCAAAAGATTCATTTAAATCACTGTTTGGTGCCACAAACAGTGATTTAAATGAATCTTTTGATTTTAACTTGTACGTAAACATAATATTCCTGGAACATTCTTCACGCACGGTATAGATGATAGGTAATCAGGTTCGAGATTAGCTATCTACGCAATTCCGTAATATCCTTTTAACAAGAATAACGATAAGCGTTTGCGATATTCGGTTATTATTTACCTAGTGGGTACTTCTTCATTTTATCTATTATAGGAAGCAAATGTTTGATTAGTGTCATCGTATTTGTATTTACATCATTTTACTTTTGCTGAGCGATGCGTACCTATACCTACATCTGTATAGTATAATTGTTTTTTTTTTTAAACTAATAAATATTATTATTATTAGAATTCGCCAGCTAACATTATTTTATGATTGAATGTATCTTAAGAGGAAAGGATGGCTGCAAGAAATTTGAAAAGTAGGTATTTAACAAATCTATTGCTGTCGCGCTGTTAATGGGATATAAATGTATGAGGGACGATAGAGACAACTGCATCTTGGATCGATTATACCTATTTAAAATAGACGAAATCGCTATTTCGTAATCCCCAGTTTCCTCCTCTAATACTGGATCGTTTTTTTTTTTCAAGAATAGTAATAAGAAGGGCTTTGGCTATGTCTGTCGGTTTTCCTTTTATTTTTTATATTCGTCAAATTTGTTTGATGGACGTCTGATAAGGGCAGTAAAAATGGACAGTGTTTGTGATTTTAGATGGCTCCTAATTCTTATTATAATTAATTTATGGAGAAAAACACAACCGAGGGACATACAGTGGTACCTACAGATTGCATGGTAAAATAATCATTGCTCTAGTATCATTATCCAGAGAGGAAATTGAGGATTACGTTTGTATGGAACAAACGCCACCAGCGTTTCCTCTTAAATTATCACAACGAATATTAGAAAGGAAAAAATGAGTTTGTTACTTTAACTTGTACGTAGTATTTATATACTCTGAGCTTTAACTAAAGCTGGCACGTTCAATACATTTACACGTTGCGCTTGTGTAGTGTCTGTGAATAAGCGCGCGGCGTCACGTCGCACTGCATGCGCATCATGAAATGTCTGTGCGTCTCTCTCGCGCGCGATCAGCTTATGAGTATGAAGGAGACAGTTATTGTTTTGCTTTTACTACTGCTCATAAATATAGAGTCGGCTTTTTTGCATTCGTCCATTAGAAAATTGCCTGACTGATTAGAAGCAATAATGTAATAAAACATACTGTATCGTGAAATTGCATATGTGTGAGTACTGTTATTTTTGTCATTGAGATAGTTTATGATCCGGAGAAAACACGGGTGACATCGCAGGGGACAACTTCATCAACTCTGGTCAGGTGGCCTCAACTATAATTTTAAAATTTATTAATTTACTTCTATCTATTTTTATAACAATAAATACAGCAAGAAAAGACCTAGCTGATAGTACTACTCATGTCGCAAAAGAAATAATGAAGATAAGTGGTTATGAATAAATAAAATAATTATCCGTACCTGGTTTCCGTGACCTAGACCTAACCAAACCAATTTTAAGGATCACAAGCTATGATAAATAGAAGTCGAGTCCCTATTATACCTTATATCTAAACAGCATGCAAATCTGAGACATATAAACACGATATAAAAACTAACTCCTGGAAAATTCAAAGAATAAATGAGTATGCTAATTACAATGGATGTAAAAAAATAATTAATTACAAGCCAAACAAGTCTTTAAAAATAATTTTAAGAAAAGAATATTAAAGCTTTTCAAACACTATGTAACCCTCAGGTAACCTTTGAATGTTTGAGTTGAGTACTTGAAGCTAAGTAACTTTGACAAGGTACTATCAAATTACCTAATTATTAACTTGTAACTCTATTTTTCACCGCACAAATCGTCTGATTTATAGAACTTGGGTTGATGAGCTTATTTAATCCAGGTTACTCCTGCGATAAAGAAAAAATACCAACTATACCAAATTGGGCAAGTGCTCTTGTGTCCGGCAAAAAGAACATAACCGAATCAAAGGAAGACGGGCAATCGATCATCAGGACAGTGACCTACTTTTTCTGTTCCTTGATGTTTTCGTTTTCTTTTATTTATTTTTTAACTCGAAGCAAAAGTAATAAATTTTCAATCATTCCCCGGAAATACTGAATAATTAGATGATGCTTCACAGCTAGTCGATAATCAATTCCATTCGTTTCAAAGAAGCTGTCGTTTTGAATGCGAACTTTTAAAACAAGGGTAAATTTTATGGAGATAATGAAGTGAAAAACACATTTCACCTGTATTTTCAAAAGAACAACAAGATAGCATACAAAGAATGGTATACTATTTCCTTTCCCATACTAAAGGATGATGCGATAAAGGAACTTACAAAGTCTCTTTAGATCTTTTTGCTAGTTGTGCCCCATATTGAATCACGAATCTACGGTTTCTGGGTAAAAAGTTTCTTAATGCTAGTAGTCTCTTTGAATAGCATCCTACGTCACATGCTATCTATCATTTACCTATGCGATCGATTCAGCTATTTTCGTCGTGAAGGCTCAATGGTGAGCCTTGAATTCTAGTTAAAACCTTTACTAGCTCTAAATTTAGAAGTTACTTATTAGTAATTCAGTATAGTGTCTATCTGTAATTAGCCCGAAAGGTCATCAGAAAAGGTCTGTTTGGAGTTTCTAATACCATTTTGTATAAGTCTATTTATATTTGCCAAAGGTACTTAAAGTATACATATGTGGACTCATTGGCCGTTGGTTTTTGCTCGAATTCGACTGCCGATGTGATTTGGATAATCGACTAAGTATAAATAACAACTATTTTATTATTTAAAACATTCAACATTGGGAACCTTTTCATTATGACCTTCATGTTTAGCCCATGTACGAGTATGTCCACTACAGAACATAGGCCTTCCTCAGGCTTGAGTCCAGGTACTCTGATCATCGCTCCCGCTCGGCCGTTGATTTTTGCTCGAATTTGACTACCGATGTGGTTTGGATAATCGAATAAGTATAAATAACAACTATTTTATTATTTAAAGCATTCAACATTGAAACCTTTTCATTATGACCTTCATGTTTAGCCCATGTACGAGTATGTCCACTACAGAACATAGGCCTTCCTCAGGCTTGAGTCCAGGTACTCTGATCATCGCTCCCGCTCGGCCGTTGATTTTTGCTCGAATTTGACTACCGATGTGGTTTGGATAATCGAATAAGTATAAATAACAACTATTTTATTATTTAAAGCATTCAACATTGGAAACCTTTTCATTATGACCTTCATGTTTAGCCCATTTACGAGTATGTTCACTACAGAACATAGGCCTTTCTCAGGCTTGAGTTCAGCGGCTCTCAGGTACTCTGATCATCGCTCCCGCTCGGCACTCTCCGATTCATGGTTGTCCCTCGAGAGCATTTCTTTGCCATCTATTATCGGCACTTTGAGCGATGTAGCCTGCCCTCTGCAACTTCAGCTTACTGACTCTATCGTTCGAGCTATATCTATATCCTTAGCTTTTGTTCTTCTAAGAATAACCTCTCAAGTTTTATGGATACGCCAATCACAAAACAATTTATTTTCATTCACATACATTAATCGTTCTAGAGGTAAATAAAACATCCAATAGGAAACCAATGAAGCAAATTCAACGTCTATTGAGACACAAACGTTTTCTCTTGGATTGCCTTGAGAAGCCCTGACAGTGGATTGTGTTCCTCACAAAGGTTCCAATCAATCCTTGATACAATACCAATCAGTCTGTCAGTACACACAAGTTCTGAACCGTTAAATTACTATTATCAATATTGTTTCAATGTTTATTTTGTGAAGACCTGTTTTGGCCTATATTTAAGTCATATAACATTTATATATATTTATATACATTGTCTGTAGTATATTACTGAATTTAACTTATTGTATATGTATGTTATCGATTTCTTTATTCCAACTATGAGCTCGTGAAATCCTTATAATTCATCCACTATTACATTTGCAATTTTTTTATTTTGTGTTGGTTGCTTAACTCTGCCGATCGCTTAAGAACGGCTAATCATGCTACTCCGCAAACATTTCATCTGTAATAATACATAAAATAATAATAATACTTGAAAACAACATTATTATGGCCATCATAAGTTTGGAATCTATTATAAACATAAACAACCAATTTCTAGCTTCTTTATTTAAAAAGTTACTTTGGAGTTGTTACCAAGACCTTAAACTTAGGTACCTACGTTATACTTTCATATTTCATAGTACCTACAATCTAACTTAATGTAAAAAAGTCGTCTTAAGTAGTTGTGCTTGTAATTTCCACTTAAAAAACTTCGCTGGGAACATAGCAATTGAAAAAGTTAGAACATTTTACAAGTTTTATCCGTATATGCTGGTTTTAGGACTTTTAGCGAAGTTTCAAAGCTGTAATTTTCAAAGATATTAATGTAATATACATTCTTATATAGAATTTTGGTAGTTATTTAATGTTGTTATTACTAAATAATTTGAAATTGACTACTGTTAATATAAACAGGAGATCCCCTGTGTTACGGGATGGGTATTTTGAAAAGTCCTTTCTTTATGGGTCCACCACCATAGAGTATTGATAGCTTACCTTGAGTTATGCATGATGCATTCATAGATATATCGTACACTAGTGATTTACTGTCAGAAAAAAATACGATAGAGTCTGGCAAACGAAAGTTGAGCCTGGCTGTAATTGAAACTCTTTACATGACAACATTCTATTAATGTCATTTTCGTCACCCGGCATAAAAAGTGTCAACTATATAGTTTACTGAACCAGTTTTGATACTTACCCTTTATTCATAATGGCTTTATAGCTAAATCAGTGTTATAGTGTCCACCTTCTCATTCTTTCGATCACCTTAATATTCTACAATATGCTAAATGGACTTCTACGGTCGCTAATCACTGAAACATCTATCCATATTGTTCTACGAAGGTAAAAAAAATATAAACTAGAAACAACTAAAATTTCCACAATTTTTGAATTTGAATAAATATAGTACGCTTAGTTTGGGATCAGATAACCGTTTGTGAGGAATATCCCAGGATTTTTATTTATTTAAAAGTATTCTATATAAAAATAGAATATAACGAGTTTATGTAAAATTTTAACATATTTACATGCAAATAATTACTTAGGAAAATCAAACATAACTTAATATTTATATATTTTGTCAAGTATCAAAACAACTTATTCCTACTATACTTAGTGATACCACATCTAGTTTTTTTAAATTTGCCGCGCTTTTTCAGGTTCTACTTTCGTATGCCAGACTCTATGAGTTCCTTGTCATTTGTTCTCGGTAAAACTATCAATAAAAAACGAGAAATTGGCATTCATTATATGTAGTCAGTCGATCAAACTATGAACGTGCAGTTAGTTTCAAGGCAGCGTCGCATATATAATATACAAATACGTGCACAATGCACATACTGTAGTACAGTCGCTATATTAATATTCTATCTCTATGGCCGTCCATCAATCAGTTTCCCTTTTTCTAGATAATAAGTTGAGATTCTCTATAGATACTTTTTTATATTTATTTTTTATACCATTAAGGTGGCAAACAAGCATACGGCCCGCCTGATGGTAAGCAGTTACCGTAGCCTATGGACGCTTGCGACACCAGGGGTACTCGCGCGCTGCCGACCCTGAAGAAACCATACTTAAATTATAAAAGTTGGTTTTATTTAGCGATGGGTAACTAGCCGAAATTTCAATAGCTTAGCTAGCCGGCTATATGTGGTGTAAAAGCCAGCTAGCTAGTCAGCTATTTTGGCTATTTGGCTAGCCGGCCAGCTACCAGCTAGTGGCGGCTAGAATGGCTTTGGCTAGCCGGCCAGCTCCCCGCTAGAGGCGGCTAGTGACCTGTGGTGGCTAGGCGGCTACCCGCTGTATGTGACGTAAGCTTCTCGTAATGAGGAGGATTTCTTATGATACTTCTATGGTCAAAATACCTGTCAATACGTGCACTTAAGGTTCAAATTGGTTCGAATTATCAACAGTTAGACAGGTAACACAGGTGGACAGGTGGTTTTCCCAATGGAGTACAGCATGGGGTTCTTCAAAAAGGGCGTGAAGAGATTTCTTCAGGGTCGGCAACGCGCAAGTGATGCCCCTGGTGTTGCAAGCGTCCATAGGCTACGGTAACTGCTTACCATCAGGCGGGCCGTATGCTTGTTTGCCACCTTAGTGGTATAAAAAAAAAAAAAAAAAAAAAAAAAGTTAAGAAAACTCGTCATTCTTTCTAGCTAGCCAGTAGCCAGTAGCCAATAGCCAATCATCGTGTTGACAGATAACATAGCCGTAGCTATTTTGTGAATAGCCGTTTTTTGGCTAGTTATTAGAATAGCTACCCATCTCTAGTTTTATTAAGCAAATGATAACCAACCTTTACAGAATTTAGAAAACGGTGGTGGTTTCTGAGACCATTTTGTCCCGTTTTCCTATTTTAATTGAGTGTCAATAAACATGAATCCAGTGTAGTAAATAAATCTAGCTTTAACAAAGTTATTGTTCAAGCTTGTATACAGCGTATTCAATTTATAGTCAGACGTGATTCGGACATAGTTAGCGCTGAATAGTGTTCATTAACACTGCGTTGGGGCACAGAATATTCAATAGTGCTATTTGGGGTACTGTTGAGGCTGCACTAGGTACTGTGGTAAAAATCATGTTCCATTTACAAATACTAATTGCACTCGAGCAGTGAATAAAATTATGCCTATGCGAATGTTAGTCAATGTCTAAAAAATCTATTAATTTATTTGTTGAATTATCAATCCTTGCAGAGCAGTATTTTTAAAACACACAATTTTAAACAATAGAAAGTAAATTCTGAAGAATATAGACTGTAATATTTTCCACAGACTAAATCGAACTATTGAAAGTTTGTTGCGCAAGTAACAAGCCTCAAATTAAGATCTTATAAAATAATTCTTAGTTGAGTTTTTTCACTTTTGTACAATGTAATACAAAACTCTGTGTTCATAATTTTCTCAAAGACTGGAAGGATACTATAAAGCTGGATACTCATTAGGTGCCCAGGGCTGTTTCCAAGCAGATAAAGCCTGTTTATTAATCTTGGGGTAAAAGAAAATAATTATGAAAGACCTCTTTACGTTAAGTGAGTTGGGGACTAAACTTGCAGCATATTAAACATTAAATTATTTAATAAAAAAGATATATTTAATTCTTTGTACATTTTAAGATTTTGTAAAGTAATATAAACCAATATTCAATCTTATCTTTATTTTGCGATGGTTGATTATTATTTGACACTAATTACGAGAAATTTAATATTAAATATCAATCCAGAGATCGCAATATCAAGGATATATTGCATACCTATTGGTTTCAGGCGTAAGTTTACATAGGCGAGAATTGGATTTGTAAAAAGTGTTTTAGATACCCAATAAATATAACTACATAAAGATTGGTGTCTGAATTTTACGGCACATGAAAATATAATATATTGTTTTTATCTTTATGGAACAGGGCGCTAACAGGGTAAAATCGATCCCTGCTATGTCATTTTGCGATGAAACCGATCAAAAACAGCTTCAACTGGATTTTTTCGTTCGTTACCATATAATATTGTGTTTCTATCTTTTAATACGTTAATCTCAAAAACTACCAGTCCAATTTGAAAAATTGCTTTTGCATTACCCTTCCTCCCCAATGAGCGCTTGCAACCTTACTCAGGCGCAGGATCACAATAAAGTTATTTGTCTGCGGTATACTGTAAGGTGAGGGTACTTCCCCAGTCGAGCTGCTCTTTGAGCTAATAAACGCTATGCTCTACCTCTTAAAACATGCATATTTACAATCCAAATTTAACGCGGTTAATACCGCAGACCAAAGTTATATAATAAAAATGTACCCTAATTTCCTAAAGGTTCTTTCAGTGTAGTGGCAGCAACCTTTAGCATAAAATTAACATCCCGTTTATATTATACGAAAACATTATTCAAGGGAATCTGTCTATAGCATATACTTACTAAACATAGACAAGGCGTCCAGTTAACTGAGGGGCTTAATTAAGATACATTGTTGTTGCATCAAAGGCCTTGTTTCCATTATGAAAGTAGATTTTATATAGGGTCGGATTTAGGATGGGGTGATTGGGGCAACCTTTTCAAGAGTCTTATACCGTATGATTAAAATTGCAAATCTATACTAATAAAATAAAGCGGAAGAGTTTTTTTGTTTGTTTAAACGGGCTAATCTCTGGAATTACCAGTCGGATTCGAAAAAATCTTTCACCAATAGGAAGCTTCATTATCTTAGGCTTATATATTGAGGTTTTGTCTATTACCTTTTGTATTAGTATGGTAGTGTTGTTAATTTTAAACGTGTGCATGTATAACGATAGTTTAATTAATGTGTGTCTTTTTATGAATTTTATTGTTACGATTGTGAATGAAAGCTTAGCACACTTCATAAATTGTTATTAATAGCACTGAAGTAATCCTAAAAAAATATTTACGCAAGTTCGCGGAAACGTGTGTTTACGGAAAACGAATAAGTATAAAAACACATATTATTTTTGCCACAAACCTAAATACGGATCTGTTTTCCTAGCGTCACATGCCGAAAATAAATTAAACGTTTACTTTGCGCCCCTTGTCATGAGACTATGTGGATAATTCATTACCACATGTGCAGAGTCAGAAATAAGTGCAATTAATCATCGCTACGTGATGTCCAATCTTGGCAACATAAATCTGCCATTTGCAGCTGAATCGCCAACTAATTTGGGCAAGCTCGACCCCTGCCATGAGTCCTATTTGAATAACGACTCCTTATAATTACTTTACAGTGAATCGATTGTAGGATCGTTAATATTTAATGGTTGGTACTCGCAGTGGAAAGAGGAAGGCGGTAAAGATTCATTCTATTTTCAAATTGGAAGAAATTTTGTGTTTAGAATAAAATATTTTTCTTAGGTATTTGTAAAAATAACCTGTTATTTTTGACCGAATTTGTTATTTGGTCAGCTCAGTTTACTGTTAAGGCACCGATCCCACAGAAAAGAGTTCTAGAGTTCCGCGTTCCGAGTTCCGAGTTCCGAGTTCCGCGTTCACTACTGTACACACAGCGAGCGAGCAGTCTAGAGTTCTAAAGGTAAATGGGCAAATTGGAATGGAACTTGTCCCATTGGCCAGCAATAATTTCTATGTTTACTGTGGTGTATTTAGAAAAAAAGTTATAGAGTATTGAAGATTTAAGAAATAATTGGAGATATTATGAAATTGTAAGGTAGTTGTATTAAATGTAATTAGTATCCCGTACCAATGGTGCTTGCTATATGTAATTATATACATACAGCAAGCAAAAGTTTGTTTACATTTTTTATCTCGTCTCATTGGCCTTACTTATGTTTCATTAGTGGTCGCTCATGGGCCAGAATGCCCATTGTCCTTTCTGCCTTGTGTCACTCAGTCAATAAGACAGTGATAGCTCAGACGTATCATTTTAACTGCCAGCTATAGAAAATGGAACTCCGACAGAACTTGCATTCTCTTGAACGCCGAGTTCTCGGCGCCGCATGGATTACAGTGAACTCGGAACTCTAGAACTCTTTCTGTGGGATCGGCGCCTTAAAAAAGCGGGTCCCAGACTTTACAGTACAGTCTTGAGCCATAAACAATGCTCAATTGCTAGTCGATATTTATTCAAAAAATACCGCACTATACAATTACTGAAATTAAAATATTAATATCCTGTAACATTCTTAAGGCCCGAGGAAGGCCATCTGATCTCAAACAAAGCAGAGCTTGTACTATGGATGGAATCCAGATAACTGGTATATTATATTCAATTTCTTTTGGAAAATACGTAATTGCACCCAGACTCGGGATAATCAGACATGTTCATGCACTCAAATATATAATATGGCTTAACGCAAAGCATGAAGTTCAATTAATACAGGACACCGTAGTTTACTCAATAAACTGAGTGCCAAAGCAACAATCAAACTTGTAACGTCAAACCTCATAGCCTCAAAGGGAAATAGTTGGCACAACTTTGATTACTTCTTGTCCCTTTGATTGGGCATTGTGAAGCGTGAAATCCTGAATTTCAGATAATCTACTCTTCATCATTACCTAACTATTAATAGGAATTGCGGGAATTTACAGAATTGAATTTTTGAATTTATTTCTGCGTCAGTATGGATGTTTTCACAAAAATGAAACTTAGAAACTGTTGTAGAGTGGAAAATGCCTATTTCAATACACCGTGACTTTTTATTCGTCTTAGAAACGCAGCCCACTTAATGTACCCAATGACTAGGTACTAATCATTAAGATTTTTTTTTTTTAATTTGTATATTCCATTTTTTTTTTATTTATTAGTCGTATATTAATACTAACCTAGAGCACGAGTCGAGTAGACTGTGCTCGTAACAGGGTGTTTAAAACGTCATGCGTCATAATGAATAATTTTTTTTTTTTAAATGATACAAATGTTCAAAAAAATTTTTTTTTAATAATTTGTACCTATTCATTGGGTACATTTTGTAATCTGCGTTTCTAAGACAAATAAAAAGTCACGGTGTATAATAATGTGTTATTTTTCATCAAATATAAACTCAGCTTTTTTTCTTCATCTTTTTCATCGTAGAATTTTATCTAACCAAATAATTTACCATTCAAATTCTCGAAAAATATTGAAAGGTCAATCCATTGATGGAATAGACAAAGGCGGCGCTCATCGCTGTGTAGATGTATTTTTCTTTTCCAAGCTCACTGGAATTTTCCAATATTCTATGTTGCGACTTACAAAAATATATAAAAAAAACTTTATAGATAGTACGTACAGTAATTGCTTAGAAATTTCAATACATTTTCTTACAAGTTTTACAGAAGAAAATCCTCATTGTTTGCACGTTTCTTCAATGTTAGTTAAGTTTTACATACATTTGGCCTGATAATTGTTTCAAATAATCCTTTAAAACAAAATAAAATGGCTAAATATGTTGCACCACGTTCGTCAGGGCTTGTTCGTTCCATCTACAGGCAAATCTACTCAGCAATTACGGACAGCATATATGATTTCACAGAATCTTGTATAGAAAAGTCATATCTAACTTTCCCTATTGTTATCAAAGGAGATCATGTTAAATTTTACTAAACCACTGCTGTAAGAGTTAAATTTCCAGGACGCACAAATCTCTTCTGCACTCGTTCAATCCGAAAAAATGAGAAGCAAAATAGGGTCGCCAGACTACATTCCCATATTCGAGAATGGAGCTAACTAATAAACAGTAGAGTAACCGTTTTGTTGATTCATTCTTGAATATTATTCCAGTTCTCAATATAAAGCCCAACATGCTTTATTCTCTCTTGGTGATATTATCAATGTGTGAACAAAGATCAGTTTTTTATCTAACAATACGCCTAGGTCTCTCACGACGTCTTCTTCCTTGAGGAAATTCCCATCTATTTGATATGACGATGGATGTGACTCTAACAATAACATTTCTTTGCATTTAATCCTCTAATGAGATCAAATCACATTGAAGCAACGATACATCCCTCTCCAATTCAATAACCCTAGACAGCTTGAAGTCGTCAGCAAACATAATAAGATTTTGAGTAACGAAAGCAGTTTGGAAGATCATTGACGAAAATATTAAATAATATAGGACCAAGATGGGAGCCCTGTGGCACACCCGAAGTTATTCCAATAGGCTTTGGCTATATTATGATATAGCTTAAGCCTACCCATGGTTATCAATAAAAAAACCGCCTGTGGCTCGAGTTACGTGGTTGCAACGACTTAAGGTTCATCTGGTGATCACTATCCCATTTTGCGCACGCCAGTTCCATATTCTCGCATATTTTATCGCATTCGAAGATTACCGAAAAATATAAAAAAATTGGTCAGGTGTAAAGGAACTGTGTAAATAAATATTATGAAGAATGAAATATACCTTCGAGCGAACCGTCAAATTAAATTGTATTGTCCAAATAAACAGCTATTTACATAACAATAACAATTAATTATTCAACATTTAAAACAAAAACAACATTATAATTTATGTACGAAATTATAATCTTATTGATGGGAATTCAGCAAGAATGTGAGCCAATAAAACTGGGCCTTTAGTAAGTGGTAATAAAACCCTTGCAATAAAGGGAACAACTTTACGATACCTAAAACCCTAAATATCTTCTATAAAATAAATCAGTCGACCAACGCTGTTTGTGGGACTCTTGGTTTTATTTCTTAGGATGTGCTGCGACGAGAATATTTTGTAATACCACTTTTTTACAGAAAAAAATATTTAACGTTACATGGAAGTTGGAATGAGATTCAAGATACATTTTGAGATTTTATCCTGGAGTTGGTTCCAGGA